>NW_026845477.1:13965803-14000038 GCF_025583915.1 Anolis sagrei ordinatus | reverse complement strand
TAGATGTCTCAGGTTATTATACCTTGGACATGTCAGAAGAATATATGATTCATTGGGAAAGGTGATAATGTTTGGTAAAGACACAGAGCAGCTAAGATCAGTCTCAGGCACACATTGAAGTGCATGATAATGAAGAACACTTTCCACATTAAGGCCCACATGAGGAAAATCTGCAACACACGCACACATCTCTCTTTTCTTGTTAAACCCAAAAGGCTTAGGATTCAAACAGATTTCTCTCTGATCCAGATAGTTTGCCGGGGGGAGGGGGTCCTCTTCTACTGGAAGAGGAACAGCATAATAGGCTTGTGTGCGGATTCATTTTGGACGTTTGCCTTCGGCTTGTTTGGAAGCCCGTAACAACATGGGCCTCACAGACATTTTTTGTACCAGCGACAACAGTGGCTGTTGAAAACCGGCTCTTTTGGTTTCTTTTGGTCACATGTGGAGTGTGGGGAGGGAGGCAGCTGCTAGATGGAAAAGGATCCCAGGAAGTGAAGTTTCTTAAGCCCTCCCTTCTAACTTGATTTGGAAGCAGAAAGGAGATTGAAGTGCAAGGGAGTAAGGTGCCAGTTCTCCTTCCCGGGACTTCCAAATCAAGAGAGAAGGGAGGGCTTTTTAAAGGAAGCCGAGGGTCGATCCCTCTGCCTTCTTTGAGAAATGGGAAATCCCTTTAAATGCCCTGGAAAAAGAGCTGTGAGGTGTGTCCCCTCTTGAGCAGAAACAGCTGTAACAAACCATTAAGCCCAGGTCTCCTCTATAGACAGAGGGGAAAGGATAGTAGAAAGAGTGGTATCTTAACTCTGATGCTTTTAATCTAGGTCTTAATGAAGGATATAAGGCCTAAAATGATGAGAAGGAGAGCCTGGGAAGGTCCCCTCCCATAATGGGTTGGATAGAAAGCAAATCTTTTGGCTTCCCAGATTGAAAACGGATTTCTGTCCTCCAGAATTTGAGAGGCTCCCGAAAAATGGATCGGGACCCTCTCCGAAATCCGGGACACCGGAACAGATAGTGGTTTATCCAGATTGCACAAGACTACAGAATAAGCTTTGGCATTCATGTGGAAAGTTTTTCCTGCCATGTGAGTAATGTCAACACAGAACAACAGTCTTCAAACAAAAGCAGGCAACCTGGTCAATGTACTCACAATAGTCTTTTTATTGTAGCCTCTTCACAGAAAGATTCAAATGCATCTCCCCACATTCCTCTGGTCTTCCCTTTTTATATTCCTCCAGCCCCATCTTTCCCACACACCTCCTTCACAATCACTCAACATGTCTTCATCCACATCATGCATATCTTTCCATTGGATTAAAGGAGTATGCTTTCTTTGCTCCAAGAGTGGGACTCACTGCCTTCCTCACACTCTTGCAGAGGGTTACTGCAAGGTTACCGCCTGTCTTAGGAGAAGACCGCAAAGCTGTAGTAATGAGCCATTTTACATCAAAAGTTCAGACTTCTCTTAGTCATTTTTGAACTCTGTCTAGTTTTTCAAAATGCATCCCAGGGGACAGCAAGCAGAATTCTGAGACTGACAACCTCCCAGTCTAACCTTATGGATGGTGACAACAGCCTTTTGTACGTCCAAGGTGTCTACATGGTAGAATGCACAATGGAGGACCTTCTCATATTGACACCAGAAGCACCCCAAGTGGCCTGCTTCTGGTCAAAGGAAATCAAGTATAATGCCAAGTTTTAAACTTTGTTTGTGTTCTTTTAAATACATTTTAACAGTACCCTCAATTCGCTTCTGAGACGATAAATGTATATAAATAAAAATGTAATGTTTGTTTGTGGACTTAACATAACTCAAAAACCACTGGATGAATTGACATCAAATTTGGACACAAGACACCTAACAACCTAATGTATGTCCTTCACTCAAAAAACTGATTTTGTGATTTGGGAGTTGTAGTGGCTGGGATTTATAGTTCACCTACAATCAAAGAGCATTCTGAAGCCCACCAACGATGGAATTGAACCAAACTTGGCACACAGTTCTCCCATGACCACAGAAAATACTGGAACGGTTTGGTGGGCTGTCCTTTGGTTTTGGAGTTGTAGTTCACCTACATTCAAAGATGACTGTGGACTCAAACAATGATGGGTCTGGACCAAACTCTACAAAAATACTCAATATGTCCAAATGTGAACACTGGTGGAGGTTGGGGAAATAGAATCTTGACATTTGGGAGTTGTAGTTGTTGGGATTTATAGTTCACCTACAGTCAAAGAGCATTCTGAACCCCATGAATGATAGAATTGGGCCAAACCTCCCACACAGAACCCCCATGTGGGCCACAGCAATGGCTAAGGGGGACGACTAGTCTATATAAATAAAAATGTAATGTTCGTTTGTGGGATTAACATAACTCAAAAACCACTGGATGAATTGACACAAAATTTGGACACTACACCCCTATCAGGCCAACGAGTGACCATCACTCATAAACCCCCCCCCCCCCCAAAAAGTGGAAAGGACTTTAAAACACAAAAAAGGCTAAATGACAATACAGCACTTGCATGAAAACGACTCCCCCCTCTCCCCGTGCAAGGGAAAAGAAAACAAACAGCCACCTCAGCAGTCCTTGCCCATTCCTGTGCTTCAGTCACATTGGAAGGTTGTGGCCCTCGACAATGACAGTGGTTGGGAGGAGCAATGAGGAGATCTAAGGGCAACACGAGGGCACTAACCGTGGAGCCTTTGCTCTGCAGAGAGCAGGGACGCACCTCTCTCAAGCACTGCCTTTGAGCCCAACTCTTTTCCGGCCCATGTCTAGAGGGAAGGAATGAAGGAAGGAAAGGGGGAAGGAAGGAAGGAGAGAAGGTGGAAGGGAAAGAGGGAAAGAAGGAAGGAGGGAAAGAAAGAAGGAAGCAGGGAAGGAAGGAAGGAAAGAAAAAAGCGAAGGAGGGAAAGAAGAGGGGAAGAAGGAGAGAAAAGGGAAGAAGAGGGAGGGAGGAAGGAAAGAGAAGGAAGGATGGAACAAGAGAAGAAGGAAGGAAAAAGAGGTAGAGAAAAAGAAAAGGAGAAAGAGGGAAAGAAAAGGGGGGAAGGAAGGAAAGAGGGAGGAAAGGAAGGAAGGAAAGAAAGAAGGAGAAAAAGAGGTAGGGAAGGTTGGCCACAGCAACACGTGGCGAGTACAGCTAGTCAATAAATAAATCTGAAATCAAACTAAGCCCTGGAACCTCCCCAAAGGTTTGTTGATCATCCAATTGCTGTGCCATTGTACCTCTTGTTGACTCCAACCTAAGCCTTTACAGGACTCACAACAAAAAGTGTCATTGGTGTCTGGTCTGGATTTTCTCCCTTTGTGATTGAGTCAGCAAAGTTGGCCTTGGAAAGGCAAAGTATCAGCTGCAATCCCAGAGTCCCATCTGTGTCCCCCCAAAAAGCTGTAGATTTATGCCTGGTGTGCTGTAGCAATTTAACCTGTAAGAATGGAGGATGATAACTGAAGCCTTAATTCATGCACAGAAAGGGGTGCTTGGCAATCATTTGCAAAGTGAGTGCACCATCTACTTTTCTCTAAGCCTTTTTAAAGCTTTCCCACTAACAGCTTATTACTATCTGATGGGTTCTTTGCCACCTGCCTTGGCATTAGTCAATTGGTTACAGTTTGCTTATGACCTCCAAGATGGCATGCAATAACTTTGCACTCACTACGAAAACATTAATTGTAAACGATCTTCACCTCATATCTAAATTTTCTTAGCATAGCAGTCATCAAATCCCCTATGAAGCATGGAGACTTTTTCCTTGTTTTCTCTCAAAGCTGAAATGTGTTCATCAATTTCTTGGCTCCCTCATACCCTGGTTTAATAAGCGTTACCTGTTGATAGTCTCGCTTTGGCACTTAAAGGGAAATAAACTTTGTATATAGCAATAAACATAGATTCCCATTATTGTGAGCATAAATACAATCATCAATTGTCACAACCATCCCAAATTTGAAAGCCAGGGAAAATCCCAATCATTATCTTTCTTTATATTGTGTGCCAAAATCTTGTAACCCTTTTATCTTTCTTTCAGTCCATCCGGTTAAAACAACACCATCTCCTAAATTCTTTGAATCCATGATTGTGTCTTAATGATCAATAATCAGTACCTTTGTCTTCCAGAGCAGTCTTTATTATAATAATAATATTATAATTATAATAAAACTTTATTTGTATTCCACCCTATCTCCTTGTTGGGACTCAGAGCGGATTCCAACATAGCAATGGCAAATATTCAATGCCTACATAAAACACATGATACTAACACAAAACCCCAGAAAAACCCCACATATAAAAGTAACATTAAAACCTAACATCAAATTAAGACCTAACATCAGTAAATGAAACCTGACACCAATAAATTAAACTACATGTAATCAGACAAAATTCTGTAATAACATAAATCTAAACAAAACATCCTCATTAGTGTACAACAGCCAGCAAGGGTTCACAAAATGATGTGGGTTGGTTATGTAGTCAAATGAGGCCATTGGGCTGGTGGAACAGGAAAGCCCAAATATGAATAGTTTTCAACCAGAGGCTGGCAGTGATCTCTCAACTATCTAATTCTCCTCGTCTCCAATATGATAGTGAGCAAAAGTAGGTCTTCAGTTGCTTTTTAAAGGAGAGGAGGGAGGAGGCCAGCTTTCTTTCTTTAGGGAGGGAGTTTCAGGGGTGCAGGACAACCATGGAGAAGGCTCTCTCTCTTGTTCCCACCAGCTGTGCTTGGGATGGGGATGGGACTGAGAGCAGGGCCTCCTCCGATGCAGTGCTCAGGCTGGTTTGTAAGAGGAGATACAATTGGTCAAATAGCCTGGACCTGAGCCATTTAGGGCTTTAAAGGTAATGACCAGCACTTTGTATTTAGCCGGCAGATTGCAGCCAGTGGAGCTGTCACAACATGGGAGTGGATCTCTCCCTTGTTGCGCATAGTGTGTTTCAGTCAGATCCAATGCAAAATACACAATAACATTGCACCCAGGCAAGAGGAAAAAGAACAGAAAAACTTTACTCTTATCAGCAGAGTTAAAACATATACTTGCAATGTTACAAACAGTGCAACAAACTTACACAGTCTTTGTAAGCAATACAGAATAAGGCTTCTTCATCCAAATGCTAGACCATTTCCTTCTTATCTTGTTAACTATCCCTAGCTACACCTCTCTTTCTGTAATGTTTACATATTCATTGCATATGCAGAGAGCTGTCAGTGGCTGGCTACACTCAGCAAACAACAATAATAAAAGATAGAGGCTCTTGACTCAGGTT
Source organism: Anolis sagrei ordinatus (assembly GCF_025583915.1). NCBI lineage: Eukaryota > Metazoa > Chordata > Lepidosauria > Squamata > Anolidae > Anolis > Anolis sagrei. The sequence continues at coordinate 13,994,770 of NW_026845477.1, read as the reverse complement.
ACAAGTTGTGCCAACAACTACACATTTTCTTGATAAGTCAGATTGCTTGCACACCCATTTGCTGGTATATTGGAGCTGGTGAACACCTTACTTACAACGAAAAGTTGTTTACCATGCAACTCTCTCAATTTAGTTGGTTAATGTACAAAGATAGTTCAGTTAACTCAGCAATCGGGAGAGGAGAGGATTGGGAAGTGTCTTCCCTTTCTCACTAGGTGCAGGCAAATGCAAGCGTTTGCAGCCTCTCCTGGATTGTGTGCACTTCCACATCAATGGTCTTGGCCATCTTGAGCACACTCGGATGTTGCTTGGCCAAAACTAATGTAAGGAGGGTTCCCATCTTTAGAACAAAGGAATGTCAGAACTATAAGACCAGTCTATGAATATCCCTGTGGGAAGTATTCTCTCTTTATGTGCATTCTAAGCCAGCATTTAACCATATTCATGAAAACAGCCAAACAGAGAACATCAGTAGCAGAAAGCCACAAGGGTGAAAAGTAGCAATTGAGGAGAGGTGCTTGTGCTTTTGGATTTACAGAAGACAGAGATGCCAGAAGAATTAATAAACAGCGAAGCAGCTTGGAAAAGAGTGGACAGATGCAAGTGAACACGCAGTTTCCCATTTCTGAATTTCTAACCAGCTGTTCTCTACTTATTCAAAATGGATCTCTAAACTCTGACTCATAACTCTAAACTCTAAGCCCTTGTAAAGGATAATTCCTTTCCTCTAAATCAAGAGTGGAGAACTTCATACAGTTTTAAAGTTGTATGGCTGGATACAGGCCCATAGCCAGGAGTTTGGTTCAGGGGGGGCCTGAGTTTGGTTCGGGGGGGGGGGGGGGGCTGAGTCTGAGTGAAAGAGGGTCTACCCTAGCAAACCTTTTGTATCGTTACCCCAATACCCCCATGCATATGGGATATATTGAGCATGGTGATCAGATCATGATGTGAATAAACATAACAGTTTAAATAATGTACCAGTAAGGCCTTCTCGCGGACCACCATGAGAATTTCGGGGGGGGGGGCTGAAGCCCCCCAAGCCCTCCCCGGCTACATGTATGGCTGGATGGGCCCCTGAGTTGATGTTGGTTTTCCTATTGTCTCAGGATGTAGCAATACTACTACTACTACTACTACTACTACTAATAATAATAATAATAATAATAATAATAACAATAATAAACTTTAGTTAATACCCTGCCACCATCTCCCCAATGGGGACTCGGAGAGGCTTACATGAGGCCAAGCCCAATAGCATATCACAATAAAGTAAAACCAAAACACAACAACAACACAGTAAAATACATACAGCATATGAGTACAAAGACGATAAAGCAAAATCATACACAGTAAAATAAAATAACATAGCATAACAATGAGTAGGCCGCATGTGCAAGGTAAAAACTATGATACTAAAATTACTAAAATCAGGATGCGATAGAGATGGAGCAGATTGTTTGTGGGGGAGAAACTCATAAAGGGAATGGGGCCATAAATATAGACCTTCATACAGGTGGGGAAATATATTCTGGGGACAAAAACCGTTGAGGGGGAGCAACTGTGTATGATAATATGGCTACTCTCCAAAAGCACATTGGAAAAGCCAGGTTTTGAGATCCCTCTTGAAAATTTCTAAGGTGGGGACCTTCCTAATCTCATTGGGCAATGAGTTCCAGAGTCGGGGTTGGGGGAGCACAGTACTATAGAACTAATGAAGGTTGATACTACTTTAACTGCTATGGTTCAATCCTAAGAAGTCTCGGGAAGCATAAATTTATACGGTCTTTAGCTTTCTCTGCCAAAACTGCTGGTATGTCATATCAACTCCCATGATTCCAAAGCTTTCAGCCATAATGGTTAAAGTGGTGTCAAACTGCATTCACTCCACAGTGTAGATGGACCCTTAGTCCAGCTTTCCTTCATGGCCATATCTCTTTATCCAGGACATTATCCTTTCATAGTTTCCAAGAAATAGCTGTGTTGGTCTCTTGTAGCATAAAAGGAGGAAGGGATCGGATGGAGGAAAAGGAAGAAACATGGCAGCCCCTTTAAGATGAACTGGTTTTGAATTCAACATGGGCTTTTGTGGATGTAAGCCCACTTGTTTGGATATAGTAAGCAAGTGGTATTAAGCTCTCTGGCATAAAGCATATTTATACAGTTTTATAAGTGGGATAGAATGCAATAGGATACAGAAAGATGACAATCATGTCAGCTGCCCTAAACTTTTAGCACTAATTAATCAAACTAAAAATCTGGAAGACCTGTATCTGAAAATTAGCTATGCTGGCTTGGGATGTTGGAAGTTACAGTCCATTAGTCTCCGGAGAGTCACCCATTGCCTGTAGCCTCCGTTAGTGCAATGGGTTAAACCCTGGAGCTGGCAGAATTGAAGATCGATACGTTGGAGGTTCAAATCTGGGAGGAGGGGGCACGGATGAGCTCCCTCTATCAGTTACAGCTCCCCATGCAGGAATATGAGAGAAGCCTCCTACAAGGATGATAAAACATCAAAACATATGGGCATCCCCAGGGCAACATCCTTGCAAACGGCCAATTATTTTACACCAGAAGTGACTTGCACTCCTAAAAAAAACCCCATTGCCTAATTCATAATAGCTATTGCTTTCTTTCCCATTGACCTTCCCCCTCCTCCCCCTCTTTCTTCATCTTTTTGGGGTTTCAAGAACTCAGAAATTTACCCAATCTCTCCTCTTTTAACAAAACTGAGTACTGTTTCATATCCTCCACATGTTTGGCCAGGACAGTTCAGATTAATCCTCTGTCATCCCATTTTTTTTCAGTTGCCTTCAAAATGTCCCCATTTTTCTCTCCTTTTTATCCTCATCTTACTTCAGTTGTGGGGAACTGACTTTAAACTGAAAAGTAACTGTATTAATGAACTCAGCAGTGGAGAGGAGATGGGATATGAGAGATCTTCCCCCTTCCAGCATTCTCAGAAAAAAGCAAACTGCTGCAGTTGGTCCTTTCTTATATGTCATTAATTCCTTTCCCCATTTTGATTACACTCTGATGGCACTTGGCCACATATGTCCCAGTTTCCATCTTCAAAACAGTGGAGTTTGTGTGGTGGTTAAAGAGTGGCAAGACCTTCAAAGTTACTAGGAGACTCTCCAAACATTTCTGCATCTCCGCTAGCTCCAGGATGTCCATTATCCTCAACAGTAATTGATGTTTCAGAAACAAAGCATTGCATAAGGTTTGTAATTGGTGGGAGGAATTCATCCTTGCCTTCTGCCTGTCCTTTCCCTGATCACATTAGTGCAACAAATTATTTTAAAATGGGTTAAAATGCTGCATAATCAAGGTACCTCTGAGGTAAATGGTTTGTCCTGTTTGAGATGCAATCCCGTTGAAATCCAGTTCATTACCGCAGACATTCCTTAATGTTTTATCCACTTTATCTCAGTGCAGCAGTCCATTCATCCAAAGCATTTATGACCTTTACACTGCCGTATTATCAACCCTGATTGCTATTGACAGTGTAATTCCTTTGTGATGGCTGGATATTAAATGGGCAAGAAGCAATGGCCTTGAGTAATTGGTGACCTTTAATAGCCATATGTGGGGATGACTTGTATTGTCATCTCACCCTCCTGCCTGGCCAGGTGGGGGCATTCCTTTGCTGTCCTTTGGCAAGACCTCTGTCTGAATGAATTTTCTGGTGTCTATGGCAAGGAGACTTTCTGTGGAGCCTCCTGACATGGCTTGGCATAGTTATTACAATTATTGCTATTTTAGGACTACAGCATCCAATCTTCTGCCCTGGAGATCTGAAGGCTGTAGTCTAAAATGGCAACTTTCTAAAGATCTCAGACCAAAGCTGATGGCGAGGTTGCATTTGCACAGCTAAGGCTTGTTTCTTTAGTGTGTTTTGGAGAGATGGAAATAGAAAGATGTTGACCTGAAATAATGAATGGATGAACAAATGTTGGGTGATAAATAATTACAGCTGACTGGACTTCCACCATTAATAATAATAATAATAATAATAATAATAATAATAATAATAATAAATTTTATTTGTACCCCACCACCATCTCCCCAATGGGTACTCGGAGCGGCTTACATGGGGCCAAGCCCGAACAAGAATTACAATATAACAATACAAATTGCAATAAAATAAACAACATAACATTAAAATAAAACATCAAAGCATATAAAACAATATTATGATTATGGTTGTTGTTGATGATGTTGTTGGTAACCTGCTTTTATATCAGAAACTCAGACCCAAAGTGCCCATTGTTTACAAATTCCATCAGAGTAATTATATATTTGATAGTCTCATACTTGCCCATAGCAACTCTTTGTGTTATGTTAGGCTCTCTTATAATTTTGTCTGATGTGTTTAAAACAAAACATTGTATTTCAGATTGGTATGCAATAGGCTTGGGCGGTTTCGTTCGTTAATTTCGTAATTCGTTATTAATTCGTATTTAAATTAGCTTACGATCCAATATTGAGCCATGCAGGACTACTGTGAGGAGTAATTAAAAATCGAAACAATTTTTCCAATTTATTTCGTAATTGTTTCGTAATTGGTTCAAAATTGTTTTGAAATTGTTTCGTAATTGTTTCGTAATTATTTCCGTATGTCTGGTGCAAGTTTTATAGTTGTTGTTTGTTTTATCAGTGATAAAAAATAAATTATCACCCCAACAGTCAACAACAGAGGGAGAGGGAAGCTTCAGAAGTTCCCCCTGTCCCATTTGGAGGGTTTTTTTAGCATATTGCGCAATCGCGTCCGCCATTAACGAATCGATTCGTAATTTTACGAAATTTCGTATATTTTGAACTTTTTTAAAGGAAAATTTCGGAATTCTTTAAAAAAAATGAAACGCAAGGGCCCCCCTAAAAACGAAACGAGTTTAGAACCAAATTTTTCCGTGGTTACCCAAGCCTAGTATGCAACCATTCTGTGTGCAATAATAATACACTTTATTTATATTCTGCTTTATCTCCCCGGAGGGACTCAGAGTGGATTGCAATACACATATGGGGCCTTTTCACACAGTCAGTGAACAACGATATACAATACAGACAAAGATAAAGGGCCTCCCCTTTTTCCATCCCCGGCGTCTGGAGGCGATGCTCAACTCTGGCCATCGGGAGGTGCTCTTGTTCCATTTTTCATGCCGAGGAGCTTGTTATCCATGGATAGATAAATAAATGTTTTAAATAAATAAATAAATATTGGATATGTCTGATTATGTTGCTGGCATGTCTACATATCTGCATGGAGCACCCTTTTACCTTTCCCTGAGGCTGTACCTGTTGATCTACTCACATTGCATTCTTTCGAACTGCTAAGTTTGCAGGAGCTAGGGCTGACAGTTGAGAGCTCACCCCAACTTGCGGCTTTGAACTGCCAACCTTCCACTCAGCAGCTTTCCTGCAGCTGGCGGTTTAAACCACTGTGCTACCACTGCCCCCTATCCTAATAATAATAATAACAACAACAACAACAATAATAATAATAATATCCCACTTTTTCTCTCCACAAAGGAGACTTAAAGCAGTTACAAAGGAGACTCAGCCCCTAACTACACTGCCATATGAAATTGAGATTATCTGATTTGAATTGGATTATTTGAGTCTACACTCCTATATAATCCAGTTCAAAGCAGATAATCAGAATTTTACATGGCAGTGCAAATGAGGCCTCAAAGCTACAATAACAATAGCAATGTTGTTGTTGTTGTTCATTCGTTCAGTCGTCTCCGACTCTTCGTGACCTCATGGACCAGCCCACGCCAGAGCTCCCTGTCGGCCGTTACCACCCCCAGCTCCCTCAAGGTCAGTCCAGTCACTTCAAGGATGCCATCCATCCATCTTGCCCTTGGTCGGCCCCTCTTCCTTTTGCCTTCCACTTTCCCCAGCATAATTGTCTTCTCTAGGCTCAAAAGCATCGATCTTCCTTCGCTCAGCCTTCCTTAAGGTCCAGCTCTCACATCCGTAGGTTACTACAGGGAATACCATGGCTTTGACTAGGCGGATCTTTGTTGCCAGTCTGATGTCTCTACTCTTTACTATTTTATCGAGATTGGACATTGCTCTCCTCCCAAGAAGTAAGCGTCTTCTGATTTCCTGGCCACAGTCTGCATCTGCAGTAATCTTTGCGCCCAGAAATACAAAGTCTGTCACGGCCTCCACGGTTTCTCCCTCTATTTTCCAGTTGTCAATCATTCTTGTTGCCATAATCTTGGTTTTTTTGATTTAGCTGCAACCCAGCTTTTGCACTTTCTTCTTTCACCTTGATTAGAAGGCTCCTCAGCTCCTCCTCGCTTTCGGCCATCAGAGTGGTGTCATCTGCATATCTGAGGTTGTTAATGTTTCTTCCAGCAATTTTCACCCCAGCTTTGCATTCATCCAGCCCCGCACATCGCATGATGAACAATAGCAATACTACTACTATTACAGTAATTCATTCCTTTTTGTGAGATCCTCACCGGCATTCTGAATTAATAAAAACCAAACAGAATTTGAAGCTTGGTGAGGATTGTTCTGAGAAATGTTCATGGTTAAGCAAAGATTTGAGTATAGCTCTTTCAGGTCCAGACTCCTAACCATTTCACCAAACTACTTTATTATAGCTGATCAAATGTTTGCCTGAGGGTCAAACTAGATGTTAAGGGAAATGAATAATCACAATGAATAATCACATTTTCCTGCCCGTTATGCTATTTTTGGAGAAATGTGTGTTTTAGCAATCAGGCTTGCAAAATCAGTTTTGAGTTATTTTCCAGGTTGATCACAACATAAAGCTCATTAAAAGCAAGATGCGTGGCTGAAGAAAATGACGTTCTACAATAGTGGTTCTCAACCAGTGGTTCTCAACCTGTGGGTCCCCAGGTGTTTTGTCCTACAACTCCCAGAAATCCCAGCCAGTTTTCCAGCTGTTAATTAGGATTTCTGGGAGTTGAAGGCCAAAATTTCTGGGGATCCACAGGTTGAGAACCACTGTTCTAGGACAAATGGATTTCTTTCACAATTTCAGGGAATAGCTCTTCCTGCTAGCAAGGGAGTTGCATTTTTGTCACTGATTGTGAAAGTAGTCATCTTCTAGCATTGGATCAGTTCTAGGATGGCTGTGGTTTTAAGAATAAGATATGATGGAATAGAGAGTTAGATTGTCACTCTAGGAGCTCGAACATGCTGGAACTTGTCCAGATGAGGCTAACAGAAATGGTCAAAAATCTAGAAATTATGCCTTATGAGGAATGTGTGCTGGTACGGCTGTACCAGGAGCTTCAGCTTCATTTTCTTTCTATTGAGTGTTTGCATATATTCCAAGGTTCCATGCATTTGCAACAAGGTGGCTTCCCTTGGTTTGCAATCATAGGGCTAGCCACCTGTCTATCATTGTTAAGTTTTGGTTCCGCCCCTTTCCCCAGGGCCATGGGAAGAGAGGGAGCCATTTTTAGTTCAGTCTTATAGTGGAAAGCTAAGCTACAGGACATGGATTAGCTCCATCCATAGAAAAGCTTCATTTCCTACAGCATCCGGGGCAGAAATTCCAGGGAAAAGCAGTCCCAAAGCTCTGGCTGGGAGCTTACAGCCTCTCAGCTTTACAGCATCTGAGGAAAACAGTCCTAAAGTTTTGGAAGAAAACAGTTTTACAGACCCAAAGAACTCCAGCTGGAGAATCTACATAGCCTTGACTGGTAGGTCTACTCAGGACCCAAAACGCAGATTGGAACCGGTAGTAGAACCCACATCAGCAAAGCTTAGACAGTAGATTGCCTGGGAGGGGTTAAAAGGGGTTTTCCTTGTTAAAGAAAGAAATAGTTCTCCAAGCAAGGTGCCTATCCATTTTGGGGCAAGTTAAGAAGCATTTATCTGTTTAATCTGTTGAAGATCCAAGAAGTGTTTGTTGTTTTATTGAAGACCTAAACAATAATAAAAAACTTTGTTAAACATTTCAAGCCCTTTAAAGACTGTGTATGGGAAAATCTTTGAAGGCCTCTCACCCGTGGCACCCCGGCTCCCCGCTGGGCACAAAGAGCATGTCCTGTTTAAAAAATCAATTATTACAGGCCCAGCACATGGCAGCACAGAATGGCTTAGAGAGCTGGGTATGTTTATCCTGGAGAAGAAAAGGTTAAGGGGGACATTATGGCCATGTTTAAATATGTGAAAGGATGTCATGTGAAAGATGGAGCAAAAATCTAGAAGGCGGAGCAATGGATTCAAATGCCAGAAAAAGAGATCCCACCTAAATGTTAGGAAGAACTTCTGGATGGTAAGAGCTGTTTAATTGTTTACTTTCTGATCCATTTTCTTCTGTGTTGCTCCTCTATCACAATTATTTTATTTATTTATTTACCTTATTTATACCCCGCTTTTCTCTACCCCAGGGGGGACTCAGAGAGGGGGCTTACAAATGGCACCTTCACAGCGTTGTCTTTTCTCATTCAGTTATTATTTTCTCTCTTTCTATCTCTTTTGGGTAGAATATCCTTGGTCGCTGTGGATATGGACGAGTGATATCAAAGGTGCCGGGACTGATGCTCCCATCTTCCTCCAGATTTATGGTGACAAAGGGAAATCTGATGAAATGAAACTGGACAATAAGTCTGATAACTTTGAAGCTGGCCAGACTGACAAATTTATGGTATGTCATTTCATTTTGACTATATGCACAAATCAAAGTGGAGCGATTGCTTTATTAGAAGCACTGAAATCTTATGCAAGAGATTAATGGCATGAACATGGATAGGAGGTGAATGTCTCAAAGAGATGATCTTTATAGTGAAGGCATAGGAAGTCTTCAGCTCTGCAATTGTTTTGGACCCCCCTGAACAATATGAGAGAAGCCTCTTACAAGGATGGTAAAACATCAAAACATGGAAATAATGCATCTTTCCCAGGTTTCAGTATTAGTGTTATCCTGTATTATTAGTATTAGTGTTTAGTTATTAGACTCTCTGGGTGTTTTGGACTTCAACTTTCACAATTCTTAACAGTCTACTGGCTGTTAGGAATTGTGAAAGTTGAAGTCGGAAACACCTGAAGGGATGAAGTTTGCCCATACCTGCTATAGTGCATATGTGCTCTTCATTGTAATCTCAATTGGGGAAAAGTTCATTTTTTCCTGTCTCCTTCCCAACTAGAAATCCTTTCCCCACCTTTCCACTCATTTTTGGTTGATGCTATAGTAGCAAAGTGTGTGAGAGAAAGCTCCTCCTTCCTTCTTTCCCCTCTCCATTTCATAAGTAACCCAGGTATCTGTATGTATGGGAAATGAAATTTCCAGAGTTACTGAATATCTGAAGGGCTGGCTGGAGAACTGGGTTGGTAATACTGGCTTTGGGACTTGGCCTGGAACTTTAAAGTACTTTCCTTCAATTGGTCCTTGAGGTGAGACAGTGGACAAATAGCCCTAGTAGTTAAGCAACACTGGTGATCCAGCATCACGTTCTGCCCTGCACATAGTTATCCAATTTATTCTTTCCCTGCATCATGCGATGTGATTTTGAATAGAGGTTTAATGGCCCTTGTGATACAGTATTGACTGGAGCCTGTGGGAAATAAACCTATCATTAAATTGCTGCCGGGATATAGGCATACTCCCTTTCTGCCATCTCAGTTTTGTTGCTCAAATAAACAAACATAGCAGCTACCTTTGCCTTGATGCTTTGAAGCCAGGTGCTGAAGTGAGTGGATGGCTTTGTCTACACTGGTTAGAAATGGCAAATTAGGCCAAGCATCATTCATGGACATGCACATGACTCTGGCCCATAACATTGAGCAAAATTCATTTGCCTGGTTTCCCATTGCTGGAGGCTTTGCTGATGTCATATGACCCTTTCCTTCTTCTCAGTTATCTCCAAACCAAGCAAGACCTCTCTAAGTTCTTGGACTCCCAATTCAAGTCAATTGTGCAATTCCAGTTCATTTCACTGGGGTCATTGCAGGAGAATTTCGCAGCAATTCATGTCCCACTATAGCAGTGGTTCTCAACCTTCCTAATGCTGCGACCCCTTAATACAGTTCCTCATGTTGCGGTGACCCCTGACCATAAAATTATTTTTGTTGCTACTTCATAACTGCAATTTTGCTACTGTTGTGAATTGTAATGTAAATATCTGATATGCAGTATGTGTTTTCATTCACTGGACCAAATTTGGCACAAATACCGAATACACCCAAATTTGATACTGGTGAGGTTGGGGTGGGGGGTTGATTTTGTCATTTGGGAGTTGTAGTTGCTGGGATTTATACTTCCCCTACAATCAAAGAGCATTCTGAATTCCACCAGTGATGGAATTGAGCCAAACTTGGCACACAGAACTCCCATGACCAACAGAAAATACTGGAAGGGTTTGGTGGACATTGACCTTGAGTTTGGGAGTTGTAGTTCACCTATATCTAGAGAGCACTGTGGACTCAAACAATAATGGATTGGCACGGATACTTAATATGCCCAAATGTGAACAGTGGTGGAGTTTGGGGAAAATAGACCTTGACAGTTGGGAGTTTTAGTTGATTTATAGTTCACCTACAATCAAAGAGCATTCTGAACCCCACCATTGATAGAATTGGGCCAAACTTCCCACACAAAACCCCCATGACCAACAGAAAATACTGTAGGGATTTGGGATGAATTGACAGTGATTTAGGGGAGATGTAGTTCACCTACATCCAGAGAGCACTGTGAACTCAAAAGGATTCACAAAACCATTAGAAATATGTGTTTTCTGATAGTCTTTGGTGAGCCCTCTGAACCCCCCCCCCCAGGAGTCCCAACCCCCAGGTTTAGAAACACTGCACTATAGGAATGTACTGTTTAGCTGAGGTCATTCCAATATGTCTTTGTGCATACAGATTGAGCTTCCAGATCTGGGGATTTTGTACAAGATCCGGATATGGCATGAGAAGCGGAGTCCATTTGCTGGCTGGCATCTGGACAAGGTAAGAAGCCAGTAGAAAAGAGGGCCACTCCAGGCAATAAAGGAGCTGGAGTGGGTTAATGGTTTGAATGTTGGACTAGGATGCTGGAAGAACAAAGTTTGAATCCCCTTTCGGCCTTAGAAACTCACTGGATGATGTATTGTCGAAGGCTTTCATGGCTGGAATCACTCAGTTCTTGTGGGTTTTTTCGGGCTATATGGCCATGTTCTAGAGGCATTTCTCCTGACGTTTCGCCTGCATCTATGGCAAGCATCCTCAGAGGTGAGGTCACCTCTGAGGATGCTTGCCTCACCTCTGAGGATGCTTGCCATAGATGCAGGTGAAACATTAGGAGAAATGCCTCTAGAACATGGCCCTATAGCCCAAAAAAACCCACAAGAGCCTAGTCACCGGATGATCATGAGCCAGTCACACTCTCTCAGCATTAGGGGAAGGCAAATCTGCTCTGAAAAGATATTGTTGACGAAATCATGTGATAGGTTCACTTTTGGTTTGCCATAGCTTGTAAATGGCTTCAAGTCACAAAACAACAGTAACAAGTATGTAATAAGCAATTGTATTGGCTATACATGAAGTTCATATTTGTGCCTAGTGTTAATCCAAGTTTGCATTCCTCTTTAATGCCTTTTCTATCCTTCCTGGATTCCAGTTTGGAAGGTATGATTGGGGATGAGTACTTTGAGCCATATAAGAGTGGAACCCAAGTGACAGAGTAGGCATGACCAAAGCAAAATCGTCAGGTCCAGATTTGTTATTGTTTCCAGTTTGGACACTTTCCCTCTGAGTATGCAAATTATAGCTCAGTTCTATGCATGGCTTCTCAGGAGCAATCCTCAGTGTTTATAAAGAGCACCGTGCAGGCTTTTAAAAGCCGCACGTTGAATGCTTTAAGAGCCATTAATGCAGCCATGGGCAAACTTCAGCCCTCCAGGTATTTTGGACTTCAACTCCCACAATTCCTAACAATTGAGACTCGTGCGCCAACTGCGACCGTACCTCATGAAGGCGGATCTGGCCAGGGTGGTCCATGCCTTAGTCACCTCCAGATTGGACTACTGTAATGCACGCTACGTGGGGCTGCCCTTGAAGACGGCCTAGAAATTTCAGTTGGTTCAACGGGTGGCGGCCAGGCTGTTAACTGGCGCTCCTTACAGAGAGAGGTCAACCCTCCTGTTCAAGAAGCTCCATTGGCTGCCGTTCATTTTCCGGGCTCAATCCAAGGTGCAGGTGCTTCCCTACAAAGCCCTAAATGGTTTGGGACCCACCTACCTGCGTGACCGCATTTCCATATATGAACCCACACGATCCCTTCGTTCATCTGGTGAGGCCCTGCTCACGATCCCACCAGCATCGCTAGTGTGATTGGTGGGGACGAGGGACAGGGCCTTCTCGGTGGTGGCCCCACGACTGTGGAACACGCTCCCCAAGGACATCAGTCACTCCCCAACACTGGCAGTCTTCAGAAGGAGCTTGAAATCATGGATGTTCCAGTGTGCCTTCCCAGATTAAGGAATCCCAAGCAATTGTCCCTAATGCACTTTATGAGAGAGTTAGAATTGTCTGCACACCCTTCTATTCCCAAAATATCCATTCTACCTCACCTGGACATGCCCAGCATTTTTTAGAATTTTAACTATTACATTTGGCCCTGCCACAGATTTTTAACAGTGTTGTGCTTTGTTATTGTTTTATTGGTTGCTTATTTATTGTTGCATCATATTGTTGTTTGTTGTGTTTTTGTTAATGATGTACTTTGGCCTCTTGTAAGCCGCACCGAGTCCTGCGGGAGATGGTAGCGGGGTACAAATAAAGGATTATTATTATTATTATTATTATTATAACAGCCTACTGGCTGTGTCCAAAAACACCTGGAGGGTTGAAGTGTGCTCATGCCTGCTGTAATGTGTGTGTATCTGCTTTCAAGTAACTTTTCAATTATGGTGACCCTATGAATTTCACTGGGTTTTCTTAGGCAATGAATACTCAGAGGTGGTTTTGCCATTTCCTTCTCAAATACAGCCTGCAGCACCTAGTATTCCTTGGTGGTCTCTCATCCAATGCAAACTGACTCTGCTTAGCTACCAAGGTCACGCAGGATCTGCAGGCTATTGCTTCCCCTAGATTGTGTTGTTGTATGCCTTCAAATAATTTAAAGTAGTTCAGACTGCTGGCTTTTGAATATCCTCGCTGTAAATCTTCGAGAATAGCAAAGGGAGAAGCCTGTGAGCCAGAAGGGAAATCTATCTGTCCACCAAATTACATCTGTCCAGCAAATTGGCAGTTCTCCATTCCTGCTTTATACCTTCTGGGAGCCCTTTGAGTCCTTATTGGGAGAAAACAAAGCTATAAATAAAATCATATACATTCAAATCAATCAAACAATTTTGGAGAGGTTCTGATAATTTGCCAGTAAAGCAGACTGTTCTTTGTTTTTGGACATATTCTGGGATACACAAAGGCAGTGGGAAGAATATTAGACCTCACCATCCTGAGAATTCACACTAAAAGTTAAAACATGTTAAAACATTTATTGTTTTAACAGTTCTAACTTGCTTTAATTTGTTAATGTAATATCATTAGACTGTCATTATTGTTACATTTATATTGATTTTATTATAGGCTACCTTGAAATCCTGGGATATAGGCTATACATCTTTCAATGATTGGATTGATCAATTGATACATCTCTAAATAAAACAGAAAGAAAGCTGTTTTCTAAGAGAATCTTATTCACTCTGACTAATTTTTTTTTCACAAGGAATGTCTAATCAATTTTTCAGAAATCCTGGGATTTCTTATTGGAAAATCCACTGGTTTTTCAACTTCAACTTGTGTATCCCAGTTGAAAAACCAGTGGATTTTCCAATAAGAAATCCCAGGATTTCTGAAAAATTGATTAGACATTCCTTGTGAAAAAATTAGCCAAGAAATAATGCAATTGCATAAAATATTAAAATTATTTATTATTTTATTTATTTATTTACAGTATTTATATTCTGCCCTTCTCACCCTGAAGGGGACTCAGGGTGGATCACAATGCACACATACATGGCAAACATTCAATGCTGTTTTCGACATATAAGACAGACAAACAGATAGAGGTATTTCAGCATTTTCCAACTTTGGCGCCTGGAGATCATGCTCAATTCCAGCCACAGGGAGGTGCTGTTGCTCCATCTGCTGTGATGATGAGCCCTTTTTGATCGTAGAATTTCCCTTCTTGTTCTTTGATCATCTTGTAAAAATAAAAATAAATATTTTTCCAACTTATATATATTACATTTTGATACTGTTTTCTCTAGGGACATAGGGCTAGCAAGGTACTTATACAAATAGGTCATGTTCTGATATCAATGAACATGGCTTCATTTTCTTAGGTCTATCTTCACAAGCATTAGGACTAGAAGTTTGCATTTATTTGAGATAAACTTGATATTGAGGACAGTTGTTTTCTTAATATAACAAGTTGTTGGAGTATTTATTTATTTTTATTTATTTACCATAATTCTATCCTGCCCTTCTCATCCCAAGGAGGATTCGATGCCACATTGAAACATAAACATATTTTTATCAGTTTAATACTAATTTATGCAATGCTTTCGATACTAAATAAAAAATAAACATAAACATACAAATTATAAATGAATTAAACATTCAGTCATTAAACATAAAACTATACCATATAAATACAGTTAAAATAGGATTTAAAACAATAATTAAAATAACTAGGTGAAGTCACAGATATTGTAGATAAACGCTGCTTCACCTAGCTATGGAACAAACTATAGAAATATGGACAGACATAGTGCCTTGGACATACCGTATATAAGTATACTTGTGTATAAGTTGACCTCATATATAAGTCGTGGGCAGGTTTGTGGAGTCAAAATTATGGATTTTGATGTGACCCATAAGTCAACCTCGGTTCTCTAGATGCTGCCTTTTTCCTGTCTAGCAAATTAAAAAGACTTCTTGGAAGAGAGAGTAGAGAGATGTTTTGTTGAAGGTTTTCATGGCTGGAATCACTGATTTGCTGTGAGTTTTCTGGGCTGTATGGCCATGTTCCAGAATTATTCTCTCTGACATTTCACCCACATCTATGGCAGGCATCCTAAGAAGTTATGAAGTCTCACAACCTCTGAGGATGCCTGCCATAGATGTGGGCAAAATGTCAGGAGAGAATGCTTCTTGAACATGGCCATACAGCCCAATGGTACATCACCCCTGACAAATTAGCAAAATGCTACAAACATTTAGATGCAGAATGCTGGAAATGTGAAACGGAAAAAGGCACCTTTTTCCATATGTGGTGGAACTGTACAAAAGCAAAAAAATACTGGAAAGAAATGTATGGTGCCACACAGAAGATCTTACAGGAACAAATTAAATCTAATCCAGAATATTTTCTGTTGAATAGCATAGATGTAAAACTAGCAAAAACTAAAGACATCCTCTTTATCTGACAACAGCATCCAGAATCGTATATGCATGATATTGGAGAGTAGCAGAAATTCTAACAACTGAGGAATGGTTGACAAAAATGGTGGAAATCATAAGCATGAAACTAATGCAACAACTATCATACCGACAAAGCAACTCTAGGAAAGAAACAGATTGGATTTATTGATTAATTATATGCCATATGGTTCACATGGCAGTATCAATCCATTCTTTGGGGCAGTGCAATGAGGCAATAATACGTAGAATGGTGTCCTGAGATGATTTTTAACAGAAACTATTCTGGATTGAATCTAATTTGTTCTTGTAAGATCTTCTGTGTGGCATCATACATTTCTTTCCAGTATTTTTTTTGCTTTTGTACAGTTCCACCACATATGGAAAAAGGTGCCTTATATCCATTTTAAAGTGGATATAAGTGATTTTAATGTTTGTATATATTTATGGTTTTATGTCCCGGCATTGAATGTTTGCCGTATGTATGTTGTGCTCCGCCCTGAGTCCCCTGCAGGATGAGAAGGGCGGAATATAAATGTTTTAAATAAATAAATAAATAAAATGAGGATTTTAATATAAATAAGCAAAAGGAATAAGGGAGAAATATCTATTCTTTGGAACTAATTAAATAGTAATAACAAGAAACACTGAAAAATTCCAGATTCAAATTCACAATGAAGACGAAAGGAAGTCTACCAAACTCCCCAATCCCCATATTTCCCCTCCCTTCTATCCCCACTCTTCCCTACCCAAAACCCAACCAGTCCCCTTTTCTCTCCCATTTTATGTAAATTGAAAACTTTATTAGAAACTATATATTTTTAAAAAGTGTGTCACTAACATGAATGGATGGAAAGCTCTGATGTAAGGGTAGTGTTGCAACATATGGGCATCCATTTGATAGGAGTGGAGTCACTGGTGCCCCATGGTCCAATGCACAATAGATGCAAACTGGCTAGTGGAGCACAACAGGAGTACCAGATGTGCATCAATAGTGCCCAATGCACCCTAGAAATTACTCCATTCACATGGGAGCACTTTTGCCTTTGTGCACATCTTTGCAATGCACTAACAGGGTTTTGTTGCATTTCTTGAATATAGCTATGGATTCGTAAAGTTATGAAATATAGATCGCAGCGTAGGCTCTCAGCCAGGGTCCTTTTGTCACTCAGCCATGTACAGCAATGAGAAATTGCCATTTACCTTTGTAAAAATAAGGTCACATCACTCACAGATCCTGGCTTTTGAGCCTCTAATGCGATTTGATAGGTTTCTACCCTCTTCTGTGCCGCACGGATGTTTAGAGGATCTAGCTGAGGGTTAGTAAACCATGAAGCATTGCAGAGATGTATGCTGGGTCCACAGATTCATCCACGCGGTCAGTCTCCCCTCATTAGTCTTGGCTTGCTGTCGTTTCCACTCCAGGATAAAAAAGATGACATCCGCTTGCAAAGGAGTTGCAGCTCGTTCTGTTGTTGGAGGATCTCTCAAAGGACTGTCTGTAGGATGCTGCAGATTAATCAGTTATAAACCTTTTGTGGCATAGTCCTGTTTATTCAGGAATGAGTCCCTCAAAATGCCGTGGAGCTTGCTTTCTATTAAATCTGCTTTAGAATTATGGGAAGGGAAGTTCTTTGTGTCTACTATCCTCCCTCTTCATTTGCTGTTGTTGGAAAGAAGCACAGTAAGAAATTGCAAATAAAGGCATTCCTTCTTTTTTACTTGAAAGAAACCTCTGTAGGAATGTCTAGATCTTCCAGCATGACTCTCTGGTCAACTTCTATTGGAACCTGATCATCAGATCACATTGGAGGACCTAGAGCAGTGGTTCTCAACCTTCCTCATGCCACAACCCTTTAAGACAGTTCCTCCTGTTGTGGTGACCCCCGATCATAAAATTATTTTCGTTGCTACTTCATAACTGTAATCTTGCCACTGTTATGAATCGTAATGTAAAATCTGATATGCAGGATCAGGCCCGTAGCCAGGATTTTGTTTCGGGGGGAGCTGAGTTTGATTCGGGGGGGGGGGGGCTGAGTCTGAGTGAAAGAGGGTCTACCCTAGCAAACCTTTTGTATCGTTACCCCAATACCCCCATGCATATGGGATATATTGAGCATGGTGATCAGATCATGATATGAATAACAACAGTTTAAATAATGTACCAGTAAGCTCCATGTAGTCATGCCAGCCACATGACCTTGGAGGTGTCTATGGACAACGGCGGCTCTTCGGCTTAGAAATGAAGATGAACACCACACCCCAGAGTCAGACATGACTGGACTTAATGTCAGGGGACAACCTTTACCTTTACCTTACAGATTTTCTTAGACTCTTCTTGATGTGCTGCATATCCTTACAACAGGGGTCCCTAAACTAAGCTGATATGCAGGATGTATTTTCATTCACTGAACCAAATTTGGCACAAATACACCCGATACTTGAATACTGGTGGGGTTGGGGGGGGGGGCATTGATTCTGTCATGTTGGAGTTGTACTTGCTGGGATTTATAGTTAACCTACCATCAAAGAGCCCCTTGAACCCCACCATCAATAGAAATGGGCCAAACTTCCCACACAGAAACTCCATGACCAACAGAAAGTACTGGAGGGATTCGGGAGGAATTGACAGTGATTGAGGGGAGATGTAGTTCACCTACATCCTGAGAGCACTGCAAACCCAATCAACAATGGATCTGGAACAAATTTAGCACAGATAACTGGTATGCTGAAATTTGGATATTGATGGGTTGTGTGGGGGGGGGGGAGGGGGGGAGGAGGAATTGATTTTCTTATTTGGCAGTTGTAGTTGCTGGGATTTATAGTTCACCTACAATCAAGAGCATTCTGAACCTAGCCCACAATGGAACTGCACCAAACTTGGCACACTACCTACATGGCCAACATCAAATACTGATGGGGTTGAGGGGCCGGCCAATCACAGCAGTAAAAGGGCTTTTGGTGGGAGGATTCACCATCTGTTTCCAAAAAGGAAGAGAAGGAGAAAGGGTGACCCCTCTGAAACCACCTCGTGACACCCCCTCCCCAGGGTCTCGACCCCCAGGTTGACAAACACTGACCTAGAGATTCTTCAAGATGCATTCCTTCTAGAAATCTTTCAGTCTTCTAGTATGACCAGTAGAAGTTGACCATAACATTAACACTGGAGGACCTAGAGATTTCTAGAGAGAACATAAAGCAACAATAGGAAACTTTACCAAGTCAATAAGATTAGACACAGATAATCAAGATGGTTTTAAACAGTGTGTTTTAATGTTGAAGCAAATGTTTTTTTATGTTTACATATGCATATAATGAATTCATATCCCAGCATTGAATGTTTGCTGTTTGTATGTTGTGCTCCACCCTGAGTCCCCTTCGAGGTGAGAAGGGCGGAATATAAATGTTTTAAATAAATAAACATATTTAATCAAAACTGTAAACAGGCAAATCTGCAGAAGTCAAATTGCAAATGTGGAGGGACAACTACTTAGGTGAAGGGATCCTTGAGCTTTACTGCTGTCTATATTTTCTTATCATTCTTTGCTTTTGCCGTATCAACCATGGGTTAGTTCTCTGCAGTTCATAAACTTCTAAAATGTTTATTTCATACCCTCTCCACCTCAGTTGCCCTATTGCTGGTTGTAGAATCATATCTAACTCTGCTACCATTTCTATCTGATTAAAGGTAACTCTTTTGAAAACTCTGACAAAAGAGAAATACACCTTCCGCTGTGGCCGCTGGCTGGATAGCAGTGAAGATGACTTTGAGATTGGGAGGGAACTCACAGCTGAAGGACCACTAGTGACAGAAGTGATGCCAGGTGAGAAGAAAACTGCATGGGGCACAATGGAGTAGCAGTTAACCATTTTTGAAGCAGGGAAGGGCAACTGTGGGAGGATAAGGGGCCCTGGGAGACCCTGGAGGGCCATGCACCTATAATCACAGTGCCATGCAAGAAATCATTTTATGCCTCTGAGAGTGTGTATGGAGAATTTTTACAATGCTTTTAGGTCCCAAAGTAGACTAAAATGTCCTCTATGTCTCCTAGATGGCATACGGGGGCATTTATTGATTAAAACCCCCCACAAAGTTTACCATTTCAAAGCTCTAAGGCAGTGGTTCTCAACCTTTCTAACGCCATGACCCCCTAATACAGTTCCTCGTGTTGTGGTGACTTCCACCAAAAAATATTTTATTGCTCTTTCATAACTGTAATTTTGTGTCTGTTACGATTCATAATGTAAATATCTGATATGCAGGATGTATTTTCATTCACGGGCCCAAATTCAGCACAAATACCTGATACACCCAAATTTGAATACTGGTGGGGTTGGGAGTGGGGGTTTGATTTTGTCATTTGGGAGTAATAGTTGCTGAGATTTATAGTTCACTACAATCAAAGAGCATTCTGAATTCTACCAGTGATGGAATTGAACCAAACTTGGCACACAGAACTCCCATGACCAACAGAAAATACTGGAAGGGTTTGGTGGGCATTGACTTTGAGTTTTGGAGTTTTAGTTCACCTATATCCAGACAGAACTGTGGACTCAAACAATGATGGATCTGGTACAAATACCCAATAAGCACAAATGAGAATACTGGTGGAGTTTGAGGAAAATAGACCTTGACATTTGGAAGTTGTAGTGGCTGGGATTTATAGTTCACTATAATCAAAGAGCATTCTGAACTCCACCAGTGATGGAATTGAACCAAACTTGGCACACAGAACTCCCATGACCAACAGAAAATACTGGAAGGGTTTGGTGGGCATTGACTTTGAGTTTTGGAGTTTTAGTTCACCTATATCCAGACAGAACTGTGGACTCAAACAATGACTGATCTGGCACAAATACTCAATATGCCCAAATGTGAACACTGGTGGAGTTTGTAGGAAATAGACCTTGATATTTGGGAAGTTGTAGTTGCTGGGATTTATAGTTCACCTACAATCAAAGAGCATTCTGAACACCACCAATAAAGAATTGGGCCAAACTTCCCACACAGAACCCCCATGACCAACAGAAAATATTGTGTTGTTGTAGGTTTTCTGGGCTATATGGCCATGTTCTAGAGGCATTTTCTCCTGACGTTTCGTTTGCATCTATGGCAAGCATCCTCAGCGGTAGTGAGGTCTGTTGGAAGTAGGAAAATGGGTTTATATATCTGTGGAATGACCAGGGTGGGACAAAGGACTCTTGTCTGCTAGACCGCCCTGAGTCGCCTGCGGGCTGATATGAGCGGGATATAAGTGATGTAAATAAATGTAAATAAATGTTTCAACTGACCACCTTGATTAGCATTTAATGGCTTGGAAGCGCCTGGGGGAATCCTTTTCTTTTTTTTTTTTTGAGAGGTGATTTGATGTGCCTGATTGTTTACTCTCTGTTGTTTTGCTGTTGTAATTTTTGAGTTTTTAAAATACTTTTTGAGTTTTTTAATCCCCTGAGGATGCTTGCCATAGATGCAGGCGAAACCTCAGGAGTAAATGCCTCTAGAACATGGCCATATAGCCCGGAAAACCTACAACAACCCAGTGATTCTGGCCATGAAAGCCTTCCACAATACAGAAAATACTGTGTTTTCTGATGGTCTTTGGCAACCCGTCTGACACCCCCTCATGACCCCCCCCAGGGGTCCTGAGTTCCAGGTTGAGAAACACTGCTCTAAGGTCATGGGGGGGGGGGGTCAAACATGGCCCTAAGGAGACTCTCCCATTGGCATGTTAGCTCAAGGTCACAAATAAATACCTTGGATATGTTACCTTTTAAAATCAGCAACCCTTTAATATCTTGTCTAAATTGGCAAATGAGATTGTAGGCCAAAAATAGGTAATATTCCAAAGCTCTGTCCTAATGTGATGTGTGCTTTTCCAAGTAGACATAATTCCAAACGTTTGCTCTGTAGTTTGAAGGAGTATGAGTTTTATTTTTTCCTTATATCAGGATTCTCCACTTCTACCCCCAAATGTTATCTGTACCAAACTTACATTTGTGCACAGAAAATAGTTCATTGTACACATTACACCTACTTTTTGAGACAAAATGATGTTATTTTGTGCAAATCTTTTGAAAACAATTTGTTGTTGTTCATTCGTTCAGTCGTCTCCGACTCTTCGTGACCTCATGGACCAGCCCACGCCAGAGCTCCCTGTCGGCCGTTACCACCCCCAGCTCCTTCAAGGTCAGTCCAGTCACTTCAAGGATGCCATCCATCCATCTTGCCCTTGGTCGGCCCCTCTTCCTTTTGCCTTCCACTTTCCCCAGCATAATTGTCTTCTCTAGGCTTTCCTGTCTCCTCATGATGTGGCCAAAGTACTTCAACTTTGTCTCTAGTATCTTTCCCTCCAGTGAGCAGTTGGGCTTTATTTCCTGGAGGATGTTATAAAATCGTCCTTGGTTGTACAATGATAAAAGAAAAACATTGAAATTATCCAATCATATAAGGTATGCAAGGTTTTTGTTTTATCAACAATGAGAGCAAAATAACTTACTGGAATATAAAGATAAAAGTTAGAGGAGCATGCCACTAATGGAGATCTGGGATATTTTCACTGGTTGGATCTTCTCGCAGTCCAAGGCACTCTCAGCACTTTCCTCCAACACCACAGCTCAAAAGCATTTATCTTCCTTCGCTCAGCCTTCCCTAAGGTCCAGCTCTCACATCCGTAGGTGACTACAGGGAATACCATGGCTTTGACTAGGCGGATCTTTGTTGCCAGTCTGATGTCTTTACTCTTTACTATTTTATCGAGACTGGACATTGCTCTCCTCCCAAGAAGTAAGCGTCTTCTGATTTCCTGGCTACAGTCTGCATCTGCAGTAATCTTTGCACCTAGAAATACAAAGTCTGTCACGGCCTCCACGGTTTCTCCCTCTATTTTCCAGTTGTCAATCATTCTTGTTGCCATAATCTTGGTTTTTTTGATGTTTAGCTGCAACCGGCTTTTGCGCTTTCTTCTTTCACCTTGATTAGAAGGCTCCTCAGCTCCTCCTCGCTTTCGGCCATCAAAGTGGTGTCATCTGCATATCTGAGGTTGTTAATGTTTCTTCCAGCAATTTTCACCCCAGCTTTGCATTCATCCAGCCCCGCACATCGCATGATGTGTTCTGCATACAAGTTAAAAAGGTTGGGTGAGAGGATGCAGCCTTGCCGTACGACTTTCCCAATCTTGAACCAGTCTGTTGTTCCGTGGTCAGTTCTGACTGTTGCTACTTGGTCCTTGTACAGATTCCTCAGGAGAGAGACAAGGTGGCTTGGGATGCCCATCCCACCAAGAACTTGCCACAATTTATTATGATCCACACAGTCAAAGGCTTTAGAATAGTCAATGAAGGAGAAGTAGATGTTTTTCTGAAACTCCCTGCCTTTCTCCATTATCCAGCGGATATTGGCAATTTGGTCTCTTGTTCCTCTGCCTTTTCTAAACCCAGCTTGAACATCTGGCAACTCTCGCTCCATGTATTGCTGGAGTCTTCCTTGCAGGATCTTGAGCATTACCTTACTGGCATGAGAAATAAGGGCCACTGTACGGAAGTTTGAGCAGTCTTTCGCATTTCCCTTTTTTGGTATGGGGATATAAGTTGATTTTTTCCAGTCTGATGGCCATTCTTGTGTTTTCCATATTTGCTGGCAAATGGCATGCATCACCTTGACAGCATCATCTTTTAAGACTTTAAACAGTTCAGCTGAGATCCCATCATCTCCTGCTGCCTTGTTGTTAGCAATGCTTCTTAAGGCCCATTCAACCTCACTCCTCAGGATGTCTGGTTCTAATTCATTCACCACACCGTCAAAACTATCCTCAATATTATTATCCTTCCTATACAGATCTTCTGTATAGTCTCGCCACCTTCTCTTGATCTCTTCAGCTTCTGTTAGGTCCCTGCCATCTTTGTTTCTTATCATACCAATTTTTGCCTGAAATTTACCTCCAATGTTTTAATTTTCTGGAAGAGGTCTCTTGTCCTTCCTATTCTGTTGTCTTCTTCCACTTCCATGCATTGCTTATTTAAAAATAGTTCCTTATCTCTTCTGGCTAACCTCTGGAATTGCGCATTTAACTGGGCATATCTCCCCTTTTCACTGTTTCCTTTTGCTTTCCTCCTTTCTTGGGCTACTTCCAGTGTCTCAGCAGACAACCATTTTGCCTTCTTGGTTTTCTTTTTCTTTGGGACGTACTTTGTTGCTGCCTCCTGAACAATGTCTCGGACTTCTGTCCATAGTTCTTCTGGGACTCTGTTTACTAAATCTAGTCCTTCAAATCTGTTCTTCACTTCCACTGTATATTCGCTAGGAATGTTAGTGAGATCATACCTAACTGGTCTGTGTATTTTCCCTGATCTCTTTAGTTTTATTCTAAATTGGCAATAAGAAGTTCGTGATCTGAGCTACAGTCAGCCTCAGGTCTTGTTTTCACCGACTGGATGGATGTCCGCCACCTTTGGCTGCAAAGGATGTAGTCAATCTGATTTCGGTGTTGACCATCTGGTGAGGTCCATGTGTAAAGCCGTCTTTTAGGTTGTTGGAAGGAGAGGATTCGTTATACACAGCGAGTTTTCCTGGCAAAATTCTATCAGCCTGCGTCCCGCTTCATTTTGTTCTCCCAGACCATGCTTGCCTGTGATCCCAGTTGTCATTTGACTTCCCACCTTGGCATTCCAGTCTCCTGTAATGAAAACAATGTCTCTTTTTGGTGTATTATCCAGTAGGTCCTGCAGATCCTCATAGAACTGATCTACTTCTGCTTCTTCAGCAGCTGTGGTTGGGGCGTATATTTGGATCACTGTGATGTTGAAAGGCTTTCCTTGCACTCGAATTGAGATCATTCTGTCATTTTTTGGGTTGTATCCAAGCACCGATTTAGCGAATTTCTTATTAATTATGAAGGCTACTCCATTTCTTCGATGTTCCTCTTGTCCGCAGTAGTAGATCTGGTGGTCATCTGATGTGAAGTGGCCCATTCCAGTCCATTTCAGTTCGCTGACCCCAGAATGTCTATCTTTAGTCTTGACATCTCACCAATAACAACATCCAATTTGCCCTGGCTCATAGATCTTACATTCCAGGTTCCTATGGTGTGTTGATCTCTAGAGCATCGGATTCGTCGTTCACCTCCAGTACCGTCGGCCGCTAGCCTTCCTTTCGGCTTTGAGCTAGCTGCGTCATCACATCTGGGGCTAGTTGAACTTATCCTCTGCTCCTCCCCAGTAGCATTTTGGCCATCTTCCGACCTGGGAGTCCCATCTTCCAATGGCATACCGACATATCTCTGGTTGTACTGGTCCATTTAGTTTTCTTGGAAAGGATACTGGAGTGGTTTGCCATTGCCTTCCCCAGGGATCACGCTTGGTCTGACCTCTCTGCCACAACCGTCCCGTCTTGGGTGTCCCTTCATGGTTTCGCTCATGACATCATTGAGGTGCTCAAGCTCCAGCGCCCCGACAAGGCGGTGATCCTTTGCTGGAGTGAAAACAATTACTGCTGGTCTAATTAAGGGTAGTATTATCACACTATTGTGTTTTCCACCTGTGGCACTGCTCTGCAGAAGCCCAAACCCACTCAAGGTTCTGCAGATTAAAGCAGAGGTTTGGATGAGACGTGGCCAAGCCTTCTCCAGCAGCACCGACTTGCTCCCATTGATCAGTATGCAGAGGAGAGCCGTTCCCGAGATGTTGCAGGGATGATTATAATTGCAAATGCAATGATTAAAATGTCAACAAACCTTTGATGAAGTTTATTTTTAATCCACTGTGTGAAGTGGTTGACTGTAAGGAACTGTACATGTTCCCTGGTTGGGTGCTATTTGCCAACTGTATGAGACACAAGATGTTGGGAACAAGCTGGATGCTTCCGCCCTTGTTTGTACATTTAGGAATGCAGCTACCTGGACCCAATCCAGATGTTAAGATTGTCCCCTGACAAATGAATTTAGCCCCATTCTTTTGGCAATCTTCAGAAGTTCTTCCATTGAATTTCTCCATTGCCTAGTAACACAAGATATGGAGCCTCAGGCGATCGAGTCAATCTAATCCTTCTGGAGACTCTGGAATTCCCCAGATGGCTCTGACCCTGACAAGTGTCTTTGATTTGTCAGCCCCTCTTTCTCATGGCTTAGTAAGAGCTGTAAGATAACATGAGCTGGTATTTCTGGAAAGCAGCCTACAAGAACTTTTTTGGAATTGAGTCCAAGTAAAGGTCTGAAAGAAGTTCTCCATCCATCTTACTAAACTTGCTTAATGGTCCAACGTACGGCTGCATGTGTCTTAACTTTCTCATTGAAGAGTTTGGCATTCTCTTTCTCCCTCTATAACCATCAAAGTCCTTCATCAGGGCATCGTATTTCAATAGTGCCATTTAGTGTCTGTTGAAGAGTGGAGAGAAGTTGGAGAAAGATTTGGCTCTCTCCCTACAGCTTGTTGGCTGAGAAAGGCGGTATACAAATATAGTAAATAAATAAATAAATCCTCTAGAAGACCTGTCAATGAAGGTCCGCGTAGTTAAAGTAATGGTACTTCCCAAAGATCACACTGCCAATGAAGATTTGCATAGTTAAAGCAATGGTATTCCCCATAGTCACCAATGGATGTGAGAGCTGGACCATAAGGAAGGCTGAGCGAAGGAAGATAGATGCCTTTGAACTGTGGTGCTGGAGGAAAAGTCTGAGAGTGCCTTGGACCGCAAAAAGATCCAACCAGTCTACACTTCAGGAAATAGAGCCCAACTGCTCAATGGAGGGAAGGATAGTAGAGGCAATGATGAAGTACTTTGGCCACATCATGAAAAGACAGGAAAGCTTAGAGAAGACAATAATACTGGGGAAAATGGAAAGAAAAAGGAAGAGGGGTCAACCAAGGGTAAGATGAATGGATGGTATCCTTGAAGTGACTGGCTTGGGGGTGGCCACGGTTGACAGGGAGCTCCGGCATGGACTGGTCCATGAAGTCACGAAGAGTCGGAAGTGACTGAACGAATAGACAACAACAGAAGACCTGGAGTGTATCTACAGTGTAAAATGTAGGCGATTTGACACCAATTTAACTGACATGGCTCAATGCTATCAAATCCTGGGAGTTGTAGTTTGGTTAAGCGTCAGCATTCTTGGGCAAAGAAGGTGAAAGACCTCATAAAACTGCATTCATTCTATAGGGTAGGTGCACCTTTAGATCTCTGTGGATGATTTTATCAGTGTACATCTAGTGTGGGAATGTAGCCAGATCCTTCTTCAACCCCTCACCCTCCACTAGTCACTGAATGTCTATGAAAGGAGGCTATCATAGTGTCATGGTGAATCCTTCTAGTGTGGGATGGGGAATTGTGTCATCATTTACCTGAAAAAGCGTTATTCTACATTAAGTGATGTAGGGATTAATCAAAAGTATGTGTATGTTACTGTATATCAGCATGGTTTTGTGAGGTAGCACTGTCCTCAAGAATATGTGTTTCAATGTTGTGGAGAGTCTTGTGTTTTTTATTGGGGGGATAACAAGAATTGAAGTGCTAGATCTATAAAAACCAACCATAGATCACCAGAAATGCCTTCGGGAGCCACAAGCTGCGAAGCAGAACGCTCCAGAATGACTGCACTCAGCCATATGGAAGAAGCTGTGCCGCTTTATTGCTGGACAATTTTTTTTTTTTACAAAAAAATCACTTTGTTTTATTAACCTGTGCCTTTGCAGTGATAAAGTACCGGGTAACTGTGCACACTGGGAATGTGAGTGGAAGCGGGACAGATGCACACGTCTTCGCTTGTCTCATTGGAGATCAGGGAGACACCGGGGATCGCGTCCTGCAGAACAGTGTGAACACAGTCAATAAATTTGAGAAGGCCAGTGTAAGTCAGTGTTCCTATGTGTGTCTGCTTCAAAGTACAGAGTAATATGCTTGCTGGAGAGGGAGCAAGAGGAATAGAGAGAGAGGAAACAAGACGGGACTGACCCAGCAGGACCAACTAAAGGCCTTTTGTTCAGAGAAGCAAATTGCAGCCACCGCTCCCCACTATGCAGACTAAAGTGCATAATGCCACAATAACTACCCTAAATAGTCACATTTAAGTATTAACACTGAATCAAAAAGATTAGTGCAAAGGAAGGATTTCACTTATTTCTCCCAGGTTATAGTATACTGCGGAGCCCCCTGTGGCGCAGTGGGTTAAAGCACTGAGCTGTTGAGCTTGTTGATCAAAAGGTCGCAGGTTCGATTTCGGGGAGCGGCATGAGCTTCCGCTGTCAGCCCTAGCTTCTGCCAACCTAGCAGTTCGAAAACATGCAAATGTGAGTAGATCAATAGGTACTGCTCCGGCGGGAAGGTAAGGGCGCTCCATGCAGTCATGCCAGCCCCATGATCTTGGAGGTGTCTATGGACAACGCTGGTTTTTCGGCTTAGAAATGGAGATGAGCACCACACCCCAGAGTCAGACATGACTGGACTTAATGTCAGGGGACTACCTTTACCTTTACCTATAGTATACTGCAGGGGTTCTCAAACTTATTCAGCCATGGAGCAATTTTTGAAGCAAAAGTTTCTTGTGAAGCTGCAAGAATTTTTATATATATTATATTGTATTATATTGTATTGTATTGTATTGTATTGTATTATAATATTATAATATATATTGTGTATGCGTGTGTGTGTGTGTGTGTGTGTGTGTGTGTGTGTGTGTGTGTGTATATATATATATATATATATATATATATATATCAGGCATGGGTAAACTTTCTGATGCATTTTGTTTAAAAATTTGACAGACGGACCAAGCCAGTGGTAGATGGATAGAAAGTATTTCCATGAACCAATTGAAAAAAAAATGAACATACAGTGTTCCCTCGCTACTTCGCAGTTCGCTTTTCGTGGACTCGCTATTTTGTGGGTTTTTGCCTCCCAGTTGCCCAGAGTGGTGTTCTAATCCCACCTCCTGGCAATGATGGAGTGTGGAAGTGGGTTTCACCCTCCTCCTCAAGAGAATGGCAGCCAATCAAGAGAGATTGCAAAGCACAGCAGAGATAGTTAGCCAAAAAAAAAAAAAAGTGCACGGTGCCTTTAAATCTTTCCTCACTTCTGACTCACCCTCGGAACGCAATATGCATATATAGTGTCACTACTTCGCGGATTTTCAGTTTTCGCGGGTGGTCCTGGAACGTAGCACCCACGATAAGTGAGGGAACATTGTATTCCCAAGATCCCAGAGGCCATCCAGTCCAACTCCCTTCTGCCATGCAGGAAAAGCACAATCAAAGCACCCCCAACAGATGGTCATCCAGTCTTTGTATTAATAATAATAATAATAATAATAATAATAATAATAATAATAATAATAGAAACAACCCCAGGGGCTATTCAGTTCAACTCCCTTCTGCCATGCAGGAAAGTACAATCAAAGCACCCCCAACAGAAGGTCATCCAGCCTTTATAGTAGTAGTAGTAGTAGTAGTAATAGGAACAACTCCAGGGGCCATTCTGCCATGCAGAAAAATCACAATCAAAGCACTCCCTTAGTTGTAAAAGGGAAACAAGCTTTTGATAGCAAGGAAGGCAGAGAAAGGAGGAGGAGTGATCTGCAGAGGCCCCC
>NW_026845477.1:13932221-13962600 GCF_025583915.1 Anolis sagrei ordinatus | reverse complement strand
ATACAAGTGAGGGGGGAATGTATATATGAAAAAAGACATAAAAAGTATATGAGAATTTAAATGATGAAGTTATACAGGAGTTATGAAATAATTAGGTGATATCAGTGATTGTGTGTTGTGGGTAGGGGAAGGAAAGAAAAAAAGGTGCTATTGGAGAAATAAGAGAATAGGGTGAGAGGAAAGGCACATTCTGCAACTGTTGGAAGCAGAAAATCACCTCCCAATGACTTCCCCTCACACATTTATACATGGCCAAGAAGCAGGAAAATTGCATGCAAAGCACCCCTGACAATAACAATAAACAAGGAGTCTTATTCCATCTCCTTGTAGTATCCCCACCAGTTTTACAATAAACCATAGCATTTATCCATGTGTATTTTTCTGTGGAATGAAAAATATCAGCCATACACCCCATGCATGTTGATGACGAAAAAAGCCCCATTGATTTCAGCAGGGAATATTCCCAAGTATAGGATTGCAAGGCTTTATTCTGTAAACACAATGAGCTGGGATCAAGCTTCATTAAAAGCCATGGAATGTACTTCTGACTCAATAAGTTGTCAAGATATCACCTTACAGACAGTAACTTGGGAGTCAGTAAGGCCCCTTCTACACTGTCATATAAAATTCGGATTATCTGCTTTGAATTGGATTATATGGCAGTGTAGACTCACATAATCCAGTTAGAATAATAGAATCATAGAATCATAGAATCAAAGAGTTGGAAGAGACCTCATGGGCCATCCAGTCCAACCCCTTCTGCCAAGAAGCAGGAATATTGCATTCAAATCACCCCTGACAGATGGCCATCCAGCCTCTGTTTAAAAGCTTCCAAAGAAGGAGCCTCCACCACACTCCGGGGCAGAGAGTTCCACTGCTGAATGGCTCTCACAGTCAGGAAGTTCTTGCTCATGTTCAGATGGAATCTCCTCTCTTGTAGTTTGAAGCCATTGTTCCGCGTCCTAGTCTCCAAGGAAGCAGAAAACAAGCTTGCTCCCTCCTCCCTGTGGCTTCCTCTCACATATTTATACATGGCTGTCATATCCCCTCTCAGCCTTCTCTTCTTCAGGCTAAACATGCCCAGCTCCTTAAGCCGCTCCTCATAGGGCTTGTTCTCTCATTTTAGTCACTCTCCTCTGGACACATTCCAGCTTGTCAATATCTCTCTTGAATTGTGGTGCCCAGAATTGGACACAATATTCCAGTTCAAATCAGATAATCTGTATTATCTGCTTTGATAATCTGGGGCCTCGGGAGTAAGGTTTTTCTGATGAGTAACACCTGTTGAATTCTCCTTTCCTATGCAAACATTAAAGATACAGGAGCCCTCTCCATTTTTTCAATCTAGTGGTGACATTACAAAATGATAACTCTCAAAAAATAACAAATTAGGCTGCAGCTCTGTTTTCTAAACATTTTGTCGAAGATACTGAATTTTCTCTGCACCTCTAATTTGTCATGACTTCAAAAGCGGAAGCATGTTTTTCCATTAAAGGAATCTCTGAGTCAAAACCATCTTAATTTCGGCTTGCAAACTAGTTGATGACTTGTGAAAACAGCATGAAAAAGATCAGTCAACACTGCTAAGCAATAACTTCCTAAATGCCTTTCCTGAAATTGCCCTAAAAACTGTATTGCCCTACTGAGAGTCTGTTACAAAGAATTTTTTAAAGAAACATAATAAGGAGAGCAATCTACATAATAAAAATTAAAACCACAAACAGTAAAGATTATCCTGCATAAAAGATAGAAAAAAAGTATTTAAAAAATAGACCTCAGGAGGCCGGAGGAGCTCCCCAACAACCCGGAACAACTTCAATGTTCTATGTGCTGCAGATGCTATGCGAGCAGTCAAGAATACTTTCCTGACTGCTCGCAGAGCCGCAAAGGAAGCTCTAATAGCGGCTTTAGCCTGTGCTTGGTCAGATATGTCCTGAGATTTCCTCCAGATGCCCTCTAGACCAGTGTTTCTCAACCTGGGGGTCGGGACCCCTGAGGGGGTCATGAGGGGGTGTCAGAGGATCGCCAAAGACCATCAGAAAACACAAGTATTTTCTGTTAGTCATGGGAGTTCTGTGTGGGAAGTTTGGCCCAATTCCATCGTTGGTGGAGTTCAGAATGCTCTTTTATTGTAGGTGAACTATAAATCCCAGCAACTACAACTGCCCCCGGTGGTGCAGTGGGTTAAAGCACTGAGCTGCTGAGCTTGTTGATCGAAAGGTCGCAGGTTCAATTCCGGGGAGCGACGTGAGCTTCCGCTATCAGCCCTAGCTTCTGCCAACCTAGCAGTTCGAAAACATGCAAATGTGAGTAGATCAATAGGTACCGCTCTGGCGGGAAGGTAACGGCGCTCCATGCAGTCATGCCGGCCACATGACCTTGGAGGTGTCTACGGACAACGCTGGCTCTTCGGCTTAGAAATGGAGATGAGCAGAGTCTCCATTTCTAAGAGTCAGACATGACTGGACTTAATGTCAGGGGACTACCTTTACCTTTACCTTACAACTCCCAAATATCTATTTTCTCCAAACTCCGCCAGTGTTCACATTTGGGCATACTGGGTATTCATGCCAAGTTTGGCCCAGATCCATCAATGTTTGAGTCCACAGTGTTCTCTGGATGTAGGTGAACTACAAAACTCAAGGCCAATGCCCATCAAAGCCTTCCAGTACTTTCTGTTGGTCATGGGAGTTCTGTGTGCCAAGCTTGGTTCAATTCCATTGTTGATGAAGTTCAAAATGCTCTTTGGTTGTTGGTGAACTATAAATCCCAGCAATTACAACTCCCAAATGTCTATTTTCCCCAAACTTCACCAGTTTTCACATTTGGGTATATTGAGTATTCATGCCAAGTTTGGTCCAGATCCATCAACTATAACTCCCAAATGACAAAATCAAGCCCCTCCCTCAACCCCACCAATATTCAGAATTGGATGTATTGGGTATTTTGTTCCAAATTTGGTCCAGTGAATGAAAATACATCCTGCACATCAGATATTTACACTATGATGCATTACAGTAGCAAAATTACAGTTATGAATGAGCAATGAAAATAATTTTATGGTTGGGACAACACGAGGAACTGTATTAAGGGGTCATGGCATTAGGAAGGTTGAGAAACACTGCTCTAGACCCCTCCTCCAGTGCTTCATCTCAGCCAGGTCCTCGGTGAACCAAGGAGTTGGTGTGACTCTACGCAATGAGAGGGGACGTTCGGGAGCGATCGTGTTAATCGCCCTGGCCATCCCACTATTATAGCGATCAACAAGGGCATCAACAGGATCGTCAGTCTCCAAGACAGGAAGATCCCCAAGTGACCTCAGGAGTCCTTCTGGATCCATAAGCCTTCTTAATAAGTCCGCCACCCCTGCGGAGGTTAGCGGGTATGGTTAATCTTAAACCGATCAGTTATCTGTCCCAATAACTACTCTTCTACACTGTCATATAATTCAGATTATCAAAGCAGA
Source organism: Anolis sagrei ordinatus (assembly GCF_025583915.1). Classification (NCBI taxonomy): domain Eukaryota; kingdom Metazoa; phylum Chordata; class Lepidosauria; order Squamata; family Anolidae; genus Anolis; species Anolis sagrei. The sequence goes on along the minus strand of NW_026845477.1, from coordinate 13,959,134 downwards.
TAATCCATATAGCCTTACTGGCTGCCTCTGGCAGTGCAGCATTTTCCTGAATGAAGCAGAGAGTGTTTGAGGACCGGGACATCCGTAGGGATACCAAGGTGCTTGTCTATAAAGCTATTGTCCTCCCAACCCTGCTCTATGCCTGCGAAACGTGGACTGTCTACAGACGTCACATGCAGCGCTGCCTCCGGAAAATCCTGCAAATCTCCTGGGAAGACAGGCGGACAAACGTCAGTGTGCTGGAAGAAGCAAAGACCACCAGCATTGAAGCGATGGTCCTCCATCAACTCCGCTGGACCGGCCACGTTGTCCAGATGCCTGACCACCGTCTCCCAAAGCAGTTGCTCTACACTGAACTTAAAAACGGAAAACGGAATGTTGGTGGACAGGAAAAGAGATTTAAAGATGGGCTCAAAGCCAACCTTAAAAACTCTGGCATAGACACTGAGAACTGGGAAGCCCTGGCCCTTGACCACTCCAGCTGGAGGTCAGCTGTGACCAGCAGTGCTGCAGAATTCGAGGAGGCACGAGTGGAGGGTGAAAGAGAGAAACGTGCCAGGAGGAAGGCGCGTCAAGCCAACCCCGACCGGGACCGCCTTCCACCTGGAAACCAATGCCCTCACTGTGGAAGAAGATGCAGAGCAAGAATAGGGCTCCACAGCCACATCCGGACCCACAAGGAAACCCATAACGGAAGACCATCTTACTCGTCCAACGAGGGATCGCCTAAGTAAGTAAGTAAGTAATAATTCAGATTATCAAAGCAGATAATCCATATTATCTACTTTTAACTGGATTAAAGGAGCCCCCGTGGTGCAATGAATTAAACCCTTGTGCCCACAGGACTGAAAACCAACAGGTCGGAGGTTCGAATCTGGGGAGAGCACGGATGAGCTCCCTCTGTCAGGTCCAGCTCCCCACGCAGACACATTAGAGAATCCTCCTGCAAGGATGGTAAAACATTAAAAACATCCGAGTGTCCCCTGGGCAACATCCTTGCAGACAGCCAATTCTCTCACACCAGAAGTGACTTGCAGTTTCTCAAGCTGCTCCTGACATGGAAAAAAACGCATAACTGGATTATATTATACTAGCTGCCCTCCTGCCATGCGTTGCTGTGGCCCAGTCTGGTGATCTGGAATATAAAGTAATGAGAAAGTGTTGGTTTCTAATATATGTAACTTCTTTATGCTTGTGGGTAAACAGTTTTTTCTTGCTGTTTCTTTGTCAGTGTTGATGTTTGCCTACTCTAGAACACGCAATACATAATTGTCCTTCTTTAGGGGTCCCTTTCAAATCGATGATACTATATCTCTGTGTGTGAATCATATCTATCTATCTGTCTATCTATCTATCTATCTATGCCTGGATGGCTCTTTGTCAGGAGGGCTTTGATTACGTTTTCTTGCCCTGGTAAAGGGAGTTGGACTGGATGACCTTAAGTATTTTCTGTGGTCATGGGAGTTCTGTGTGGGAAGTTTGCCCCAATTCTGTCGTCGGTGGGGTTCAGAATGCTCTGATTGTAGGTGAACTATAAATCCCAGTAACTACAACTTGCAAATGTCAAGGTCTATTTCCCCCAGACTCCATCTGTGCTCATATTTGGGCATATTGAGTATTCGTGCCAAGTTTGGTCCAGATCCCTCATTGTTTGAGTCCACAGTGCTCTCTAGATGTAGGTGAACTACAACTCCCAAACACAAGGTCAATGCCCACCAAACCCTTCTAGTGTTTTCTGTTGGTCAGGGGAGTCCTGTGTGCCAAGTTTGGTTCAATTCCATCATTGGTGGAGTTCAGAATGCTCTTTGATTATAGGTGAACTATAAATCCCAGCAACTACAACTCCCAAATGACAAAATCATAATTTTTTGAGTGATGGTCACTCCTTGTGTTGTGAGACATTTTGTTGCCAAATTTGGTGTGATTTTGTTCATTGGTTCTTTTGTTTTTAAGGAACTCATTACGCACAGAGCATTTGTATATAGATAGATTTATTTATTTACGGTATTTATATTCTGCCCTTCTCACCCTGAAAGGGACTCAGGGTGGGTCACAGAACACAAATATGGGAAACATTCAATGCTGATTATACAATGATAAGACAGACAACATAGATAGAGGTATGTATAGGCTTTTCCCTATCTTTCAGCATCTTTGGAGGCGGTGCTCGGTTCCAGCCACAGGGGGGTGCTGTTGCTCCATCCCTTTGCCAAAGAGCTTTTTTTGTTTGTAAACTTCCTCCTTTTTCTGATTGAAACACCATGCCTGATACCTCCCCACTTTTTTATGCAGTTCTTATTTATCTACTCACATTTGTTTTCAAACTGCTAGGTAGGCAGAAGCTGGATTAAAGGTCAAGCACTCACCCTGACCTGGGCTTTGAACTGCCAACATTCTGGTTGTTAAGATTTATTGCAGTTTGGTGATTAACCTGCTGTGTTAAAGTGAGTATAGAATCATAGAATCATAGAATCAAAGAGTTGGAAGAGACCTCATGGGCCATCCAGTCCAACCTCCTGCCAAGAAGCAGGAATATTGCATTCAAATCACCCCTGACAGATGGCCATCCAGCCTCTGTATAAAAGCTTCCAAAGAAGGAGCCTCCACCACACTCCGGGGCAGAGAGTTCCACTGCTGAACAGCTCTCACAGTCAGGAAGTTCTTCCTCATGTTCAGATGGAATCTCCTCTCTTGTAGTTTGAAGCCATTATTCTGCGTCCTAGTCTCCAAGGAAGCAGAAAACATAGCTAAAGGTTTTCCCTGACATTAAGTCCAGTCGTGTCTGACTTTGGGGGTTGGTGCTCATCTCCATTTCTAAGGCAAAGAGCTGGCATTGTCCATAGACACCTCCAAGGTCATGTGGCCGGCATGACTGCATGGAGCACCGTTACCTTCCCACCGGAGCGGTACTTATTGATCTACTTACATTTGCATGTTTTTAGGCTGCTAGGTTGGCAGAAGCTGGGGCTAACAGCAGGAGCTCACACTGCTCCCCAGATTCGAACCTGCGACCTTTCAGTCAACAAGTTCAGCAGCTTAGTAGTTTAACCCACTTCACAACCGGGGCTCTGATATGAGTATACACTGCCATATAATCCAGTTCAAAGCAGATAATCTGGAGTTTACAAGACAATGTAGAAGAGGCCTCACTAACCATTAATGAACAGATCATTCTTTCCTGTCTCTGCTTCATTTCCTAACACTAATGCACAGAACCAATATGTCTGTAGTGACTTGGGTTATAACCCCAAGCGCACTTACCTGGGGGTTGTTTCCTCTGAATTTTGTATGATTTAATTTCTGCACAATATTAATTGCATGATGTGTCTGAGAACTTTCCCCCCCCCATTTCATACAAAAGCAGAGAAATTGATGTATAATCCCTGCAATGCGAAGTCAGGCTGCACGCTCCTTGTGCCTTACACCTTCTCTGCTTTATTAATGGACACAGAAGCTAAACAGACCTCAATAAAGTCATAGTTTAGAAACCATACCGATTAAATATATATGGTAATGACTCCCAGTGTAATGCACACCTATGAAATTGCATTAGCAAATTGATTGTTGCTTCTAATACAGGATCTGAGTTATTCTTTAATGGAATCTGGGATCTATTATGACTAAGCAGTGTTAATTCCGAGGAGCATTTCCCAGACCCCTGATTCATTATTCATGCACTTCTTCTCCTTCCACTCAAAACTCCCTGAAGGTATAGAGCTTTTATTTAATTTTTTTTATTTCAGAAAACCAGCCCTTGATAGTACTTTCTTATCACAAATCCTGCATCAGCATTAAAGTTGCTACTATTAAGAGAAGTTTTTGCTGAGTGTTGAGAGCCATTTAAATTGCAGCAACTTTGGAAATATGCACCGGTTAGCTTTTCTAACTGATACAAATACTCTGTTATACATTAAATTTAAATTAACAGCACAGACCAATGAGCTCTTTTTAAAAAAAGATCTCAAGTGATATGAGTTGGGAGGTTTGAACTCCCACCATGAAATAAAGAGTCCAGACACAAGAAAATGGATTGAAATGGTCATTTTCTGATCTATTTATTGAAGGAACTCATGTTGTTGTTGTTGTTCATTTGTTCAGTCGTCTCCGACTCTTCGTGACCTCATGGACCAGTCCATGCCAGAGCTCCCTGTCGGCTGTCACCACCCCCAGCTCCTTCAAGGTCAGTCCAGTCACTTCAAGGATGCCATCCATCCATCTTGCCCTTGGTCGGCCCCTCTTCCTTTTGCCTTCCACTTTCCCCAGCATCATTGTTTTCTCTAGGCTTTGCTGTCTCCTCATGATGTGGCCAAAGTACTTCTCTAGTATCCTTCTCTCCAATGAGCAGCGGGCTTTATTTCCTGGAGGATGGACTGGTTGGATCTTCTCGCAGTCCAAGGCACTCTCAGAACTTTCCTCCAACACCACAGCTCAAAAGCACCTCTCTTCCTTCGCTCAGCCTTCCCTAAGGTCCAGCTCTCACATCCGTAGGTGACTACAGGGAATACCATGGCTTTGACTAGGCGGATCTTTGTTGCCAGTCTGATGTCTCTACTCTTTACTATTTTATCGAGACTGGACATTGCTCTCCTCCCAAGAAGTAGGAGTTCCCAAGAAGGAACTCATAATAACCTGTAAAGCAGTGTTTCTCAACCTGGGGGTTGGGACCCCTGGGGGGGTCATGAGGGGGTGTCAGAGGGGTCGCCAAAGACCATCAGAAAGCACAGTATTTTCTGTTGGTCATGGGGGTTGTGTGTGGAATGTTTGGGCCAATTCTATCGTTGGTGAGGTTCAGAATGCTCTTTGATTGTAGGTGAACTATAAATCCCAGCAACTACAACTACCAAATGTCAAGGTCTATTTCCCCCAATCTCCACCACCGTTCACATTTGGGCATATTGAGTATTCATGCTAAGTTTGGTCCAGATCCATCATTGTTTGAGTCCACAGTCCTCTCTGGGTGTAGGTGAACTACAACTCCAAAACTCAAGGTCAATGCCCACCAAACCCTTCCAGTCTTTTCTCTTGGTCGTGGGAGTTCTGTGTGCCAAGTTTGGTTCAATTCCATTGTTGGTGGAGTTCAGAATGCTCTTTGATTGTAGGTGAACCCTAATATATTCCAGCAACTACAACTCCCAAATGATAAAATCAATCTCCCTCAACCCCACCAGTATTCAAATTGGGGTGTATTGGGTATTTGTGCCAAATTTGGTCCAGTGAATGAAAATACATCCTGCATATCAGATATTTACATTACGATTCATAACAGTAGCAAAATTACAGTTATGAAGTAGCAATGAAAATATTATGGTTGGGGGTCACCACAACATGAGGAACTGTATTAAGGGGTCATGGCATTAGGAAGGTTGAGAAACACTACTGTAAAGCAATGGTTCCCAACCTTTTTTTGACCAGGGACCACTTTGACCAGGGGCCACTCTCCAACATTAGTACCAAAAGAGTTACGAATCAGTTTTTGGTCAACTTTAGATTTGGTTTGGGGTGCTGATTCAGAAAATTGCATTGGATAGACCACATGAGTTCTAGTTTCTGATACTGAACATATTCTGCAGCTCAGCGGTTTAACCCGCTGCACCACCATGGCCCCTTCCCTGACAAAGACTAAAAAGTAGTATTACATTATAATAAACACAGTAATGAATGAGAGCAAGATATGTCAGCTTGCTATGGGAACACACTAAAATATTGTTTGTTTGCCTTCCACATCCTTAATAAGTCAGGAAACATAGACAATTGTCAGCTGCTTTTCACCTGTATAAGGAAATAAGTGCACAAAGGCACTATAAAACACATTGACTGACTGAATGACATCTTCTGGAGTGATTATACACAGATGGATATAAATACGCTTGGAACAAGAAGGGATGGATCATTCACTGATCGTAACACTTGAGCCCTCTTCTCCTAGCGAGGCAGCTGCATCTGAGGGATATATTGCTCGCTGTCCTTGTACCTCTATTATCTCTTCCTTTCAGAGAAAGAGTCAGATGACAGAGCCCTCAGCAGAAGCACCTGCGTTCTTTGCTCATTGGGGCGGTCTTCTGTTGGATGCTTGCGTCATGGGCTCTTGTGAAATTTGAAGACAAAGGTGCACGCCATCTGCATCCTCCATTATGAAGGAAAGCAGATCTCTCCATGACCCGCAGAGCTGGGATCAAATCCATCCCATGCCTGCTGATCAAGGAGGCTTCCGATTTCTTTGTGGCTTTTGAGAAACATCACTTATGGAACCAGATTTGGATGATCACGAAATAATAACCGGTTAAGGTTGAGTCACTCACCACAGGGAGACTGCTGAAAGCAGCCTTCTTGTGGGGTGTGATCTTGGTTTACCATTAAGACCAAAGTAGAGTATGATTTCCTTTGGGGTTAAGAGCTGCTAAGGCTGAAATAATGATGAGCTCCTTTTGCCGTGGGTAGGATTGTTCAATCTAAGATTGGGGGATATTCTGCTAAATTCATAATATCTTTATCTACTTCCATCGATGAGCTTCTTCTAGGGCTGAGCATTTAACAAGTCACAAAAATGGTAACCAATTGATTTTTCAAAGGTTCCCAGATCAATGACAGGTAAATACCATTTGTCCAGTTGTATGATGGATCTTTGCATGGTGGATATTCACATCTAGTAATACCAAACAATTGCCTGTCCCTACACACAAAATGCTCAACAGCTTGCAAACAACATTTTTGAGGCAGTCTTGTTGGCAGAGAATTGTTCTTGCCCCATGGCAAGAATGTCAACAAATGCTCCAGCACATGATTGATTATCTACAGAAATGACAGCATATGTATTTATTTGCTGACAGAATAGAATTGATGACCAGCATCCTGAAAGGATTGTTTTGAATTAAGTTGGCTGTCAAGAGGTAATGTGGCCAAGGGAATATCTCAGAGAGCTTCTCATTAAGTCATAGTAAGAATCACCTCCAAGGATGACGCATCAAGCAGGTACTAAGGATCCAGTTGCGGTAAGGTAAAAGAGAAACAGTCCTACAGAGGATGCCTTTATGAAGACATTCTTTATGGGTGTTTCCCTCATTCCTGCCTTGCTTTTGTTCCTTTGAATCAAGCAGTGGGTCCAGCCAGATGGTTTTCAATGTTATTCTTCAACTCAATTATGCATTTTTTTGGCTTGGGGCCTGAAATTTGAATTGATTCCCACTTTCCTCTCTTTGTCTCCTACAAAATTGGTGCTTGGGGAAATTACTATTTGGACTACAATTCCTAGAATCTGAGTCCTGGCCATCCAGGCTGATAGATTTTGGAAGTTGTAGACCAATAAAATATCCTTAAGTTCTGCACATAGCCTACTGCTTACCCCAGCAGAGAATTATTCGTCCTAGTTAGTGTGGAACTCAAACATTGGGTGACCATATTAATGAATATTCCTTTGGTTCTTTCAAAATGTTTGCCACATGACCCCTTATTGATACCATCATGGAGGGAAGACCTTCCATGAAGAACAAAATGTTACTCGAGCTGTAGGTAGTGAAGAAACCAGACATGAGAAGATGTGTTAATGAATGGATTTTTAAAATTGATCAACTGTTCCCTCTGGAATTAACCAACTGAAAGAGGGGATAGTAAATCTATCAAAGGTTTTTCCATTCATCTACATCATTTTAGGAACGGAAGGTCAAGAATCCAAGATAGTGTGCATACCCAATAACCCGCTGATGCTCAGTGGGAAGCCTGTTGTGTTTGAAGGTCTTGAACAGAACCCTTGGTTGGGTTATGTTGAGTAGCATTATGGCAAACTATCTTTGTATTTTATTAAAACTGAAATTTAAGAACAGGTGTACAAGATGGACAGTATCACTGACCCCATGTCCGATGGGTGGGAACCAGATGTTGCTGGACTGCAACTTCCAACATCTCCGCCAAAGTGAGAAATGCTTGGAGTCCAAGAACATGTGGAGGCCACACAATTCCTGTAGAAAGTCCTGATGTAGAAGGATAAAGTGCTGGGATGCTTCTCTTTATTAAAAAAAATATCAACCATTCAACTGCTCCTGAATACAAAATGCTTTGGGCACTTACATCTACCTCTCCCTTGGATACAAAATATCATAACCATGGGAATGAAAAATCTTTCAGAGTCCTCTTCTGTATGAGGAGAACATATACCCTTTTCTTCACTGTTTTGCTAACCTAAATATCTATTGTGTTCTTAAATGAGACTTTCTACTCCATTGTATTCACTTGGACTCCCTAATGACATGAACATGCAGCATTTTGTTCCCCTTTCTACATTTTAATTGGGTTGTATTGATTTGTTTTTAATGAAAACATCACAGTTTAAAGCTGACTGTCACTCACGACTTAACCAAAATGTAGTAAATTGCATGAAAATGGTGTGTGTTTGGATAAAAATGGATATACATGTTGTTAGTGCACCATGGAGTTACTTAAGGCTGTTAATAATTAAGCTGAAATATTATAAGCCAACTTGCCACAAATCAATAACTTTCTATTTTTGTTGGAAAAGAACAAACAATCCAAGAGGATTCATGTTGGGAACATTGGGGGCTATTTGTTCAATAGGATTCATTAAATGTGGAATATATAAACATAGCTATATCAATATATATGCCAATTTGCAACCTGATGCCATTTCATGATTACAAGGAATCCCATAATCTGTTTCTTTATTTCAGATTCCTATAAAACAGTCTCTCTAAATGCACAGATTTGTCTTTCAGTATACACTGACTGTTCTGCCTGGATTTTAATAAGCCTCCTGATGTTTGATCAGTAATAGCAGATAACTTAACTTTTATTTGCTAACCAGATGGCTTGACAAAAATGAGGACGATGGCCAGATTATTCGAGAGTTAGTTCCAGCTGGGAGATCATCTCTCCTGGAAAGTGAGTTTGCTTGGTTGACACATGGTGCTTTGAGCCAAGCTGTTCTGTTTTTTTAATAAATTCTTAGGAAAGATACATAACATTAACCAATACCTTCTGTCAATCCGTAGTGGGCTATTTGTTCTTCCATATTGAGATACATTTCTCCTGTTGAGTCTTTACTTGCCACAAAGCTTTCTCATTATCTTCACTCAAATTCCTTGAAATGCTAATATATTTTCTCTCTCTCTGTCAAGTATGTTAACATGGCTCCTATTCAGTTCTTGTGGGTTTTTTCGGGCTATATGGCCATGTTCTAGAGGCATTTCTCCTGATGTTTCGCCTGCATCTATGGCAAGCATCCTCAGACTACACAGGGAAGCCATTGAAATCCACAAACATGTGGACAATTTCAACAGAAAGGAAGAAACCATGAAAATGAACAAAATCTGGCTACCAGTATTAAAAAATTCTAAAATTGCAACAGCAAAAAACAGCAGAGAGAAAAACAGGCAGGGACATCTAATCACCTTTCAAGAAGAGTTTGCTCCAGGCACAGTCAGCCCATTGTATGCTAATCAAGGTGGTCAGTTGAAAGATTCACACCTAGCCCAACTTACAAAAGCCCTTTGTCTCACCCTGGTCATTCCACAGATATATAAACCCCTTTTTTCCCAGTTCCAGCAGACCTCACCTCTGAGGATGTTTGCCATAGATGCAGACGATACGTCAGGAGAATGCCTCTAGAACATGGCCATATAGCCCGAAAAAACCCACAAGAACTGAGTGATTCCAGCCATGAAAGCCTTTGACAATACATGGCTCCTATTCTTATGGCACAAGCAGGGAAAATGTGGCTGTAAATCCAGTGGAGTCAGTGGGTTGGGGACTATAAAGACAAGTGGGAGAGGGCTACATAAGTGGGATTTTTCCAACTCCTGTTGTGGTGTAATGATTAATGAATTGTGGTCCCTAATGTATAGGGTAACTGCCTTGGTCCATCTTTCCATCTTGTTCTTAACACACCTTTCTGCTTTGTATGTGGTTTCCTAACTTCTTCTATGTTTCCTCCTGTCTTCTGCTTTGATCATTCTAAAAAAAGAGTGGAGTGAGGGTTTTTTTGCCTCAGTTGTTGTGTTCCTTGTGTACAAATGTCAATGTCTCCGTAGACGTTGGTTACCACATCAGCATCAAGACAGGAGATGTCCCTGGTGCCAGTTCAGATTCAAGGGTTTTCATCAAGCTGTACGGTGAAAAGGCGGACACCAAAAAGGAGTTCCTCTTGGTTTCGGACAACGACTTAGGAGATAACTTTGAACGCGGCCGGATAGACATCTTTTCTCTTGATACCATGGACATTGGCAAGGTAAGGAAGAACATCAGGTGCAATGTTTATCCAGAGATTTGGTGATGAGGGCCAGTTTGGGAGCACTGAAAATAGTTTTTTCCCTAACAAGTCATTGCTTCTCACAACATATGGCTTCACTTGCTTTCCAGATTGAACTCTGCAATGTGGGGAGAAACACTATAGTTAGTGGTTTACAAAAGCTATCGTAGCCTTTACCCTGGGTCCGTAAAGGATTTTGTCTAGTCCCCAAAGGTGACTTCTGTCTGGAACCCTGTTTTTAATACATATAGATTATATCCATTCCCATCTCCTTTTTAAAATGTTATGAATTGGTACATGAGCTTCATTTTTCCTTCTTCCTCCCCATCCCTCTTTTGTTCTGTTTCATGAATTTTAGGTTCTAAGGAAGGGAATGAGCACAAATATACTGAGAATATTTGTAAGTCAGAACCCTTCCAGATTAAAGAGCAAGCCAGAAATAATGATTTAAAGAAAGTATTGAAAATATAGTAAGATTCCTTCTGCTTTAAGGTGCATCTACACTGTAGAATTAATGCAGTTGGGCAGCACAGTAATTCCCTCAATGCTATGGAATCATGGGAGTTGTAAATTGGAGAGGGACCAGCAGAGAAGGCTAAAGACCTATTGAAACCCCAACACTCAGGATTTTATAGCACTCAACTATGACAGTTAAAGTGGTGGGCAACTGCATTAATTCTACAGTTTAGATCAGTGGCTCTCAACTTTCCTAATGCTGTGACCCCTTAATACAGTTCCACATGTTGTGGTGACCCCCAACCAAAACATTATTTTCATTGCTACATAGTAACTGTACTTTTGCTACTGTTCTGAATCGCCATGTAAATATCTGATATGCAGAATGTATTTTCATTCACTGGACCAAATTTGACACAAATGTGCAGTACGCCCAAATTTGAATACTGGTGTATTGATTTTGTGATTTGGGAGTTGTAGTTGCTGGGATTTATAGTTAACCTATAATCAAAGAGCATTCTGAACTCCACCAGTGACGGAATTGAACCAAACTTGACACACAGAACTCCATGACCAACAGAAAATACTGGAAGGGTTTGGTGGGCATTGACCTTGAGTTTTGGAGTTGTAGTTCACACCAGAGAGCACTGTGGATTCAAGCAATGATGGATCTGGAGCAAACTTAGCACGGATACTCAATATGCCCAAATGTGAATAGTGGTGGAATTTGGGGGAACTAGACATTGACATTTGGGAGTTGCAGTTGCTGGGATTTATAGTTCACCTACAATCAAAGAGCATTCTAAACCCCACCAATGATAGAATTGGGCCAAACTTCCCACACAGAACCTCCATGATCAACAGAAAATACTGTGTTTTCTGATGGTCTTTGGCGACCCTCTGAAACTCCCCAGATACCCCCCCCCAGGGGTCCCGACCCCCAGGTTGAGAAACGCTGGCTTAGATGCACCCTCAGGAACAACTCTAACCATCTTCCATCTCCAGTCTGCCTGCCAGTATTTTGAACCTGACTTGTATTTCTTCCCTTTTTCTCCCAATTTCCCTCCCCTTTGCTTTCCAAAGATCAAACGGCTCTTGATCGGACATGATAATATCGGGTTCAATTGTGGCTGGCACCTTGGCTCTGTTCAGATTATCATCCCTGTCCATGGCAAAGTGTACAACTTCCCATGCAACCGGTGGCTTGACAAAAACGAATATGATGGAAGAGTTGAGATCGAGGTCTACCCGAGCGAGATCATTCCTATCGAGAGATGTAAGGACTCCCGTCTGTTTTTAGGGAGTGCTTGTGGGACTGACATGAAAGAGCGGCTGTTCATTTTGCATGTTTGGAATCAGAGGGTTTATCTACACCACATCCTTATAGTAATTTAATACCATTTAACTGCCATGGGGTGCATCTATACTGTAGAATTAATGCACTTTGACAGCACTATAATTGCCATGGAGACATGGAATTTTTAGTTTTACAAGGTCTTTAGTCCTCTCTGCCAAAGAGTGCTGGGCCCTCACCAAACAACAACTCCCAGGATTATGCCATGGCTTTGTGCCATAGCAGTTAAACTGGTATCAAACTACATGAATTCTATAGTATAGGGTGATTGCATCCTATGGGGAATTTTGGCCTTTGTAGTTTGAAGGTAATGTACTTAGAGATCTCTTCGAAGTCTAATCCATTCTGCAGAACTTCAGTATTAGAAGTCTCTTGCACAGGAATACCACAGCCACACTATATATCCCAGGATTCCTAGGATGATGCTATGACAATGAAAATGATCTCAAACTACCATAACATTGTGTCGTATATGCATTTAGAGAAACATAATCCTGCAACTTATTTTTGAAAACAAGCAAACCATTTACAACACAATAAAAGTTGTTATCATCATCATCATAATCATCATCACCAACATCATCCAACAGAAACAATGTAAAACACATTGTACTCAATTCCTAAAAGTATAGTAGGCAGAATTTTGAAACAAATTTTTCAAGAGATAGATTCACATACTCAATGAGCCATGAAACTCACTGGAAAGATAGAACCTTATAGAAACTGACAGTCATTCTCTCTTAAGCAAACCTGCCTTGCAGGATTGTGGTGAGAGTGAATCAGGACAGAGATGATTATTGTTGTTGTTGTTGTTGCTATTGTTATAGTGCTCCATGTACTTATGCTGGCCACATGACCTTGGAGGTGTCTACGGACAATGCCGGCTCTTCGGCTTAGAAAGGGAAATGAGCACCAACCCACAGAGTTGGACACAACTGGACTTAATGTCAGGGGAAAACCTTTACCTTAGTCTACCTTTAGCTCTCTCAAAGAAGATTCAAAATGGCTTAACATAAAAGCATTGTCATGCCATTTAAAATATGCAAAGGACCTTAAGATCATCTGGAGAGGCCCTGCTCTCAGTCCCACCATCATCACAAGCAGGACTGGCGGGGACGAGAGACAGGACCTTCTCAGTGGTTGCCCCTTGGCTATGGAACGCCCTTCCTATGGAGATTAGATTGGCTTCTTCGCTTTTAGCATTTCGGAAAAAACTCAAGACATGGCTATTCAAGCAGGCATTTGCGAATACTGAGTAACGGACATAAGAACAGAATCAACTACAAGATGGATTGGACATTGTTTTAATGAGTATTTATTTAATTATGTTTTATTACAGCTGTTATGATTTTATTGATGTTAAAGTTTTTATATTGTAACTGTGTTTTGGGTGGTATTGAATTTTGCCTTGTAAACCACCTCGAGTCGCCGGAAGGCTGAGAGGGGTGGTATACAAAAACTGTAAATAATAAATAAATAAATAAATAAATAAATAAATAATTTTTCCCCCTGACATTAAGTCTAGTCATGTCTGGCTCTGCTGGTTGGTGTTCGTCTCCATTTTTAAGCCAAAGAGCCAGCGTTGTCTGTAGACGCCTCTAAGGTCATGTGCTAGCATAACTGCATGGAGCACCATTACCTTCTTGCTGGAGCAGTACCTATTGATCTACTCACATTTGCAAGTTTTTGAACTGCTAGGTTGGTAGAGGTAAAAGGTAAAGGTTGTCCCCTGACATTAAGTCCAGTCATGTCTGACTCTGCGGTGTGGTGCTCATCTCCATTTCTAAGCCGGTATTGTCCATAGACACCTCCAAGGTCATGTGGCCAGCATGACTGCATGGAGTGCCATTACCTTCCACCAGAGCGGTACCTATTGATCTACTCACATTTGCATGTTTTCGAACTGCTAGGTTGGCAGAAGCTAGGGCTGACAGCGGAAGCTCACACTGCTCCCCGGAATTGAACCTGCGATCTTTCAGTCAACAAGCTAAGCAGCTCAGCGCTTTAACCCACTGTGCCACTGGGGGCTCCGCAGGAGCTCACCCTGCTCCCCGGATTCGAACGGCCAAACTTTCAGTCAGCAAGTTCAGCAGCTCAGTGGTTTAACCCACTGTGCTACCAGTGGCTCCAAAATATATAAATATGGAAACATTAAAACTGATTTAAATATAAACAGTATTAAGAAATTCACAGTTAAAATCCATTAAACCATATTAAAAGTTTAAAACCATGTGTATCCCTGAACTGATTGGAAAGAAAGTGGGCTATAAATCAAACAAATAAATGATCCAGTTATTTAAGTGCCTTTGGGTATTTTCTCAGCCAGAATGTGTTCTTTGGAGGGTTTCAGTGCTCTAATAAGAATCTAGTTTCTTTGTCTGCCTTTGTAGACTTGATCCTTGATAGGAGTCCTTTGGATTGTCTAATGGGCTGCCACCTAGTTTCCAAATGCCCTCAAATAACCTCAAGGATGAGTTCTTGCTGTCACTTACCTATAAATAATTTCTGGTTTACGGTTACCATAAAGTGAACCTATTATGGGGTTTTCTTGGTGGTATTCGTATCAGAGGGAATTCCCCTGCCTTCCGCTGATACTGAGAAGTGTCACTTGCCATTGGCTGAACCCTGATCTCTTAGTGTTCTGGTCGAAGACCCAAGCTATTACACCAGGCATGGGCAAACTTCAGCCCTCTAGGTGTTTTGAACTTCCGCAATTCCAGCAGGTTGTTAGGAATTGTGGGAGTTGAAGTCCAAAACACTCGGAGGACCAAAGTTTGCTCATGCCTGTATTACACCATAGTAGCTCTTCTCAATGGAGGTTAGGGACATTTTCAGTATTTGGAAATATGCTGACGTCACCTGAAAGAGAGGACAAAACTGTGGCAAAATGCCTGTCTTTCCTGAAAGAGAATCAGAGCATTTGGGAGCAAAGAAAAAAATCTGGGAAAATACATTTTTTTGTAGGAGCCACAAAAGTTGTGATAGGGACCACATATGTCCCATGAGTTGTATTTTACCTTGCTGTAAAGGCATCTCATCACTCAGAGGCTTTGCCTGTCATCTTTCTTCTCCTGCCATAAAAGGTCTAGCTATGCAAATCTCAATTTTTGGGGGTTTACGTTTGCCCCCAGGTCTGGCCCTGCCATTGGTGGACAGCAGTCATTGCCTCCCAGATGTTCCTCTTGAACTTCATAGGATCAGGGAGTTGGATGGGATCCCAAGGGCCATCTCTTCCAGTGTACACATCTACAGCTAAAGCATTTCTGAGAATGAACCACTGAACCATTGTTTCAAATCCTCAAATGAAAGAAGAGTCTACCACTTTCTAAAGCAGTCAGTGTTGCTATGAAATAACTTCGACAGGAAGTTCTCCTTGATGTTTAGTCAAAGATCTCCTTTCTTGTAATTTGAAGCTTCCTTTGTTTGATCTGAGTATGAAAGGATAAAGGAGCATTTTGCTCGAGTGTGCATGGAATGTAATTGAAGGGTGGTGTACAATACTTATGATATGATTTAAAAAAACCAATTTAATTCTCATTGTAGGATTTTATATCCCTGGTCGAGGACTTTTATGAGTGTTGTGAACAATTTCCCTACCATAACCCTCATTCCCTCTCCTCCTTCTCTTTTAAACACAGTGATAAATTATGAGGTGTGTGTAGCGACGGGAGATATACGGAATGCGGGCACCAATGCCAACGTCTTCATGCAGATTTATGGGGAGCTGGGCAAGACGGAGCTTCTGATTCTCAAGAACAGATCAAACAACTATGAGAGGGGGGCATCAGAGACCTTCAGGGTATGTGCAACCATGGAAGAATTGTGCTGAATGAAATTAAGTTGGCCACACATTTAGTTTCCGTACAGAACTGCCCTAGATGTTCATGTGTACATCAACTTCGTGTATAAATCAAGGGCAGATTTTGGGGCCAAAATTGTGAATTTTGGCATGACCTGTGAATATGTTGAGGCTCATTCCATGAAGAGGGGAAAGCACTGATAATATATCGTGAGGTCACAGCAGCCATATCCTCTTCTAGGTACTCAAAATGGCCATGATTGAGAGAATAGATGGGTTGGTGCTTCTTTTAGGTTCTCCTGGAATGGACTAAGCTCTTGCTTTTCTATTCAGACAAAAAGATGCCTCCCTTTTTGATAAGAGGAAAGGTACTTATCTACATTGAACCACAGATATGTGAACACAAGTTTGAGGGGTTGATTTTTGGACTAAAATGTCTAACAACAACAACAACAACAACAACAACAACAACAACAACAACAACAACAACAACTTTATTTACATTCTTCCCTATCTCCCTGAAGGGACTCAGGGTGGAATTCAATCACAAAAAGGCAAACATTCAATGCCTGAATACAACAATCAATGCATACATAATAAGAAAAAATAATATCCCAGCATATAAGAACAAATTATAACATAACATCTAAAATCAAGGTACAAATAATGAGTATATGGAGTCTATGCCTTTTCCAGAAATGATGGATGGCATATTGCCCTAAAGCCAGGGTTGGGGACTTTTCGGTTCTCAGATATTGATGGATGATCACTTCCATGATGCCTCATCATTGTCCCAGTTTGCCAATGGACTGTTTGAATGTGGAAGCAGGCCTGTGGAGCTGGTGTGCCAGAGATTTGACTCTGATTTCTCCATTTTTCTTCTGACTCTGATTCCTTCTTGGCATCACCACATTTTTCTTCAACTCACTCCTGTGTCGCACACTGACATACAGATGTCTTCACTCAGGAGTTATAGTGACACACTTAAATACAACTGGTTTCACTGAGAAGCTCCTATGATGTTGTGAGTTTACTGTCAATCAAAATTACAAGTATTTCCCCCCAAAAAAAAGTATACAAAAAGTTTTTAAATGATACAGTTAGCAATTTTTTTTGCTAAAATAGTGTAAGCCAAAGTCAAAGTTTATCCGTTTCTATTAACTCTGACTCCGTTACTATTTGCAGCAGGAATTCAGCCATATCTGGAAAACTAGTGCTTTTCTGTTTAGGGAGGGAAAGAATAATTTTTTTCTTATTCCAAAGACGGTTGAAAAGCATGTCTTTTGAGTGCCAAATACTGATTAAAATAATCCTAGATTAGGGAGAATTTTTGTAGTTATTCTTTGCAAAATTTGCACATGGTTGTTTTGTGCAGAAAATAGCATTTATGCACAAGAAGCAACATTTTATGTATGAAAGATAATGTTCAATGCAGAACAATTTTGTTTTCTATCCGGAAAAAACAAACAAAACCTGAATGGAAATATATTCAGCATTTTTGTGCAGAAAAAAGCATTTTCTGCACAGAAGTTAACACTGATTTTTTGTGTGTGGAAAAAATGCTGTTTCCTGTCAAAAATTACTAAATTTTATTCAAATTAATTGTATGTGAATGTTATGCAGAACAACTTCCCAGTTGCCAAAACCCTTCAAAATGACATGGTCATTGAAGACTTAATTATAGTGGGAAGAAAATTCACCCAGTGTCCCAAGATATGGCCTTATCTCTGAACCTCCTTCAACTGATCTACAATACATGACTGTACATTAGGGATAAGGAAAGTGTGTCCCATGGATCTCTTGTGGCTTCCTGAGTTTGTTTTTGGGACCTCCTAAACCTTCTCCTCCAGAATGGCCACAAATTATCTTTACAGGGTATGGGCGACGGGGGACAGGACATTTTAGTAAAGGTCACTTTTCAGTTAGAAAAAACAGCCTTCAGTGTCTTAACTCCCCATTTTGCTACTCTTGCTATGTGCAAAGCATGTTCAAAACTCCAAGATGCAATACAAATTCTATGAATGATGACTTATTATGACATTTAAGGTTGAAGCTGCAGATGTTGGCAAGGTGTACAAGATCCGAATTGGCCATGATGGGTCAGGCTTTGGGGACGGCTGGTTCCTGGACAGTGTTGTAGTCAAGAAGTTGCCTACGAAGCCGCCAAAGAAGAAGAAGAAAAAGAAAAAGAAGAAAACCCCAGCGGAGGAGGAAGAGGAGGAGGGGCCAGGCATCATGGAGGTGTATAATTTCACACCCTGCCGTTGGCTGGCAGGCGATGAAGAAGACAAGGAACTGGTTGTGGAACTGGTACCAGATGAAGGATCTGACCTTGAAGGTAAACTGGGAACATCTGGACTTATGTGATTTCCCTGTTCCTTAGTACCTCAGGGTAGTGGAAACTTTGGCATTCTAGATGTTCACAGAAGCCCCCAGCCTGCATTATTGATTGTAAAGGCTTCTTGGAGTTGTAGCTCAACACAACTTGAGGCATTAGCCTGGAAAAGACTACACTAAGGATCTATCCAGTTGCAAAGTTGAAAGACATTTTTCAGGCTCCAGTAATGTAAAGTTTAAACTGCATGTTATGTGAAGTTCTGCAGTTCTTCTCTTAACTTAGATAAAGTATTTATTTTAAATTGAAAAACATTCTAAGCTGGATACAGTCATGGAAACTTTGCATGCTGAAATTTCCTGTTTTGCACAAGTATTAAAGGTAGAGGAGCTCTTTGTCTTATATCACCTAGGAACCAGAATGGCAAGAAGAACATCAAATTGAGCATTTAATGGTTTCCTTTTCCTAGTTGTTCACTATGTAGTCCATGTCTTAACCGGATATGTTTGGGGAGCCGGGACTGATGCCAACGTTTATTTGAGTATCTATGGTGAAAGAGGAGACACCGGGGAGCGCCATTTGAAGCGCTCAAACCACTTGAACAAGTTTGAGAAGAATCAGGTAAGATCCTGGGAATTCCCCAGCATTGCCTAGAGGAATGGGAGAGCTCAAGATCTAGATTTATTTATTAACCAGCTGTCCCCTGCCATGTGTTGCTGTGGCCCAATCTGTGTATATGTGCTTTGTTTGTGTATAGATGTGTATAGATGTGGTTTGCAGATGCATTGTAAAGTATTTTTTGTTTTTTGGATTTTTAAGTCCCTTCTGCTGTGTTTTTCAGTGTTTTTATGAATGATGGTCACTCGTTGGCCTGAGAGGTGTCTTGTGTCCAAATTTGGTATCAATTTGTCCAGCGGTTTTTGAGTTATGTTAATCCCACAAATGAACATTACATTGGGTTGTTGTAGGTTTTCCCAGGCTATATGGCCATGTTCTAGAGGCATATTTTCTCCTGACGTTTCGCCTGCATCTATGGCAAGCATCCTCAGAGGTAGTGAGGTCTGTTTGGAAGTAGGAAAATGGGTTTATATATCTGTGGAATGACTGGGGTGGGGCAAAGAGCTCTTCTCTGCTGGAGCTAGGTGTGAATGTTTCAACTGACCACCTTCATTAGCATTTGAAGGCCTGGCTGAGCCTGGGAAATCTTTTGTTGAGAGGTGTTAAGATGTGCCTGTCCTCTCTGCTGTTTTGCTGTTGTAATTTTAGAGTTTTTTAATACTGGTAGCCAGATTTTGTTCATTTTCATGGTCTCCTCCTTTCTGTTGAAATTGTCCACATGCTTGTGGATTTCAATGGCTTCTCTGTGTAGTCTGACATGGTGGTTGTTGGAATGGTCCAGCATTTCTGTGTTCTCAAATAATATGCTGTGTCCAGGCTGGTTCATCAGGTGCTCTGCTATGGTTGACTTCTCTGGTTGTATTTGATGGTTGTGGTTAAATGAAATCCCAGGTTCCAGTTCCATGGATACTTTGCATTTCTAGAGAGGGAGCATTGCTATAGCTGTGGCTATTGGCACCAGATACAAAAACAAGAGTAGCTGCATGACTATTGTGCAATGAGTGTGATGTCAAATAGCATTACTCTTTGTGGGACAGGTTGCTTTTGCACAAAGTCAGAGTAAGGATGGAGGACAACAATGTCCTGCAGTAGAACCATTGGCCCTGGTAATCCAGAACAGAGGAGAATGAGAAGTCATGGGAGCTTTATACTCAACTCAGTTCTGTAATGCTCTGTTGTGTAGTGGGAGCCTTTGCTCTGCAATGCTGACATCTCACACAGTCCCTGTTAGGCAGCGGGAGCCTCCAGGACATCTTGCTTGTTGCACATTGTCGCAGTGCTGTTACAGCGTTGCTTATCATGTTAGCGACGTAGCTCTGTCATCATAAAGTTACGCACTGCAGCCCGTGATGCATGATCTCGGCCTCTGATTCTGGCACCCTGCTTTTCCCCAGGCTATTGTTTGGAAAATGTTCTTTCTACAGCAAATGTATAGTTGTCTTCAGAGGGTGTATGAAGGCAACAAAAATATAAAAATACAAAGGGTAAGCCCAAGCAACCAATGAAACCAGGATGGTAAACAGTAAACTGTTATTAACATTCTTTCAATAGAAAGTATCAAGCCCCAGTCACTTTTTTTCTGTGGTGACTTTCATTAGTGGGGTACTGCTCAGAATATAAGTATTCTAACAATACGACAAAGTTGAAGTACTTTGGCCACATCATGAGGAGACAGGAAAGCCTAGAGAAGACAATTATGCTGGGGAAAGTGGAAAGGTAAAAGGAAGAGGGGCCGACCAAGGGCAAGATGGATGGATGGCATCCTTGAAGTGACTGGACTGACCTTGAAGGAGCTGGGGGTGGTGACGGCCGACAGGGAGCTCTGGCGTGGGCTGGTCCATGAGGTCACGAAGAGTCGGAGACGACTGAATGAATGAACAACAACAAAACAATACGTCTTCACTGTTGGTTTGCCTTCATGTCATTTCCGGTTTAAGGTTGTAGCTTTCAAGTCCCATGTCAACTTAGTGTGAGCCTATGCTTTTAATACAGTTTTCTTATGCAAGGAATACTCAAAGGTGGCTTTTGCCATTTCCTTCCTCCAAAATATAGCCTACACCACCTGGGATTCATTGGTGGTCTCCTACTTTTTTAAACTATTTTAGTGTACATGGATGTATTTATTATGTGTTTTATATCATACTTGGCATTGAATTGTTGCCTGTTTGGAAGCCATTCTGAGTCCTTCCTCGGAGGTCAAGAAGGACGGGGTATAAATGCCTGAGATAGATAGATAGATAGATAGATAGATAGATAGATAGATAGATAGATAGATAGATAGATAGATATCCAAGTACTAATTGTGGCTGACTCTGCTTAGCTTCCAAGATCAGACAGGACCTGGTGCCTTTTGGACTGCCCTATGGCAAACCTATCATGGGGTTTTCTCTGCAAGATTTGTCCAGGGAGCATTGGCCATTACCTTCCTCCAAGGCTGAGAGAATATGTCTTTTCCAAGATCCCCAAATGGTTTCCATAGTCAAGTGAGAATCCTTTCATTACTGGCTGCTACTTCCCAGCGGATGTCAGGTGGTGCAATACTGACTAAACAGTGTAATTTCTCCAGTGGTGTGGGGCGTAGACATCCTGTGATAATGCAGCATGTCTCATTAAGAGCCACATCCACTGTTTTAGCATGGTGAAATGTTTTACACACATGCGTATTCAGCAACAGAGTAGCAAAGCGCAAGGGCAGATGTCTTCACTGTGTCTGGTTATGATCCCCAGGTTGTGCCTGTCAGCTTTCATATGATATAGAATCATAGAATCATAGAATCAAAGAGTTGGAAGAGACCTCATGGGCCATCCAGTCCAACCCCCTGCCAAGAAGCAGGAATATTGCATTCAAATCACCCCTGACAAATGGCCATCCAGCCTCTGCTTAAAAGCCTCCAAAGAAGGAGGCTTTTAATTTCTAGCACCCACTTTTTGCTTGATATTCAAGCTGTGCTTGTTGTAGGTTAGAGCATGGTCCAGAGTAACTTCCAGGTATTTTGGTGTGCTGCAATGCTCCAGGGGGAATCTTTCCCAGGTAATCCTCAGAGCTTGAGATGCTTGTGAAAAGCACATGTTTGTGTTTTAGATTGATTAGGAATCAGCTAGTTCTCCCTGTAATAGGCAATAAGAGCACCTAAAGCTTCAGTGAGCTTCTGTTTGACTGTTTCAAAGCTCCATGCTTGAGCGGTGATGGCACGATCATCAGCATAGATGAAGCTCTCTGTCCCTTCTGGCAGTGACTGATAATTTGTGCAGATGTTAAACATTGATGAAGCAAGCACGCTCCTCTGGGGCAGGCTGTTCTTCTGTCTTTGCCATCCGCTTCTCTTGGAAACAGTTGGCATATTATCTGCCGATGCTGTGTGTTTGGTATTGGGGGTCCCACTGATTTATTGCATTGTTGCACAGTGCTGTCACTCACAAACAGAAGGTCTGGGTTATATCCTTGGGACCATCTCCCACTTTTGTAGGATGATGGAAGCTTACTATCATGAATAAGCAATAGTTTATACAATTGTTTTCTTCAGTGTTATGGGCATTGCTGACTTGGAAGCCTGGTTTGACAAAGATAGTACTTCCATGCTTCGCACGTGGTCTTTACGCCACAAAGATCATTCCTGGGACTTTTGATCATTTCTGTTGTTTATTCCTATGAGTGAATAAAGTTTATTGCACTAGCCATAGGCCATGACATCAAAAACATACAGCCTTTATATACACATTAAATACAATCCAATGTTAACCAAAACCCGTTCAAGATTTAAAAGACTAGTACTTTAAAATTTTGCTGGCAGAAACCTAGCAAAAACCGCGTCTGGTCTGTGTCCTCCCTAGCCATCTCCCTTTCCCTATCTGGTCTCCAGCGAGGATTTTACTACTCTGTCTCTGATCTTTTGGGCTGCGATTGCAAATGTGGCTACTTTTAGTGTTATATTTTTGTCATAATCTGCTAGTAGGTCACCAATCACGGCAGGTTCTTGTCATGCTGCCCTTTCTTCAAGGAGTGTTCCCAGGAGATTTTTTCTGGGGTCGTTATACAAAGGGCAGTGTAATAGATAGTGTGTTAGATCTTCTTTTTCCCCGGCGCCACAAATGCAAAGCCTTTGGGCATGGGGGATCCCTCTGTATCTCCCTTCTAGCCAGTTTGAGGGCATTGTTTGGAAGCGCAGGGCTGTAAAGGCTTTCCTCAACGCTGCTGAGGTTAGGTCTTGGAGATATTGTTGGCAGTATTGGTCACTCTTTAGTCTGGGGTACCATATAGAAAAACCTTGCTTTTTACTAATCTCCAAATTGTCAGCTGCATCCTTCTCAAAGATTTTATCACTAATCGCCTTCTTGTCCAGCTGCATTAGAGATGTTATTGACCCATCAAAATATTGATGGAGTAAGGCTAGCCAGGATTGCACCCATCCACCCCGATTGAACTGTTCCCTCAAACATTGCTTTGCTATGCTCTCCTCCTCCAATCCTAGCAATCTCTTCCCATACGAGATGTTAAGCTTGTGCATTCTGGCCTTGAGTGAGGGAAGATCTAATTCCAGTCTTAGCAAGGCGGCTGGGGTCCCAGAGGGAAGGGCTAGAAGAGCTCTTGCAAACTTGTTCTGAATGCATTCGACCTGTTCTGCATTACCTTGCCCCCAAATTTCCGCTCCATATAACAGTTGGGGTAAAATTTTAGCGACAAAAATCTTTACTGTGGGACAAACTAGTGAACCTCCCTTTGTTTTTCCAAAAGCTAGGATTGCTTTCGCTGACCTCCAGGCAGATAATTTGGCTGCCTCTATATGGTTCTTCCAGTTACCGTTGTATGCGAGGTGTAAGCCCAGATATTTAAAACTATCACACTGCTCTATTGAGTGACCATCCAATTTCATTTATTTCGTTTATTCCTATGTGTTTCTTGGACACCCAACATATCACATTGCTTATCTTGGCACAGTTCATAAAGCAGCTGTTCTTTGGCAGCTGAAATGCTTTTAATGTTGATTGAAATTATTGACATACTTGGTCCTGAAAAGATCTGTTGGTTTGTTGCTTTGTTTCGTTGTATGCTGCAAGTTGCTTCTGATGTGAGATAATCAGCCATCTACAAAAACGTTGCCTAGGGGATGCCCAAGTGTGTTACTACCCTGCAGTGAGGCTTCTCTCATGTCCCCCATACAGTAAAACTGCTTTACATTCAGTTCAGTTTACCTTTATTTGTCTTAATTTGCTTTAAAGTACTGTATTTCAATATCAATACAGAGTTTATGGTAATAATATCAATATTAATAACTTTATTTATATCCCACCCCTCTCCCTGAAGGGACTTGGAGTGGCTTACAATAATGTGACAGTAAAAACAAAAATAATCATAAGCATATAAACAATATGCCACACCTGGAATATTGTGTCCAATTCTGGGCACCACAATTCAAGAGAGATATTGACAATCTGGAATGTGTCCAGAGGAGGGTGACTAATATGATCAAGGGTCTGGAGAACAAGCCCTATGGGGAGCGGCTTAAGGAGCTGGGCATGTTTAGCCTGAAGAAGAGAAGGCTGAGAGGAGATATGATAGCCATGTATAAATATGTGAGAGGAAGCCACAGGGAGGAGGGAGCAAGCTTGTTTTCTGCTTCCTTGGAGACTAGGACACGGAACAATGGCTTCAAACTACAAAAGAGGAGATTCCATCTGAACATGAGGAAGAACTTCCTGACTGTGAGAGCTGTTCACCAGTGGAACTCTCTGCCCCGGAGTGTGGTGGAGGCTCCTTCTTTGGAAGCTTTTAAACAGGCTGGATGGTCATCTGTCAGGGGTGATTTGAATGCAATATTCCTGCTTCTTGGCAGAATGGGGTTGGACTGGATGGCCCATGAGGTCTCTTCCAACTCTTTGATTCTATGATTATATAAATTAAATGAACAACCAGTATCAAGCAAAACACATAAAAGTAAAGTGAAAACATATTAAATATGGCACAAAAGACATTCATCAATAAATAAACATAAATAATACTTACATCGTACATCTCCAAACATTATTATGGCATGGCATAATATGAGGCATAGTCTTAGTTAGGCATTATAAAAATAGGAACTTTCAAGCAACCAGAAACTACATTTATCTGGCATCTTCTCATCCTCAAGAGTGCTGGTTAACTGAGTATGTCTATTGTACATGGGAGTAAGTTCCATTGAACTCAATGGAACTTACCTGCAGAGCAGACACATACAGGGTGGCACTGTGAAATGCATCTAAAATGCCAATGGACTAAATTTAGGGCTCAGATTCCTATAGAAACCTACAGGATTGCAGCCCAAGCTCTTGATGTTTTGCAGGTGGATACATTCAGTGTCCCAGCCATTGAACTCGGAGAGCTCAAGAAGGTACGGATTCGCCAGGACAACACTGGAAGCAACCCAGCTTGGTTCCTAGAGAGGATTGTGATTATTGACACTAAGGAGGAAGTCACGTAAGTAAAGAGATTATCACCCTGAGCTAATGCAACCCTTGGGGGCTGGCCAAATCAGCTGCAGTCCCTCTGAAATGCAATTTGTGGAAGTTAATTAGGTATTTCAGTTGATGGTGGCAATGGGAAGGTATATTTAGGGTGAACTCCAGGGAGAACATCATTAAAGAGCAATTTGAATGTGGAATCAGACTTGGCTGAGTGTTGTAAGGGATTCTGGTAATTGCAGCCCATACATTAAACTTTTTGTAGGTTTTTAAAGCTTTTCTATCTTTGATTTAAAAGCAGAGGTGTGAACTGTGTACTCTCCAAATGTAGTTGGACTCCAGTTCCCAATATCCCTAGCAAAGGTTGATGAGGAATATTGGGAGCTATAATTCCATAACATCCAAGGGCATACACAAATTCCCTCAACATATCTACAAGAATTGATGGGAATCATGCAGCCTTCCAGATGTGCTGGGACCACAAGTTTCAACACCTGTACCCAGATGGAGAGGAGGGTTTTGAAAAGGTCCATTTCGACTCCCTTGATGGGCTTAAATTTCTCATCTCATAGTTTACAGAAATGGTTGGATCTCAGGAGCAAAGGACCAAAGCTTAAAAGAAAGTGGCTTCCATGATTTCCTCTACTTCTTTCCTTCTGATACTTCAAAGGCAGTTATTTTCTATGCTGTGTAGTACTTATGACCTAATTGTAGACTATATTTCAACTCAATGCTTATTGACCTGCCCCTCTTATAGACTGAGTTTCAATCTAGAATGCAGAAAAGTCACTTTTTTGGGCTTCTTCCAGAATCCCCTGGCCACCTCTCTGTGTTTGGAGCTGTAGTCCAAAAACATGGCTCAACTCAAAATATTGTAATCTGGTGCTGGTATTTAACTTCTTCTTCTTCTTTGCAGTTATTATTTCCCATGCCAGAGGTGGTTGGCAATGGAAGAAGAGGATGGTCAAATCGCGAGGGAGCTGGTCCCAGTGGATGAAGCATTTGTGATGAAGGCTTCATCTGATGATGACTCTCTTGAGACACTTGGCCTCGAACAGAAAGGTTTGTGGACAGCCTTTTGAGAGGTCTTCTGTATTAAAGCTGAAAACGAAACACAATACTTTAAATAACTTTAATCACGAGGGAAACCTGTAGCTGTTATAATCGGGGTGAAACCAATGGAGGCCAGTGACTTTCCTATCAAATTGACAAGGAATTTGTTCCAAGCTGTAGTCTGAACTTTAAAGGAGCTGCCCAGGATGCCGAACTTTATGCCCAAATGAGTGTTAGGACCCTGGATAGCTCCATTAAATTAAATTTGAAACTGATTAGCCATCCTGCTGATATCAGATTTCCAATGTGTGACAGTTTTCAAAGTGTATAATTGGCCTGTTTCAGAACCAAAAATTGAATTCAGGGAAATTGAGGTTGAATTGGGACACTGAGCAGTGTTTCTCAACCTGGGGGTCGGGACCCCTGGAGGGGTCATGAGGGGGTGCCAGAGGGGTCACCAAAGACCACCAGAAAACACAGTATTTTCTGTTGGTCGTGGAGGTTCTGTGTGGGAAGTTTGGCCCAATTCAACAGTTGGTAGGGTTCAGAATGCTCATTGATTGTAGGTGAACTATAAATCCCAGCAACTACAACTCCTAAATGTC
>NW_026845477.1:13762948-13930384 GCF_025583915.1 Anolis sagrei ordinatus | reverse complement strand
ACTGGACTACAGTGTTCCCTTGCTACTTCACAGTTCGCTTTTCGTGGACTCAGTGTTTCACAGTTTTTCAATAATTATGAATTAAAATATTTATTGAAAATATTTTTAATATTCTCCCCCACCACTTCCTTTCCTTCTCCCCCGCAACTTCCATGCATGTCATAAAATTGCCTTAAAATGTGAACAAATTTTCATACACAAACTTCTTCCAAAAAGAAGTCAGGAAAAGAAAAGGAGGGGAAGAAAATCCAGCTTGGTATTAAATAAAATGTTCTGACAGTGAGACTGAAGCCTAAATGTAATATTTACTCCTAACTATAGTAAACCTGGTACAACAATGAAACTTGGTAACTCAAGACTTACATGCGTTCTATTAATTTATAGGATCTGCTCTAATTGGAGCTCACAGCTGGATTTATACCTGAGAAGATTTCACATCTATACTTAAGCATTGCTGTCTCTACCTACTAGTTCCTTCTCTAGCTTTTCACAATGTGATATTTTTTCAAGTACTCTTGATTTTAATTCATCTGATACCTCACCACTGACTATGGGCAGATGAAACTTACCCTTAGAAGCACTGAATTGTGGATAGGCAGTTCTGCATTGACTGACAGCAGCTCTCCAAGAATGGGCTTTTTCAGCATTACATTCAAACACCACTGACTAAATTTGGGTGCAGAACCTATTTGGGGAAATTATTTCTTTAAATGTATTGTCGAAGGCTTTCATGGATGGAATCACTGGGTTGTTGTAGGTTTTTTAGGGCTATATGGCCATGGTCTAGAGGCATTCTCTCCTGACGTTTCACCTGTATCTATGGCAAGCATCCTCAGAGGTAGTGAGGTCTGTTGGAACTAGGAAAAAGGGTTTATATATCTGTGGAAAGACCAGGGTTGGACAAAGGGCTCTTGTCTGCTGGAGCTAGGTGTGAATGTTTCAACTGACCACC
Source organism: Anolis sagrei ordinatus (assembly GCF_025583915.1). NCBI lineage: Eukaryota > Metazoa > Chordata > Lepidosauria > Squamata > Anolidae > Anolis > Anolis sagrei. The sequence goes on along the minus strand of NW_026845477.1, from coordinate 13,929,432 downwards.
TTGATTAGCATTTAATGACCTGACAGTGCCTGGAGCAAACTTTTGTTGAGAGGTGATTAGATGTCCTTGTTTGTTTCCTCTCTGTTGTTGTGCTGTTGTAATTTTAGAGTTTTTTAATACTGGTAGCCAGATTTTGTTCATTTTCATGGTTTCCTCCTTTCTGTTGAAATTGTCCACATGTTTGTGGATTTCAATGGCTTCTCTGTGTAGTCTGACATGGTGGTTGTGAGAGTGGTCCAGCATTTCTGTGTTCTCAAATAATCTGCTGTGTCCAGGTTGGTTCATCAGGTGGTCTGCTATGACTGATTTCTCTGGTTGAAGTAGCCTGCAGTGCCTTTCATGTTCCTTGATTTGTGTCTGGGCAATGCTGCTGCGTTTGGTGGTCCCTATGTAGACTTGTCCACAGCTGCATGGTACATGGTAGACTCCTGCAGAAGTGAGAGGATCCCTCTTGTCCTTTGCTGAACGTAGCATTTGTTGGATTTTCTTGGTAGGTTTGTAGATTGTTTGTATGTTGTGTTTCCTCATCAGCTTCCCTATGCGGTCAGTGGTTCCCTTGATGTATGGCAAGAACACTTTTCCTCTGGGTGGATCTTTGTCTTGACTCTCGTGGCTTGTTCTCTATTTCTTAAAAGTTCAGAATAAAACATGAGGTGGATACATTCCTCTACTAACAGTTGGAAGAGTTGGAAGATACCCCAAGGGCCATGCAGTCCAACCTCATTCTGTCATACAGGAATACATCAATCAAAGTTCTTCTGACAGATGACCATCCAACCTCTACTTTAAACCTCCATTAAGAAGACTCCACAAAACTTAGAGGCAGCACATTCCACTGACAAACAGCTCTTACCATCAGGAAGATTTTTTTTTATTTCTTAATGTTTAGGTGGAATCTCTTTTCCTATAGATTGAATCCATTGTCCCATGTTATAGTCTTTGGAACAGCAGGAAAAAAGCTGAAAACAAGCTGCTCCAAAGACTCTAACATGGTCTATAACAGTAGTTCTCAACCTGGGGTCCCCAGATGGTTTTGGCCTTCAACTCCCAGAAATCCTAACAGCTGGTAAACTGGCTGGGATTTCTGGGAGTTGCAGGCCAAAAACATCTGGGGACCCCAGGCTGAAAATCACTGGTCTATAACATATATCATATGCTTTCAAATCTTTCAATGTACAGTGTTCCCTCACTTATTGTGGGGGTTCAGTTCCAGGACCGCCCAAGATAAGTCAAATCCGCAAAGTAGGGAAACCATATTCATTTTAATATTTAGACGTTATTTTATATATTATTTTCTTACTTTGCTTCCTTACCCACCTTCCAGCCCATCCCAAGAACACCTGCTTGCCTCCCTGGCTTCCGCAGACCCTTGCAGAGCCTTCGGAGTCACACAGGTGGCAGCTGGCCAGGAAGGCAGGCCTTGCTCACCACAACTCAGACCGCCGCACTTCTGGGGTCCCGCACTTCTGGGGTCATATTTACACTGGATGTAAATATTTTATATTAATATTTTCAAAAACCCGCAAAACAGCGAGTCCGCTAAAAGTGAACCGCAAAGTAGTGAGGGAACATTGTATGGCATGTCACCTCTTAACCATCTCTTCTCCAGGCTAAACATTCCCCTCTCCCTATGCTACCCCTCATAGGGCATGGTTTCCAGATCTTTCACCATTTTGACCACCTTCCTCTGGAATGAAATGTGTGGAGTGTCATTCAATGTGCCGGTGTGTAGGAGCTACAAAAATGCCTTGGGTTGCTGCTTGAAGCATATCTCCACCTACGTCCCCCATTTAATTCAACATCACCCAAGTTCTCCATACAGCCTTTGAAAGAGGGATGGCAGTCATGTTCTACTTTTGCAAATATTCAGAGAGGGTGAACAAAGGGGGGAACCATTCATTTCTCCTCACTGAAAATTATATCAAGATGCTGTCTGTGAGGACATCATGATTGCTGTACTGCATCAGATTCCCAATCCATCAAGTTTAACCTTCTGTCTACTGACATGGCTGCTAGCCAGAAAGCTGCTCAAAAGCCAAGTGTGCTGTGGGCTGAGCTCCTATTGAATGCTGATGGGATGTAAAGCTCCACTTGCAGTAGGCATGACAGAGCTCCATCGGTACATTCAGTGACTACTTGAGCAAGAAAATGGGGCTTTGTTTAGTGACACTCAGTTGCTATGGGCAAAATCTAGAGAATAGCTATTGCTTCAGAAGGTACTAGATACTAGGCTTCAGCGCCTAGTTTCCTTCATCCAATTCAGCTTCTTCGGTTTGTTCGGGTGCCCAAAAAAGCAAGGGCCCAGCCATCACGGATTCCCATCCATAACGAGTTTATTTTATTTATTTATTTGTCATGTCAGAGCAACCAGTCAATTATATTACATTTCTAACAGAACAAAGCAAACAAACAGACAAAATACAACATTTGTGAGTTTGGTAGTTGGTTAAATGTCCTTTGACCAGTATCTGGCCACTTGGAGTGCTTCTGGTGTTGCTGCAAGAAGGTCCTCCATTGTGCATGTGGCAGGGCTCAGGGTACATTGCAGCAGGTGGTCAGTGGTTTGCTCTTCTCCACACTCGCATGTCATGGTTTCCACTTTGTAGCCCCATTTCTTAAGGTTGGCTCTGCATCTTGTGGTGCCAGAGCGCAGTCTGTTCAGCGCCTTCCAAGTCGCCCAGTCTCTGTGTGCCCAGGGGGAGTCTCTCATTTGGTATCAGCCATTGGTTGAGGTGCTGGGTTTGAGCCTGCCACTTTTGGGCTCCTCCTTGCTGAGGTGTTCCAGCGAGTGTCTCTGTAGATCTTAGAAAACTATTTCTAGATTTAAGTTGTGACCATATGGCAATGGATCTTGGCTCCTCCTCCACTATTCGGCATCAAAGTTTAATCTTTTTTATTTTGCTTTATTTTTCTGATTCTTTTTATTTAGTGGGACTGACTGGGAGTTGGGGACAGGTGGTTGGGGTGCACACATATGTTTGGAGGCTTAAGAGAGTGACTCTTTTAGCTTTTATTTCTCCTTCCCTTCCTCTCATTCATATACTTCTATAATAATAATAATAATAATAATAATAATAATAATAATAATAATAATAATAATAATAAATACTAGCAAATGAAAAGTAAACCCTAGTTCTCTCAAACTACTACTACCGACTTCTTCTCTAGAATAGAAAGTAGAAACGGCTCTAAGGAAGCATTAAATCTGAAGCAGAAAGGAGATTGAAGCATGCCAAGAAAAAAAAGAGTTGTTTTTAAGGAAGCCCAGGGAGGATAGCTCCAGGTCAATGGGTCATCACTCTTCCTTCCCTGGGTCTCCTTAAAATGCCCTGGAAAGAGTGTGTGGCATGGTGCAAACCTGGGAGAGAAAGCAAGTGGCCTGCCTACAGTGCCTCTCCTTTAGAATAGATACAGTTTCAAGAAGCATTAAATCTGCTGTCCTCTACAGACAGAAGAGAAAGGATTGCAGAAAGAGTGGTATCTTTAATGCTTTTAATCCAGGTTTTAATGAAGGATATGGAAGGGGAACCTGTGGGAAGTCCCCCTCATAATGGTCTGGATAGTGTGCTTTCTTAACCCAGTCACTAACACCCAGGCTCCCTTGAAGGGAAAAAAAAGAAAGAGTCTAAGGAATAGAAAAGGGAGCTTCATAACTACAAGAAAGGAGATTCCATCTGAACAGGAGGAAGAACTTCCTGACTGTGAGAGCTGTTCAGCAGTGGAACTCTCTGCCCCAGAGTGTGGTGGAGGTTCCTTCTTTGGAGATTTTTAAACAGAGGCTGGATGGCCATCTGTCAGGGGTGCTTTGAATGCAATATTCCTGCTTCTTGGCAGGGGGTTGGCATGGATAGCCCATGAGGTCTCTTCCAACTCTATGATTCTATAAGTTCCCCATTGATGCCAATGTAGCCGAGGTATCCGTCTACCTGCCTGTTTTTGGGAGGTTTGCAAAAATGGATACAAGCATCTACCGGTATCAGGCTAGCAGAAATGGATCAAGGTTCAACCAAAATGCACAAGCCTACTAGATACCTTATTGCACAACACCAGGAATGTATTTACCTTGGTTTATGTCCCCATTCAAGCCAGTTTAAATCATGAAAAGGACTGTGGTTATGTCCTATATATCTGTGAAATCTGGAAATCCACTTTTCTCGGTGTTATTGTCTTTTCTAGTGTGTCATGTTGTCTTGTGATCTGTCCAAAGTAGGACAATGTACTTTGTCATTTTGGTCTCTAGGAAGAGATCAGGGTCGATCCTCTCTTAGACTCATGTATTTGTATTTTAGCCATCCCAGATATCCACAAAACATTCTTCCTTCACTACATTTTCTCTTTTCATCACCTTTCTTTTCTGTCCAGCTTTCACCACCATTGATAGATGTCACCAAAGAGGATACTAAAGAGGGTAACCACTTACACCAAAACTGATTTAAAAATTACTTCAAAACAGACTGAGCAACCTTTCGAAAACACACAATAAAGCCACAGTAGTCCAACATGTTGATATTGTTAGCATCCTGGATAGCTCCATTAAAATGCATATGTTCATATTGGACTGGCTAAAACCTTCCCTAAAGCCTCCAGCAATTTTATGGCCCACAGAGCAAACAGAACAATGGAGCCTTGATTGCATGCTGGGTGCTTTGTAGGGATGGAGCCAACCTGCCTTCTCTGGGGAGGGAGCTCCAAGGCCAGTTTCCAAGTCTGAGTCCTCTGGCTATGTTTTTCTTGGCAACTAAAATAGCTGCACCAGCCACAGATGCTTTCCTGAGTTCTCAAAAGGCATCAGCCTCATGGGAGCAAGATGCCATTCCTGTTGCCCTAGAAGTGCCACTACCACCATTCCTTTTCAATATATGTTTTGACACAGTTCCCTTGCTACAGGCCATCCTTTCCATTTCCAGGTCAATCCTCTGTCTTCCCTTCTTCACAAGGACTCTTAGAAAGCTCCCTGTCGGCTGCTGATTTCAGTGGGAGACCAAAGGTGTTTCAAAAAAAAATCATCTTATTTATGTCTAATGGCACATAAAGAAAGATCATAGCTCCATTAGCAGAATGTCTACAATGTATGCAATAAGATCAATCTTCTAAAAACAATCAGGGAAAGTCCTGCGATCCTGTAGAACAGGCATGAGCAAACTTCAGCCCTCCAGATGTTTTGCACTTCAACTCCCACAATGCCTAACAGCCTACTGGAAAACTCAAACCGGGTCGTTGTAGGTTTTTCTGGGCTATATGGCCATGTTCTAGAGGCATTTTCTCCTGACGTTTCACCTGCATCTATGGCAAGCATCCTCAGAGGTAGTGAGTTTCCTAGTTTCCAACAGACCTCACTACCTCTGAGGATGCTTGCCATAGATGCAGGTGAAACGTCAGGAGAAAATGCCTCTAGAACATGGCCATATAGCCCGGAAAAACCTACAACAACCCAGTGATTCCGGCCATGAAAGCCTTCGACAATACATAAAACTCACACCGTTTCTGGCCATGAATTTTTCAATAATACATAGTTCTACAGAATCTGAAAGTTTAGGCACTACTTTGTGACATTTCAGTAAAAATGCTTTGAAGTGCTAGGAGGCCATGGGACCGTCAAAAATGGCCTTGGGCAAACATGTGGCCCATGGATCATACTTTCTCCACCTCTGTTTAAGTTGGTCCTGAGAAATGATATTATCAAAATGTCCCCTTTGGCTCCCTTCGAATCAATTAACTCTCTCCCTAGAACAGTTTTCATTTGAGCTATCTGGCCATTAGCCTTCTTTATAAAATATCTTACCCTTGTGATTTCAATAAGAAAAAGGAAAGAAAGGAAGGAAAATCCATCGCAGTTGTGAAGTTCCCCATTCCAATGGAGATTCTTCTTTCTTGACAGCTCAGTCAACGACATTCACCGTGACAGTGAAAACTGGAGACAAGAAATATGGTGGGACAGACTCCAACGTCTTCATCGTTCTGTATGGAATGAAAGATGACACAGGTGAGGACCAAGAGCATCCCGAGAGAGAGAGAGAGAAAAAACTGTTGGATTCTGGCCAATTATATAATTGGCTTTGGAGAATTGGCATAGTTTCCTCTTTTTTCAGGAAATGGATTTGTCATCTTATAGCAAATTGTTTGCTCATTAGTGTAGCTGAATCAGGCACAATTTTTCCATAGAATATTTCTCCCCCATATCCTTTTGCTCATCTCCTCACCACCCCATCTCTATATTTCTTTTCTTTTCTTTTTTGTACTTTGAAGCTCACTTAAGATGCCCTTTGGCAGTGCTAAGTGCAGGGCAAATTGTATTCTGAAATGTCACAGATACACCATTCGATATTAATTCACATGTTATAACTGGGGTAACATCCAAGGTTAGTTGTAGTTGTAAGGGCCAAGATTTAGCACAGCTGGTGAATCACCAGCAATGATAAGATCTACCAACCAAAAGGTTGCCAGTTTGAAGCCCTGGGTCAGTGTGAGCTTCCGACTGTCAGCCCATCTTACTGTTGACCTAAGCAGTTCAAAAACAGCTTGAGCTGTAACTAGAGAAATTAGGTACCTCTAAAACAAGTGGGGAGGTATTTTACAACACCATAAAGAAAAAAGATAATAAAATGCCTGGCAACCAAAAGGAAGGAGGAAGTCCTTATGGCTCTTTGTCATAGAGGATAGAGCGGAAGTACCCCCCTGTGACTGGATTCGAAGACAACCTTTCAAGATGCCAAAAAGCTGGACATACAGGTACAACATGGCTCCTTTCTGTTTGTCATGTTGCCAGGGCTCTGCCTTATTTAGGTAGAGATGAACCAAACTCCCAGTTTTATCAAACAGTTTAATTAAAACAGCACTTATTTCAATAGTCCAAAACATAAAACATAAAGATAGCACTCAGCCACAGAATAAACAAAAACTGATAGCAAAAGCTACACCGTAGTAGTCAAAGGGTCCAGTCCAGTGGTCAAATGCCAAGAATTCAATGAACAAGGTCCAGGGATCTAGAGTCTATGACACAACACCTCCCCCCACCCCCCAAAAAAAACATAGTCAAAAGCCAGTCCAGAGGTTCAAGTTTCCAGGGTTCCAAGATTACAGGAGACAGGTCAGGATACCGAAAATCCAACAAACCTGGGGGAAAACCAGCAGCATCTACCACCAAAAGAAGACAAATACTTTTCTCCTGAAGATCATTTCCAAGGCTCACTCCTTATATCCAGAAACACCCAGCTGCAACCTGTCTCTTGCATACCTCCACCATTAATTGCTTTCACCCATGAACTCTTAGTTCTAAAAGGTTACTCAACGTTTTAGAACTAATACGTACATTAACCCTTCCATCACCAAGCACCATTAATTACAGAATATAATACATGACACTGTTCTGTCTGTCTCTGTCTTGTCTATCCAAAACTGCACTAAATGTTTGCCGTTCATATGTACTGTAATCTGCCCTGAGTCTCCTTGGGGAGATAGGGTGGAATATAATTGAAGCATTATTATTATTATTATTATTATTATTATTATTATTATTATTGTATATCCATTTAAAAGAATGGGATCTTAGTCATAACTAAACTTAACTCTTATTGACATCAATCAGTAATATTTATTCTTCTGAAAATTGGTAAGACCCATTCTGCCCATTGAACCTTCCATTCATGCTTCGATGGCTAATAATTGATTAAGGAGAATGTTTACAATCAATTGTGTGCTTCCACCCTTGCAGCATGGTTCCTGACTGTTCTGCTGTGAGTCACATTAATTCTTTAACCTCCTTGGTTTGGGAATTCTTTCCCATTTCAAGAGGAATTCTCTGTGTTTTCTTTTTCCAAGAGAGCCTTTCCCCCCCTCTTTCCAAAGAAAGCTCCATCTTTCATCTTAAACTAAGTGCAAAAGGTGCAATGTCCTCAAGCTGCTGCGCTTCCTTTTCCAATAGGGACAATCTACTTGAAGGCCTCGAAGACTAACAAGAATAAATTTGAGCGAGGAAAGATTGATGTGTTCACAGTGGAGTGTGTGGATCTTGGAGACCTGAAGAAAATAAAAATGGGCCACGATGATACAGGTATGTAGCCATGAACTCAGAGGTTAGAAAGTCACTTTCCAATAATTGTTGGTCTCCATTTTGTGCATTGTTTGAAAAGCACCCTCTTGCTTCTGATGTTGAAGAAGTAATTCATCAATGTATTGCCGAAAGCTTTCATGGCTGGAATCACTGGGTTGTTGTAGGTTTTTTCGGGCTATATGACCATGTTCTAGAGGCATTGTCTCCTGACGTTTTGCCTGCATCTATGGCAGGCATCCTCAGAGATAGTGAGGTCTGTTGGAACTAGGAAAATGGGTTTATATATCTGTGGAATGACAAGGGTGGGACAAAGGACTCTTGTCTGCTGGAGCTAGTTGTCAATGTTTCAACTGACCCCCTTGATTAACATTTGATGGCCTGGCAGTGCCCGAGGCAATCTTTTGTTCAGAGGTGATTAGATGTCCCAGATTGTTTCCTTTCTGTTGTTTTGCTATTGTAATTTTAGAGTTTTTTTAATACTGGTAGCCAGATTTTGTTCATTTTCATGGTTTCCTCCTTTCTGTTGAAATTGTCCACATGCTTGTGGGTTTCAGTGGCTTCTCTGTGTAGTCTGACATGGTGGTTGTTCGAGTGGTCCCGCTTATCTGTGTTCTCAAATAATATGCTGGGAAAAGAAAAGGAAGGAAGACTGCCTTTTCTAGATGTCCTAGTCATCCGTAAACCAGATCAACAATTGGGTCACACCTTTTACAGAAAACCCACACACAAACCCACACACAAAACTCCAACCATCACCCAAGTAAAAAAAGAAGCACCATTAAAGCCTTGGCAGACCGTGCAAAAAGAATCTGCAAAGCCCACCTCCTCCAAGATGAACTGAACCACCTCAACTGGGCTCTCCAGGCCAATGGATACTCCACCTCAGACATCAGGAGAGCTGCAAGACCAAGAACAAGCCATGAGAGTAAAGATGAAGATCCACCCAGAGGAAAAGTGTTCTTGCCATACATCAAGGGAACCACTGACTGCATTGGGAAGCTGATGAGGAAACACAACATACAAACTATCTACAGACCCAGCAAGAAAATCCAGCAAATGCTACGTTCAGCAAAGGACTCCTCTCACTTCTGCAGGAGTCTACCGTATACCATGCAGCTGTGGACAAGTCTACATAGGGACCACCAAACGCAGCATTGCCCAAACACGAATCAAGGAACATGAAAGGCACTGCAGACTACTTCAACCAGAGAAGTCAGCCATAGCAGAGCACTTGATGAACCAATCTGGACACAGCATATCATTTGAGAACACAGAAATGCTAGACCACTCTCACAACCACCAAGTCAGACCGCACAGAGAAGCCATTGAAATGTTGTTGGAGTCATGGTCCTAGCTAATGTAGTCAACGATGAAGAATTCTGGGAATCGTAAGAGATTAAAGAGGATGGGAACTGGAATCCAGTAATATCCAGAGAGCTACACATTTCTCATTCTGTTAGATTGGGCCTATCCATTGGTGCATTGGAAAAGAAATGTCTTCCATCATTTATATGACAGTGTTGGTGAAAGTATTCAATGAACCATCATTTCTCCTCATTTACATTGAGCTTTAGAAACCTAGGATTATTTCCCTAATCAGGCAAAAAAGGAAGTCCCAGGTGAGATCAGATGTGAACTGAACAGCTTGTTCTGACTCATCTTTTTCTCAGAAATGTAGGCAGCCAAGTGAATCGTGGCGATTTTGACTAATCAGCAGCACCATTGATATTCCAGCTCAGTTCTCATCATGGTGCACAGCTTGAAAAAGTTACTTTTTGGATTAGAATGTCCCAAGTAGAATGGAACCAGGCATTCTGGGAGAAGTGATCCAAAAAGGATTTTTCTCCACACTCTGAGTAGATGCTATATGTGAATCGATGTCTGGGTTGTATTACTTTGGGAAGGTTATCAAGACTGAGTGTACCTTCATATGGGATACAGACTCACATAGAAAACCAGCATAATATAGACAGGGATCCTAGCCTATTCTTCTTTCCTGGCACCAAGAGTATCACAACGGTGTCGTTTTGATACTCCTTTTTTGGGAAAGGAATATTTTAGAGCCAGATATCTGCTCAAACTTGAGCCATCCTCCTTAAGAATGGCTTTTAGGTAAAGGTAAAGTTTGTCCCCTGACATTAAGTCCAGTCATGTGTGACTCTGGGGGTTGGTGCTCATCTCCATTTCTAAGCCGAAGAGCCGGCATTGTCCGTAGACACCAATGAGGTCATGTGGCCGGCATGACTGCATGGAGTGCCGTTACCTTCCCGCCGGAACAGTACCTATTGATCTACTCACATTTGCATGTTTTCGAACTGCTAGGTTGGCAGAAGCTGGGGCTGACAGTGGAAGCTCACGCTGCTCCCCGGAATCGAACCTGTGACCTTTTGGTCAACTAGCTCAGCAACTCAGTGCTTTAACCCACTGCACCACTGGGTGCTTTTACTGAATTGCAATTTCAAATAATTGCTACTGCAGTGTTAGGACTGGACATTATAATAAAATGCTATGAATGTGCAGCCAATGCCAGATGAAAGACATTGTGCATTACATATTAAACTGTCCCCTATATAGTGACACCAGAGAAAGATTTCTGAAACCCTTGCTGACAAATGGAAGTGGGAACTCTCTTGTAGAATTGGTTCAGGTTTTTCTTTTCTTTTCTTTTCTTGATAGATTTCAATGATTATGTAACATATAAAATGGCCCTTTTTTGCTTTGGTTGCAAAAAGAAGATCAGAAAGAGAAAACTAGATAAAATTGCCACAGAGACTCAAAGCATTAATTTGATTTTCACGTTGGCAACTAAAGATGTTTTGATTCTTTATATGAGTTTGGCAATAACTTGTTACTGCCTTGTACTTTTTATCTTGAATGTTCTGTGTATTTGAAAGCTCTTTGTTATGGCCTTTGGCTAGCACAATGGACCTACTTGACTGAATACTTGTAAGGTGGCTTGATATCAAAGGAACCTTCAATCTCATCTTGGAATTCCCTTGGACTCAAAATACTCAGTGACCAATCTTGGCCCACTCAAACTAAACTTGCAAGCACAGAATCCTTTACTACCCTGTTTCCCTGAAAAAAAGGCATCCCCTGAAAATAAGACCGAGTACAGGTTTTGCTTACTTACATACTTAGGCGATCCCTCGTAGTCCGAGGTTGATGGTCCTCCAGGGTTCTGTCGGTGGGCCCGTAGGTGACTGTGGAGCCCAATTCGTGATCTGCATCTTCTCCTGCAGTGAGGGCAATGGTTTCCAGGTGGAAGGCGGTCTCAGACGGGGTTGGCTTGACGCACCTTCCTCTTGGCATGTTTCTCTCTTTCGCCTTCCATTCATGCCTCTTCAAACTCCACAGCACTGCTGGTCACAGCTGATCTCCAGCTGGAGTGCTCAAGGTCCAGGGTTTCCCAGTTCTCAGTGTCTATGCCACAGTTCATTATTATTATTATTATTATTATTATTATTATTATTATTATTATTTAAAGCTTTTATATTCCGCCCTTCTCACCCCGCAGGGGACTCAGGGTGGATTCCAGTGTACACATATAACACAAACATTCAGTGCCAATTTTGACATACAACATATTTATGGCTATTTAACTTTTTCTGGCCGCCAGGGGAGCTGTCGCTTTCATCGTCCATCTGCGACACTGATGAAGTACTTCCGCATTCCCCGCATGCTTTTTGCTGGAGTGCTTGCTGGAGTCTTTTTTTTATGGCCTCATAAATTAGTTAATTTAGCCTCCCCACACTTTAAGGTGGTACCTAATTTTCCTGCTTGACAGATGCAACTTTCAGTTGTCGGGTTGCAAAGGTCGACAACAGGTTACACAATTGGTTGGAAACCCACTCCAATCCGGGCTGGCTTCGAACTCATGACCTTTTGGTCAGAGTGATCTTCATGCAGCTGACACTCAGCCAGCTGCACCACAATCCCAGTGCTAGGTTGGCATTGAGCCCATCTCTAAATCTCCTTTCCTGTCCACCAACATTTCGTTTTCCATTATTGAGTTCGGAATAGAGCAACTGCTTTGAGATACGGTGGTCGGGCATCCGGACAACATGGCTGGTCCAGCGGAGTTGATGGCAGAGGACCAGCACAATGACATTTGTAGGGAACCCCCGGTGGTGCAGTGGATTAAACTGCTGAGCTGCTAAACTTGTTGACCAAACAGTCGCAGATTTGAATCCAGGAGTGGCATGACATCCCCTGAAAATAAGAACTAGTGCATCTTTGGGAGCAAAAATTAATGTACGACACTGTCTTATTTCCAGGGAAACAGGGTAGTTCTACACAATATGAAATAGACCTGTATATTTTAATTGGTCTGCTTTGAGGCAAACAGCTTACAGGCTGCCATGTATATGTCTGTGCTAGATTTTGTGTGGTTTCTTTTCCCATCGGCTTTAGCCAGGATGGCCTATGCTGACAGATCATGGAAACCGTTGACCAACATCTGGAGAGTTGTGCATTCCTCAATGGTAGTTTATAGAAAGTGAGGTTCTCTTATTCCTCTGCAGGTCGTGGTAAAGGATGGTTTCTGGAATGGGTGGAAGTTGATGCCCCTTGCCTGGGCTTGTGCCTTGTATTTCCTTGCGGCCGTTGGCTGGATAAGTCCAAAGATGATGGTGCTATTGAAAGGGTCCTGTTACCAGCAGAACTGCAGACCAGAAGATATGTTCCATGTAAGTAGAAACCATGAGTAATCATTCACTTTCTAGATGGCAAATTTCATGGCTGACACCAGTAGCCAAGAGTGATATTTAAAACGACAGGGTTCTTGCCATAAACACGGGAGCAGCATCTGGGAATGGACTGTGACTAATATGTTCTGTTCTTGGGTGTGTGCCTTCAAGTCACCAAATGCCTAGCAACCGGGTTATCTTGGAATAGTTAGTTAGAATACACCAGTCTTTGGTGTTCATTGCTGGTCTCCATCCACGTACAGGACCCTCTGTATTCATTATGAGTGTGTATCTGCATAAATTCAAGTTGCCTGTTGACTTATGACAACCCTATAAATTTCAAGTCAAGGAATCCTCAGAGATGGTTTTGCTCATTCCTTCTTCTGACATATTACCTACAACACTTACTATTCATTGGCTGTCTTCCATCCAAGTACTAACCAGAGTGGACCCTGCTTAGTTTCCATAATGTGATAGGATTTGGTACCTTTAGGTTTCTCTTCCATTTGTGGTGAAAACATGACCATATCAACTGGCAGTTTCTATTTGTTCAGCAATGGATATTAATCTTCATATTAGTGAGGTGAAGAATCCATGCCAGACTTTAGTCTCGCTTATCCAGCATTCTGTATTATCCAACGCAGTCTCCTCCTGCCTGGATCCACAGCTGTTTCAATACATTGCGATGTTTTGGTACTAAATTTGCAAATACAGTAATTACTACATAACTGCTTTTTCTGTTGATTTGTTGTAAAACATGATGTTTTGGTGTTTAATTTGTAAAATCATAATGTAATTTGATGTTTAATAGGCTTTTCCTTAATCCCTCCTTATCCAACATTTTCGCATATACAATGTTCTGCCACTCCGTGTATGTTAGATAAGCGAGACTCTACTGTATAACTAAAACCTGGCATGGATTCTTCACCTCACTAATATGAAGACTCCCCAAGGTGTTTCATTTTGTGTGGGATAGAGTTCACCTCCTCAGATAGCTTCTTGAAAGACAGATTAAGCATCTGCATGGATTTCTGGTTCCGCCGAGATGAGAGCCACCAGCTCCCACTGCATTTGCAAACAGTGATGCCACATTAACATCTTGCCTTTTAAAACCAAGTCCATTGGATTATGTTCATGACTCTGGTTGTTTCATTATCTGAGATGAGAGGAATGAATATGTAGGAGAGGGCCACTTGGGTTGTTGAATTCAGCTGTTAACCCTAAGAAACACACATTGCCTTCTCTTTAATTCCACCTTCTGGTTATTTTAGAAGATCTTGCTCCAAAAAGCATCTAAAGCAGGCCTGCACTGCATTTGGCCTTCAAGGTATTTTGGACTTCAGCTCCCAGAATTCCTGACCATTGCAACAGCTGGCTATGGCTTCTGGGAGTTGGAGGTTGAAACGCCTGGAGGGTCACAGGTTGTGCAGGCCTGATCTAAAGTCTTGGAACAGCTCATATGTTTTTCTTCCCTTCTCTCCACTTGGTTTTTTGTTCATTTAGTATTCATAATTCATTAAATTAATCACTTATTTCTTCTGACATTGGCCATTCCCTGATGGAAACCTTTTCCAGATTGCAATCCAAGATGTGATGACTTTGGATTAAACTGTTGGTTGCAGTGGGACCAAAATCTGCATGAGACTGACAGGTTCTGGAGTCCTTGATCAGCATCAAAAACAAAACAGTGATGCAGCCGCCCAGTGGCAGGGATGGGGCGTCTGATCTTGAAAGAGCAGATTTGGAGATGAGCTAGGCCAGTTGCTTGAGAATTCTGGTTGCTTGAATTCCAGTTAACTGAGAATCTATTGTACATTAATATGAGGAAGTAGCCTTTTTCTGCTGAATGTATTAATCACCAATAAATTCTTTTCCACAATAATCTGACACAGTCTTTGGGATCAACTATATTTGAAGATGCCCAAAATGGGTCCAATCAAAGCGCAGACTGGGGGCTTGCTTGCAAGTGAATCTGAATAAGATCACAGTGCTAATCTTGAAAGCTGCCTTGGAAGCTCTGGATCATCCAGAAAGAAATTTCCTTTAGGTACCTAGGCCTACAAAAGTGAATTGTCTGCAAAAGATTATAAATAGTAAATGCTGAAACATTCCATCTGTAATATGTGTTCAGGCTTTGATGGCGTGTGTTGTAGGTCAGCCAAGGGCTGATGGGTTCACTGACGATTCAGAAGGGATTGTGGGATTTCCTGGGGTTCAAAGTGATGCCGATTCAGGCCAGGTTCAAAATATTGAAGATTCAGGCCAGGGAAATGAAATTGCCTCAGACAGTGCCTAGCTCCAAGGTCAGTCACAGGAGCCAGAAACAACATCATTAGATAAGTAATTGAGTGAAGAAATAAGTGAAATTAAAAGCTCTCAAGGGAAGGCACCTGGCATTACGGACATAAGCACAAATCTCTATTTACAAACCAGAGCAGAGAACTGGCTTAGTAGGTCAGAGAGATTATGTGGGAAAGAGATAGAGAAAATTCATGAGAAACAACATGATTTCATGAGTGCTTATTAACAGCCAGTTGTTTACCATAAATTTAGTTCAAGCAATGTTAGCTTTTGAGTGAGAAGCGAGGCCTGAGTTCTTGTGTCAAGTCAAGTCCTGGATTTAAGTATCCTGGAAGTTTTCTATGTTCTTGTTTTATTATTCTTGCTCAAGTTTTTCTACGTATACCTTTTGCTTATGGATTTATGCAGTGGGTTGTTGTAGGTTTTTTAGGGCTGTATGGCCATGGTCTAGAGGCATTCTCTCCTGACGTTTCGCCTGCATCTATGGCAAGCATCCTCAGAGGTAGTGAGGTCTGTTAGAACTAGGGAAAAGGGGTTTATATATCTGTGGAATGACCAGGATGAGGCAAAGGACTCTTTTCTGCTGGAGCTAGGTGTGATTTTTTCAACTGACCACCTTGATTAGCATACAATGGGCTGACTGTGCCTGGAGCAAACTATTGTTGAGAGGTAATTAGGTGTCCCTGCCTGCTTCCTCTCTGTTGTTGTGCTGTTGCAATTTTAGAGTTTTTTTAATACTGGTAGCCAGATTTTGTTCATTTTCATGGTTTCTTCCTTTCTGTTGAAATTGTCCACATGCTTGTGGATTTCAATGGCTTCTCTGTGTAGCCTGACATGGTGGTTGTTGGAGTGGTCCAGTATTTCTGTGTTCTCAAATAATATGCTGTGTCCAGGTTGGTTCATCAGGTGCTCTGCTATGGCTGATTTCTTTGGTTGAAGTAGTCTGCAGTGACTTTCATGTTCCTTGATTCGTGTTTGGGCAATGCTGCGTTTGGTGGTCCCTATGTAGACTTGTCCACAGCTGCATTTATGTAGTATTTGTGAGTTTTAGCTATTCTTGGACTGTGTTACCTTTGGATTTTTATGAGACATTTGGATTCCTATGTGTTTATCACCTATTGTGAAACCTTTTTTTGGATTATTCCTTTCCTTTCTTCATTCCTGCTTTTTCATATATTTTGTGGTTGGTTTTTTTTATATATACAATAAATGGTTGGCCTACTCTGGACTCTTGTGTGGTCATAGGTGGCTCCAGGCCTGGGGTGCCATAATGTATGTGTTTTCATTTTTATCCCATATATTTTTATCTGATGTGTGGCCCAGAGCTTGGAAATGGGTGGGGGGGGGGGTTGGACTACAACTCCCAGAATGCTTCACCTAGTAAGCTTTAGGTTACCATCAATAGGCTGGGCAAGTGGGGTCACGGCTCCGAGCTCCCTTCCAGACAGTTGGCTCTGCATAAATGAACACCTTATGCTTTTAACCATAATCTCCTTTCCTAACCATTAACCTTGCAGATAATTATTTCGTTCATTTGTAGGACAAAAAAAAAAGCCATTCTGTAACATTGCAACATTGCAAGTAGTTTGACTGTTGCCAAGATAGAAGGGGCTCATCTGTCACTGCAGTGCACATCCCAAATTAAAATGGTTCTTTGGGGAACATGAGTGCAATGCCACAACATGAATGAGAAGGGCATCTGGGAACAAGAAGTTTCAGTTTTGCAATACCTTTGGCTGAATTATTAAAATGCTGTTCTCCCAAAACACCTGGGCTTCTTGCAATGGATCTCCTGCAATGGCAGAAGATTGGACCATAAGACCCTTGGAGTCTCCTGTTATTTTCCAGGCCTATGATTCCTTGAATCTATTATGTAGTCTGACTTCTTGTTGGATGGTGCAGAATCCTTGTTTCAATGCTGGAACACAGGCAGATTTTGGGAACATTGTTTTTTAATATATAGGAGTGGGTAAGCAATTTGTTCGGTTTCTTTTGTGATGCAGAAACAGCCATTTCCTGGCTCTGGAGATTGCCAAAGAAGAGAATGCATTTTGCCTCTGAAATCCAATTATTGCCAATTCCAAATTCATTTCAGAGAAATATTGCATTTCAGAGGAGAAATACTGCATTGTGTACGCATGAACACAATTAAAAGGTGTGCATTTTAAGAGTGTGAGCAAAGTGTACTTCAAGTAGTGAGGAAAACATGTAGTAAAGACAAACCATAGAAATGTGTGCATTGTTTTTAAAGAATGTATCTGAAAGCCTGCCTTAATTTCCACAAAGTGAGGATGAGGTACTTATACAATGAGGAATTAGAAGAAGACAGTGTGTGTGTATCTACATTCCTTCAAGCCATTTGTCAACTTATGGTGACCCCATGAATTTCTTAGGCAAGGAATACTCAGATGTGGTTTTGCCAGTACCTTCTTCTGAAATATAGCCTACAACACCTGGTATACATTGGGGGTCTCACATTCAAATGCTATCCAGAGCTGACTACGCATAGCTTACAAAATGAGATGGAACCTGCTGGTAGAAGAATGCCACTAGGACGTAGGCTACCATGGGTAGAAGATAAAAGTTCACAAAGAAAGTATCAGAATCTGTCGCATGCTGGGCCTGTGCATAAGACTGTAGACAGGACATAAATTCCGTGTGCCCAACGGGATGCCGGGGCTGCCTCAGATTAAAGGCCCTTGGATTTCCTTAAAACAGAGTCTTTAGATTGCTTAAAGGTTCAACAATGTTCTTTATTGATGAAAACAAACAGGTACTTTAAGGCTTTCTTAACAGTCTATTGGCTCTTGCAATCTTGTCCACAGGGAACAGGCACTATCTTCATAACTGTAACTAATGGGGAAATCCTTAACTTCTAATCTGGGCAGTCTGTCTTTGCCTCTGTTGGCGTGGAGCCCCTACACCTGGTACCAACTGCTTCTGGCTTCCACGAGAGACCCTTACCAGTCAGGGCTTTGTAGACTTCCAGGGAAAAAGAAGGAGTTCAGGTTTAGGTGATGGCTGGCTGAAGTCCTTCAGCAAAGGAGCTATAAGGCTGTATGATCCTCGGCCAAGCTGTTGGCTGTATAACCCGGCCAAGCTGTAGAAGACGAAGCTTTCTACAGGAGCTCTTGGTATTATGTCCTGCATGAAAGACTTCTCTGTGTGGACTGAACCCAAACTGGCTCCTATTCACTCCAAAACCCAAAGGGGGAGGGACCAGGGAACCTAACTATAATTGACAGGTGGCTTGCCCTATGATTGCAGCCAAAAGAAGCCACCTATCTGCAGAGTCCCTGAAACTTAGGACTACAAACAAACATTCAATGCAAAGCAAACAAAATTGGAGCTCCTGGTACAGCTGTACCTGCACAGATTCCAATGGCATAGGAAACTAGCCGTCCCCTGCCACACATTGCTGTGGCCCAGTCTGGTGATCTGGAAAATAAAGTAATGAGAAAGTGTTGGTTTCTAATATATGTAATTTCTTTATGCTTGTGGGTAAACAGTATTTCTTGTTGTTTCTTTGTCAGTGTTGATGTGGAGATTGTCTGGTTTACCTACTTTGGAACATGCAACATATAATTGTCCTTCTTTAGGGGTCCCTTTCAAATGTATAATACTGTATCTGTCATATACATATGTCTCTCTGTGTGAATCATATCTATCTATCTATATCTATGGCTGGATGGCTCTTTGTCAGGAAGGCTTTGATTATGTTTTCTTGCCCTGGTGAAGGGAGTTGGACTGGATGGCCTTAAGGCAGCATTTCTCAACTTTGGAGTTGGGACCCCTGGGAGGGTCACGAGGGGGTGTCAGAAGGGTCATCAAAGAGCAGCAGAAAACACAGTATTTTCTGTTGGTCATGGCGGTTCTGTGTGGAAAGTTAGGCCCAATTTTATCGTTGGTTGCTCTTTTATTGTAGGTGAACTATAAATCCCAGTAACTAAAACTCCAAAATGTCAAGATCTGTTTTCCCCAAACTCAATCTGTGTTCATATTTGGGCATATGGAGCATTCTAGCCAAGTTTGGTCTAGATCAGTGGTTCTCAACCTGTGGGTCCCCAGATGTTTTGGCCTTCAACTCCCAGAAACTCTAACAGGCTGGTAAACTGGCTGGGATTTCTGGGAGTTGTAGGCCAAAACACCTGAGGACCCACAGGTTGAGAACCAGGTTTTGATCCTTCATTGTTTGAGTCCACAGTGCTCTCTGGATGTAGGTGAACTACAACTCCAAAACTCAAGGTCAATGCCCACCAAACCCTTCTATTTTCTGTTGGTCATGGAAGTTTTATGTGTCAAGTTTGGTTCAATTCCATCGTTGGTGGAGTTCAGAATGCTCTTTGATTGTAGGTTAACTATAAATGCAAGCAACTACAACTCCCAAATGACAAAAATCAATTTAATATTTAGTGATGGTCACTCCTTGGATTAGTAGGTGTCTTTTGGCCAGATTTGGTGGCAATTAGTCCAGTGGATTTTGAGTTATGATGTTCCTCAAAACGAACTGAGCATTCATAGATGGATGGATGGATGGATGGATGGATGGATGGATGGATGGATAGATAAGGGTCTATGACAGCGGTTCTCAACCTGTGGGTCCCCAGATGTTTTGGTCTTCAACTCCCAGAAATCCTAACAGCTGGCAAACTGGCTGGGATTTCAAGGAGTTGCTGGACAAAACGCCTGGGGACCCACAGATTGAGCACCACTGGTCTAGGAGAACCAGAGGGATGTCTTTGGTGAAGATGGTTGGACAGGACAAAGAGAACTATGCCCTTTTCTACCCTTTCTAATATTACTCCAGTGATACACCACGAGCATTCTTGGTGTTTTGTTTAGAATAGTATTCATATGACTCTGACGTTTGACATCACTTTAAGTCATTGGCCAATGCTGAGGATTCCTGGGATTTGTAGTTTGGTGAAGCACTAGCAGTCCTTGGCAGAGAAGGCTAAAGACCTTGTAAAATTTAAAGCCCCACGATTTGATGGCATTGACACCTGTCAGTTAAAGTGGTGTCAAACTGTGTTAATTCTTCAGTGTAAATGCATCCTTAGTCTTGTCAATCTGTGGGTTGTTCATGGTGGGAAGATTCAAACTGGTCAGTGGTGTCTCATTTTGCTTCTCTTCTTTCTCATCCTCAGTTGTTCCCTATGAAGTCACTATTTACACAAGTGACCTTTTTGCAGCTGGCACTGATGCAGACGTCTACATTGTCCTGTATGGAGCTGATGGAGTTTGCACTCAGCAGAAATCCTTGTGCCAAAACATGAGAGAGCGGAGAATGTTCTTTGAGAGGAATTCTGTGAATCAGTTCATTGTTGAGGTAAGGTAAAGGGTGCAGTAGACCTTTAACCAACCCACCAACCACTCCCAAAGACTATTGACCAGAGAAAAAGCTGGAGAAAGTGAAAAGTGGAAGGGGAGAAGAGTGAGGAAAGGGGTGTATTTTCAGTAAAATTCGTTTGGATATAAAATTAAAACTGAGAGCAATTTCCAAATTGTTCTTATTTTATTGCATTGCCTGAACTGCTTGTATTCCATTCAATTTTGTGTCAAGTGGGTTGCTGTGAGTTTTCCGAGCTGTTTGGCCATGTTCCAGAAGCATTCTCTCCTGATGTTTCACCCACATCTATGGCAGGCATGCTCAGAGGTTGTGAGGTCTGTTGGAAAACTAGGCAAGTGATTTTTATTATTTATATATCTATAGAAGAATGTCCAGGGTGGGAGAAAGAACTCTTGTCTGTTGGAGGCAAATGTGAATGTTGCAATTGATCACCTTGATTAGCATTGAATAGCCTTGTAGCTTCAAGGCCTGTCTGCTTCCTGACTAGGGGAATCCTTTGTTGGGAGGTATTAGCTGGCACTGAATGTTTCCTGTCTGGAATTCCCTCTGTTTTCTAAGTGTTGCTCTTTATTTAATGTCCTGATTTTAGAATTTGTATTACTGGTACTCAGTTTTTGTTCATGTTCATGCTTTCCTCCTTTCTGTTGAAATAGTCCACATGCTTGTGGATTTCAATGGCTTCTCTGTGTAGCCTGATATGGTGTTTGTGAGAGTGGTCCAGCATTTCAATGTTCTCAAATCATATGCTGTGTCCAGGTTGGTTCATCAGGTGCTCTGCTATGGCTGACTTCTCTGGCTGAATTAGCTCGCAGTGACTTTCATGTTCCTTGATTCGTGTTTGGGCAATGCTGCATTTGGTGGTCCTTATGTAGACTTCTCCTCAGCTACATGGTATACAGTAGACTCCTGCAGAAGTGAGAGGACACCTCTTGTCCTTTTGCTGAATGTACCATTTGTTGGATTTTCTTTGTGTCAAGTGTTACAAAAGAAGACATTTAGGTCACAATTGTGAGGATTTGTAAAGAGACACAATGATGTGGTGGTTGACTGGAAAGACATGTGTTGGCAGCTAATTGGCTGAGCATACCAAGAGCTGGAGTTCTGATTGGCTGCTGTCTCTGGCTTACTGCTGAGACAAACAGTTTTAACTGCCTTTTTTCACTTTGGAGAGTAAAGAGAGTGCTGACTGAAAACAAACATGAAGAAAATGGCTGCCAACTCTTTGAAGCCTGTTTATTTCTAAGGCAGGGGTCCACAAACTTTTTAAACAGAGGGCCAGGTCACAGTCACTCAAACTGTTGGAGGGCCGGATTATAATTTGGGAAAAAAATGAATGAATTCCTATGCACACTGCACATACCTTATTTGTAGTGCAAAAAACACTTATAAACAATACAATAATTAAAATGAAGAACAATTTTAACAAATATAAGCTTATTAGTATTTCAATGGGAAGTGTGGACCTGCTTTTGGCTGATGAGATAGGATTGTGGTTATTGTGTGCTTTCAGATCTTTTCAGACTTAGATTGACCCTGAGCGAGGGCTGGGTAAATGACCTTCGAGGTCGTATCCGGCCCCTGGGCCTTAGTTTGAGGACCCCTGTTCTAAGGCATGAAGCATATTTAAAGACTATTTCAAGGAATGTTTATTCCCTCTGTTCTCTGTGTGAATTCAGCGAGACTGCTGTAAATATTGTTGCCTTGTTTGATCTTTTGAAGGAAAGTAAAGATACTGTTACTTGTTACATAAGCCTGAGTGACACTTTATTATACTGCAGGGTATGTCTTGGTTCAGAAACTGTGGTAAATCTTCTGTTTATTCACATTTACAACCCCCCAACAACTTTAAGTTAAAGACAGGAAATACTTGCAATATATTCTTCCTTTTCTTATTCTGCTCCGATGTGCATCTACACTGTAGAACTCATGCCACTTAACTAACATGGCTCAATGCTATCTAATAATGAGAGTTATGGTTTTAGAAGGTCTTTAGCCTTCTCTGCTCAATAGTGCAACTACAACTCCTATGATTTCACAGTATTGATCCGTGGCAGTTAAAGTGGGGTCAAGCTGCATGGATTTTTCAGTGGAGAGTACCCCCGAAAAGCTTGATTCTGAATGTGATTTGCAAAAACTGTTTTTAAATGTTGCTTGTTCTTTACCAAGTTTTGTTTGTTATATTGTTTCTGTACTGAGAGTAGGCAGCAAGTGGAGGAGAAGAGTGAAAGAAGAACAAAACATTGTCTTCTATCACCTTTTTGTGAGACTCTGTAATAATAATAATAGACCTGGGAAACATTTGCAAGAGCTGATCACTCAGACCTGTGAATTCCTTCTCTCTTTCTTGCCTTTGTTTTAGCGGCTTCTCTGTTGAGTCTGCTTTGTACTCTGCAGATGACATCCGAAAAGAGTTTTTAAGAAAGAAACTGTTATCAGATATACCTTTAGGAGATGACTCGCTGGCAGTGTGGGAAGCAGTGCAATAAATACACCTTTCTTCTTGTTTTAGTTGATGTCATTCCTGTCTTTAAAATCATGGGGCATTCTCTTCCCATCTCTAGAACAAAAGAAAGCTATTTATTAGAGGTGGGGAGATGAAAGATCATTTTCTCCCCTTGGTGCTGTTATTCTAAATGTTCTGGGAGAAATGGAGAGGGCTTCAAATCCTTTCGCCTCGTGCTCCCTCGAAGAGACAGATAACATCATCGTAAACTGTCAGGAGGAAATGAAGGAAGAATCATGTCACCGAGCCTTTAATTTTGAAACAGAAATAAAAGTGAAGTAGAAACTCGTGTTTTCCAAACTTTTTGCTAGAAGTTGGATACTGAGACTTTGGGAGCCTGTCCGCCCATGTCCATTATAGCAGCAGTGGTGCTGGTCCAATATTAGTGCAGAAATGAAATTATACCAGGTTTTATTTCAAATTTTAAAGGAATTATCCAAGATGTTGTCAGCACTATCCCCCAAATGGTGGTCAATGATGTGGATACTGGTGATGACCTATATCTCAGATCCAAGTCTTGTGTTGGAACATGTCCTTTCCTACAAACCTGCTCATGATTTGAGATCTTCTGGAGGAGCCCTTCTCTCTTTCCCCACCATTCTGTTGGGTGGATTGGGAATTGGTTGACTGACTGAACCCAAAGGATGCTTACCAATGGCTCCTCTTCATCCTGGAGAGAAGAGACCAGTAGGGTGCCCCAGGCATTTGTCCTGGATCCAGTGCTAGTCCATATCTTCATTGATGACTTAGATCAGTGGTCCTCAACCTGTGAGCTGTGGCCCAGCAAAACAAAAATCTGGTCTGTGAACCTCCTTCCTCTTTATTTATTTCTTTATTTTCTTCATTTTATTTCCGCTCCTTTCTGCAGAGCTGACCACCCCCCAACAGAGCTGACCACCCCCTTTCTGCAGAGCCGACCACCCCCCCACCCCCTTTTGGTACTAACGTTGGAGAGTGGTCTCTGGTCAAAGTGGTCCCTGGTCAAAGTGGTCCTTGGTCAAGTGGGCCCTGGTGTCAAGTGAGCCTTGGTCAAAGTGGTCTCTGGTCAAGTGGGCCCTGGTGTCAAGTGAGCCCTGGTCAAAGTGGCCCCTGGTCAAGTGGGCCCTGGTCAAAATGGTCCCTGGTCAAGTGGGCTCTGGTGTCAAGTGGGCTCTGGTGTCAAGTGGGCCCTGGTCAAGTGGGCCCTGGTGTCAAGGGAGCCCTGGTCAAAATGGTTCCTGGTCAAGTGGGCCCTGGTCAAAGTGGTCCCTGGTCAAGTGAGCTCTGGTCTCAAGTGAGCTCTGGTCAAAGTGGTCCCTGGTCAAGTGGGCCTTGGTGTCAAGTGAGCCCTGGTCAAAGTGGTCTCTGGTTTAAGTGGGCCTTGGTCAAAGTGGTCCCTGGTCAAGTGGGCCTTGGTGTCAAGTGAGCCCTGGTCAAAGTGGTTCCTGGTCAAGTGGGCCCTGGTGTCAAGTGGGCCCTGGTCAAAGTGGTCCCTGGTCAAGTGGTTCCTGGTGTCAAGTGGGCCCTGGTCAAAAAAAGTTGGGAACCACTAACTGAGATGATGGAATTGAGGGCATGTTTAGAAAAAATTCAAAAGCCACCAAATTGGGAGGGATAGCAGTGTTTCTCAAACTATGCTCTTCCAAATGTATTGGGCTTCAGCTCCCAGAGGACATGTAAAACTACAACTCTCGTGAGCCCATAGCATTGAGCCATGGCACTTAATGTGGTGTCAAACTGCATGAAGTCGACTAATATTGGTGACTGACTACACACGCGTCCTCTGTTAGGTGAAATTTGCTAAGATTGAAACTGTAACTATAAAGATTGAAGGTTTTAAAGGCTGTCTGCATTCAACTTCAATCTCATTAAGGATAATAAAGTGGTAACTCACTAACTAAGTGAACAAAGGTGGTGTGGCTACAAGGTAACTAAGAATGGGCTGATTTTGTGACTTTCCTCTACTTTCCTCTACACTTCTCCAGTTGGAAGATGTTGGAGACATACTTGAAAAGGTCCGCATTGGGCACGATGGCTCAGGCATTAATCCTGGTTGGCATCTCAAAAAAGTGGAGATACGCAGACTTCTACGCAATGGAAAGGTGAGACAAACCAATTTCTATTTTTATATATCCCCACCAGATGTATTTTCTTCATCAGAGAGCATAGGGGGAAACCAGAAAAGCATTGCAGCTAGAACAGCAAGTTTCCAGTTCAGATTTTACCGCAGCCAAATTTCATAGCCAATACACTGCTATCTGTGAACCAAAAAAGTATTTTACTCACAATTTTCAGACTGTAGGGACAGTAATGTTGGCCTGCTTAACTTGGGATTGCATGTTCCTTTCTTCTCTGGTGGAATTTTCAGAAGTCTATAGAAGTTGGAGCAACTGTGTAGATTTGCAAATGTTGTTTTCTCCACAGAAAATCCTTTTTCCTATGTGAAAGTAATCCTATCTATATTTTTTGTCAGAATGGTTCCTGAAGGATAAACAGTAGGCATGGTCAGGTACTGTCAGAATATTCATAATTCGGAATAAAGTTGGAAAGATTACCTTTCTGAAGCGACTTCAAACTTTTTAAGAAAATTGGAAGTCCCTTTGCCCTTCCTAAGCTTCTGTCGCCATTTTTCTTATGACTCATGAAGTGAGTCGGAAGTGAGTCAGCATTTGGAGGCAGGCAGCTTGCATGCTGGGATGCTTGCTTCCCAGCCAACGAGGGGAGAAGTTTTGGGGAGGGGAGAGATATCTGATGGAATATTATAGCTGGAATTTCTGCATTGAACAGCAAGTTGGACTGGATGGTCTTTAGGACCCCTTTCAAACCCATATTGTGTGACTCAGATTCTGATTGTTTATTCCTACAAGGCAGATTGGAGTGGGACTCCATGATCCTTGGTGTCTCTTCCAACTCTATCATTCTAGGTTTCTATTTCAGCTGTACAACATGAGACAGCTGTATAGATTTGCAAATGTTGTTTTCTCCACAGAAAATCCTTTTTCCTATGTGAAGGTAATCCCATCTGTATTTTTTTGTCAGAATGGTTCCTGAAGGATGAACAGTAGGCACGGTTAGGTACTGTCGGAATATTCGTAATTTGGAATAAAGTTAGAAAAATTACATTTTTGAAGCGACTTCAAACTTTTTAAGAAAACCGGAAGTCCCTTTGCCCTTCCAAAGCTTCTCTTGCCATTTTTCTTACGATTCATGAAGTGTGTCGGAAGTGAGTCAGCATTTGAAGGCAAGCAGCTTGCATCCTGGGATGCTTGCCTCCCAGCCAATGAGGGGAGAAGTTTTGGGAAGGGGAGGGGTGGGGTTTCGGCATGGCAGCCATTTCACTATATTAAAGGCAGCTCATGGCTCAGAGGCTCATTGTGAGCCCGGGAAGGTAGAAGGGAAAGGGAAAGGGAAAGAGAAAGGGAGGTTGGAAGAAAAGTGATTGGAAGAAGAGCAGGACAAGCGGAGAAGGGCTGTTGCCTTCCCCTGGCTGCCTGCCTTGCAGCTGCTTGTGTATTGTTGCTGTTGTTGGGGAAGAAGAGCCAGGGCAGCAGAGAACCAAGGCAGGGAGAAGGGCTGTTGCTTGCCTGGCTGGCTACCTTGCAGCTGCTTGTGTGTTTTTGCTGTTGGGGTTTGGGAAGTGTGGGAGACGTGTGGGTGGGAAATATTGGGGTGTGAGGGTGCAGTTTGTTTCCTTAGTTTGCCGTGCGTTGCCAAATAGTCAAAATATTATCCTGCCTAAAGTTGTGAAATCAACTTCCAAAAGCCAAAAAGGCCACTGTCTGCTGTTTGTGTCCTTAGTTGCCTTGCGTTGCCACTGAAGAGACACTACAAATCCCATACTTGCGTATTTCGCAATTGCGTTTTCATTAACGAAGCTAATCGGAAATTTCAAAAAGTTCTAAAAGTTCTGAAAACTTTTTTCTGAAAATTTGGCATTCAATTCCGAATTGAACTACCAGTGCTCCCTAGATCCAAAACAAGTTTTGAACCTTTTTTTGGCTCCACCAAGCCTAATGAACAGTATTCGAAAACTATGTGTTTTTGTGACTTCTTGCCATTATTTATTCTTGTCTCTGATTATGAAAATCACAAAGTACAAGATGGTTTATCTAGTCCTTCTCTCTATTGACCATTTTGCTTTCACAGCAGCCCTGCAAGCCAGTGTTAGCTATGGGATGATGAATGTCCCCATGGTTCATCAGTGAGCTTCATGGTCCAAGGTCATGCAGTGAAATTCACATAAAGATCCCAGTTCAACCAGTAGATCATTCTGGTCCTCGCCAACTGCACCCACTCGGTGGTTTAGTGGCCTTCAAGCTTGCTAATTCCTCCTTGCAGGCATCATTGTTAGAAAGGAAACACAGAATGTGGTCTTTGCCTTGTAATGTGTGGGGTTTACATGTGCAGATTATCCAAGGCTGGGGAGCAGATTATCCGGGGCTGGGATGGCATGAAGCAGGCAGGATCTCCAAGGACTTTGGGATAACAGCAGCAGCTGCTCTTCCTTTCTGTCTCTGAAACTAATGAGATTGTGCCGGCGTGGAACATTCTGTGCAGTCTGCTTCTTACATTCCAGATCTTTGAGCAGCAGCAGCAGTGACAGAAGAAAGCTAGATCTAGCTACAAAGGAGGCCTCCCTCTGCATGGCAGGGAGAAGCAAGGGACGGCTGGCTGGCTGCTCTCCCTCTAAGCTGCTTTGGTCTCCCTTGCTGCCAGATCTCCCCACCACTTGCTTGCCTCCTCTCTCTCCTCCCAGCCCTGCCAGGATGAGGCTGTGCAACTGGTACCCGAACAGAAAGAGCCTCCCTCAAAGTAAAGGGAACTGTAGGAATAAAAATGGGACAAGAACAAAGCTTGGAAAAGAGGGGCAGCAAAGGAAGGTAGTTGTGAGAGAAGCAAGTACGAGAGAAAGGTCTACCACAGGGATAGACAATTCCACGGAGAGGGTGGAGCCCAATTTCACCTCCAAATTTATTTATTTATTTAGAACATTTCTATCCCATCCTTCTCAACCTCCAAAGAGGGACTCAGGCCACTATTCAGTGCCAACACAATAAAACATAGCATCAAATACAGTTAAATACATTAAACAATTATAAATATACATTAAAAAGTTCACGAAGTTAAAATCATCATCCCGAATCAATCCATTGCAGTCAAATCAAATCTTGTAAAGTAAATCGGTCTATTCTGCAAACGCTTGATCCCATAGCCAGGGTTTAAGTTTCTTCCAGGAGGTAAGAAGGGATGGGGCAGTTCTGACCTCATTAGGGAGGAAGTTCCACAGTCAAGGGGCCACCTTGGAGAAGGCCCTGTCTCTCGTCCCCACAGGCTGCAATGTCTCACCCAAATACTTCTGTTTTCTTGTACAGTCAAGGCCAATAGGAAGTGGTGTTAACATTTTGGTAGTGGCTACCAAGGTGAATGGATTTATTTGGGGGAGTATGAGAGTCAGCATAATGTAGTGATTTGAGCAACTCTGAAGACTAGGGTTCAATTCTTTGTTTGGTTTGTGTGTGTGTGCGTGCGTCAGGAGCAACTTGAGAAACTGTGTTGTGAGAGAATTGGTCCTCTGCAAGGATGTTGCCCAGGGGACACCTGGATGTTCGACCTTCCTGTGGGAGGCTTCTCTCATGTCCCTGCGTGGGAAGCTGGAGGTGACAGACAGGAGCTCACCCCACTCCCCGGCTTCGAACCACCAACCTTTCAATCAGCAGTCCTGTTGGCACAAGGGTTTAACCCATTGCATCACTGGTGCTCCAGAATCATAGAATCAAAGAGTTGGAAGAGACCTCCTGGGCCATCCAGTCCAACCCCATTCTGCCAAGAAGCAGGAATATTGCATTCAAAGCACCCCTGACAGATGGCCATCCAGCCTCTGTTTAAAAGCTTCCAAAGAAGGAGCCTCCACCACACTCTGGGGCAGAGAGTTCCACTGCTGAACGGCTCTCACAGTCAGGAAGTTCTTCCTCATGTTCAGATGGAATCTCCTCTCTTGTAGTTTGAAGTGTCCTAGTCTCCAGGGAAGCAGAAAACAAGCTTGCTCCCTCCTTCCTGTGGCTTCCTCTCACATATTTATACATGGCTATCATATCTCCTCTCAGCCTTCTCTTCTTCAGGCTAAACATGCCCAGCTCCTTAAGCCGCTCCTCATAGGGCTTGTTCTCCAGACCCTTGATCATTTTAGTCGCCCTCCTCTGGACACATTCCAGCTTGTCAATATCTCTCTTGAATTGTGGTGCCCAGAATTGGACACAATATTCCAGGTGTGGTCTAACCAAAGTGGAATAGAGGGGTAGCATTACTTCCCTGGACTTAGACACTATGCTCCTATTGATGCAGGCCAAAATCCCATTGGCTTTTTTTGCCACCACATCACATTGTTAGACATTTTGCCGCCACATCACATCATAGAAATTCATAAGGTGACCTTGAGTGAATCTTACACTCATAGCCCTAGAAAAGCCCATGATGGGTTCATCATAAGTCAGAAATGACTTAAAGGCACACAACAACAAGATTTTGGGATACTTGTGAAAATGGAATATATTTCATCTAGTTTCGTGGAGGACAAAAAGTGCCCAAAATTGGCTTGATTTTTAATGGTGGGTTTTGGGAGACTGCTGGGGAGCGTTATGGGCCACAGCGTTAAGGATCGGGACTGTACTATTCCTATGTTCAATCTGTGGGGAGAAACACTTATACACATCCTTTGTAACAGTGCCGATAAAAGGCACATTTGTGTTGATGCAAACTAGTCAGATCTTTCACTAATATGTCAGATCCCAGAGTATAAACTGTGGCAGGCCTGGATGGAAGTCAGCACTCTGGATAGCTCCCTGAGGGCATTGCCTGCCTGCCTGCTTCTGTTCAGCCAGAAAGCTTTGCTTTACCCATCCTGCTTTTCTTATAACCACAAAAGCGGATTTGGGCATCACCTGGTTTGATGCGAGTGCCTGGAAGAGCCGCAGCTGGCAGGGTGTGCCTGAACAACAATGCAGGGAGAGCCACACACATTCTTGCTGAGGTTTTTGGTTTGGGCACGTGAGGAGAAGAGAAGAGGAGGAGGAGGAGGAAATCGGGGCGCAGCGGGTGGGGTGCAGAGCCCAGTGCTGCATGATCATGCCGTAATCAGCCGCAGGATATTATGGCCTGCCACAGGATAGCAGTCGGCTGCCAGAGCTTCTAAAAGCCTTGCTACCTGATTAGACTGCTAAGAAGCGACTTGGTGTGTCTCTGCGCTGGAGAGGGGAGGAAATGAGGTCAGATTCAATTGAAAGCGTTTGGGCAGGCCAAGCTGAATGCACTACGGAGGGCGCAAGCCACGCCGAGGTGTGCCAATTAGATCTCATAATTATATTTCAGCTGCTGCACTGAGTATTTGGGGGTGGAGTGGAGGAGAAGCAAGGCAGAGGGTTTTTAGTAGAATCTGATGTTTCTCATTGTAACAGAGAGGAAAGGTGAGCGAGGACCATCAGGCAGGGGCACCCGAGTTCTCCTGGCAGCACTGAGTATGGCTGCTTGTTAGGTGAGAAGTCATAGAATCATAGAATCATAGAGATGGAAGAGACCTTGTGGGCCATCCAGTCCAACCCCCTGCCAAGAACCAAGAAAATCCCATTGAAAGCTCCCCCGACAGATAATCATCCAGCCTCTGCTTAAGAGCCTCCAAAGAAGGAGCCTCCACCACACTCCGGGGCAGATAGTTCCACTGCCGAACAGCTCTCATGGTCAGGAAGTTCTTCCTAACATTCAGATGGAATCTCCTTTCTTATAATCATGGAATCATAGAATCACAGAGTTGGAAGAGACCTCGTGGGTCATTCAGTGAAACCCCCTGCCAAGAAGCAGGAAAATCGCATTGAAAGCACRCCCGACAGATAACCATCCAGCCTCTGCTTAAGAGCCTCCAAAGAAGGAGCCTCCACCACACTCCGGGGCAGAGAGTTCCACTGCCAAACAGCTCTCACAATCAGGAAGTTCTTCCTAATGTTCAGATGGATTCCCCTTTCTTAGAATCACAGAGTTGGAAGAGACCTCATGGGCCATTCAGTCCAGCCCCATTCTGCCAAGAAGCAGGAAAATRGCATTCAAAGCACCCCTGACAGATGACCATCCAGCCTCTGCTTAAAAGCCTCCAAAGAAGGAGCCTCCYCCACACTCCAGGGCAAAGAGTTCCTCTGCTAAACAGCTCTCATGGCAGGAAGTTCTTCCTAATGTTCAGATGGAATCTCCTTTCTTGTAGTTTGAAATCATTGTTCTGTGTCCTAGTCTCCAGGGCAGCAGAAAACAAACTTGCTTCCTCCTCCCTATGACTTACTCTCATACATGGCCCTCATCATGTCTCCTCTCAGTCTTCTCTTCTTCATGCTAAACATGCCCAGCTCTTTAAGCCACTCCTCATAGAGCTTGTTCTCCAGACCCTTGATCATTTTAGTTGCCCTCCTCTGGACACATTCCAGCTTGTCAACATCTCCCTTCAATTGTGGTGCACAGAATTGGACACAATATCGCAGGTGTGGTCTAACCAAGGCAGAATAGAGGGGGAGCATGGCTTCCCTGGATCTAGACACAATACTCCTATTGATGCAGGCCAAAATCCAATAGGCTTTTTTTAGTGCCACATCACATTGTTGGCTCATGTTTAACATGTTGTCCACGAGGACTCCAAGATCTTTTTCACATGTAGGATCCTTCTTCCCGGGCAAGGTCTTACACAATATGTTTATACCTGGTGACCAATGTTTAGGAGCTGGCAGTTCACAAGGGGTTGGGTAAACAACTCTCACATGACAGCAGGCAGCTTTCTCTGGAGGACCTCCAAGGCAAACAGAATATGATATTAAATGTGATTTTGCATTTAACATACATTTAAAAAAAAAAAGATAGTCATGGCTATCTAAAGACATTTTGCTGCTTGAGGCAAAGAAGCAAGCTGGAATGTGACCAGATCAGGTCAGCTAAATGGTCAAAGGTCTGGAAACCATGAATCCCTATGAGGAGCCATTTACAGAGCTGGGTATGTTTAGACTAAAGACAAGAAGGTTAAGGGGTATCACGATAGCTGTGTTTAAATATTGGAGAAGATGTCATATATAAGACAGAGTCACTTTTTTCCTACTGCTCCAGAGAATGGAGCGCAGAACAATGGATTCAAAGTGTGTGACTCATCCAAAGTCACCCAATGGGTTTCTGTGGCTGAGTGGGAAAACAAACTCTGATCTCCAGAGTTGCTCAAATGCAATAATGAATTTAAAAAACAAGAAGGCGACAGATGTTCATTTTCGGTTTTGAAAAATAAGAGTATTTTCTAATGTTAAACAATTCAGGGAGCTGAGCTGTGGTTTATTTAGATGAGTGGTTCTCAACCTTCCTAATGCCACGACCCCTTAATATGCTTCCTCATGTTATGGTGACCCCCAACCATAACATTCGTTTCATTGCTACTTCACAAATGCCATTTTGCTGCTGTTATGAATAGTAATGTAAATATCTGATATGCAGGATGTATTTTCAAACACTGGACCAAATTTGGCACAAATACCCAATACACACAAATTTGAATACTGGTGGGATTGGGGGAGGGCATTGATTTTGTCCTATGGGGGTTGTAATTGCTGGGATTTATAGTTCACCTACAATCAAAGAGCATTCTGAACTCCACCAACAATGGAATTGAATCAAACTTGGCACACAGAACTCCCATGGCCAACACAAAATACTGGAAGGGTTTGGTGGGCATTGACCTTGAGTTTGGGAGTTGTAGTTCACCTACATGCAGAGAGCACTTTGGACTCAAACAATGATGGATCTGTACCAAACTTGGCATGAATTCTCAATATGCGAATTGGTGGAGTTTGCGGGAAATAGACCTTGACATTTAGGAGTTGTATTATCTGGAATTTATAGTTCACCTACAATCAATGAGCATTCTAAACCCTTCCAACGATTGAATTGGGCCAAACTTCCCACACAGAACCTCCATGACCAACAGAAAATACTGTGTTTTCTGGTGGTCTTTGGTGACCCCTCTGACACCCCCTCGTGACCCCTCCAGGGGCCCTGACCCCCAGGTTGAGAAACACTGATTTAGATGGTGAATTGTCTATTTTCGAGACTTCCAGAAGAAACAATTCACACATTTGGTCTATAAAAAGGGAAGTCTGGGGATGGACTACAATCAGAGAAAATAACAAATACCATCTGGAGACATATATAGCCACAAGGCCCCCACACTATGTGCATCCCTACTCCATGGCATGGATTCAGGTGCTGTCTGGTGGAAGTGAGAAGGGGGCAAAGCCATGGAAAGTTCTCAGTCTTTCTTAAAGGCTTTCATTACTGGCAACCCGTTGCCAAAAGGATAGCTCTCCCTACAAGGGAACTATCTGCCCAGAATTTCCCTCAGTAGCTGTGAGCCTTAAAGGTTTATGGCACAAAAAGACACAGAAAAGAAGAGGAAAAGAGGGAGGAGGGAAGAGGACAGCAAGCACTAATTTTATGTACAATGATGTCTTCTTTTGGGAATAGTATAGAAACTATAAAAAATGCTGGATTTAGACTGAGGATTGGGGATGATTACAGGGAACATATTATTCCCTCATTGAAACAGCTTCAGCAAGTACCAGTTCATTTCTGGACTCAGTTCAAATTGCCTTTGTATAGCTTGTGGTCAGGCTATCTAAAATACTGTTGTTGTCTTCACTTAGGAACACACCAAAGACAGTTGGAGAAGGCTTTGTCTCAATTCTGTCACCATCTCAGGAACTTTTGTTTGAGGAGAAAGTCTTCTTGGTGGCTGTTCCCAAATTACCATTCTCACCCCCTTATGAGGTTAGCCCTCTCTCTGGTGATTAGAGGTCTTTTAAATTGTTGCAGATTACTGTTTTTAATACAATTATTTATTTACTTAAAAAACAAGCTGCTGTACATAAAATAAACTGGGAAGCTGATGAGGAAACACAACATACAAACAATTTACAGACCCATAAAAATTCAATAAATGCTACATTCAGCAAAGGACGAGAGGGATCCTCTCACCTCTTACCATACATCAAGGGAACCACTGACCGCACAGGGAAGCTAATGAAGAAACACAACATACAAACTATCTACAGTCCTACTTGGAAAATCCAACAAATGCTACATTCAGCAAAGGACAAGAGGGATCCTCTAACTTCTGCAGGAGTCTACCCTATACCATGCAACTGTGGACAAGTCTACATAATGACCAACGAACGCAGCATTGCCCAGACACGAATCAAGGAACATGAAAGGCACTGCAGACTACTTCAACCAGAAAAGTCAGCCATAGCAGAGCACCTGATGAACCAACCTGGACACAGCATATTATTTGAGAACACAGAAATGCTGGACCACTCTCACAACCACCATGTCAGACTACACAGAGAAGCCATTGAAATCCACAAGCATGTGGAGAATTTCAACAGAAAGGAGGAAACCATGAAAATGAACAAAATCTGGCTACCAGTATTTAAAAAAAAAACTCTAAAATCATAACAGTAAATAAAGACAGGGGAGCTCCAGACAAGAAACAATCAGGGACAGCTAATCACCTCTCAACAAAGGATGCCCCCAGGCAGTAAGAAGCCACACCTTGAAAACTGCTAGGCCATTAAATACTAATCAAGGCGGCCAATTGAAACATTCACACTACCTCAAACAGACAAGAGTTCTTTCTCTCACCCTGGACATTCCACAGATATAAAAACCCAATTTTCCTAGTTTCCAATAGACCTCACAACCTCAGAGGATGCCTGCCATAGAGGCAGATGAAACATCAGGACAGAATACTTCTGGAACATGGCCATGCAGCCCGAAAAACTTACAGCAACCCAGTGATTCTGGCCATGAAAGCCTTCAACAACACAATAAAATAAATCTTTATAGTGACTTGAGAGAATTGAAAATATTCAAGAAAACCAGGCACCACATGGTGATATTGCCTCTACATAGTTGTATAATCTCCAACTTTTTGGAGATGGAAATGGAGACCAAGCCAAGCCACATCGGAGTGCTGTCAAAATGGCAAAGGTTATTAATGAGGAAGGATATACAAACTCAGTGCAGCAGTTTGCTTTTGCCTGATGCTACTTGGAAGAGCAAGTAGCTATATCCTGCTCCCCTCTCCCTTCTCCTAAGTTAGTTGAATGCAAACTATTTTTCCACTTTGCTCATTTTGCAGCCATTGAAAATAAGCTGAGAACAAAAGTGGAAAACTGAAGGAGATGAAATAGTGGGAGAGTTGCAACAGTGATGATAGAGGTTTAATTGGGGAACAGTCTGTGCCAAACTGTGACAAATAGAGGATAGGTAATTTGTTGTATGAGTCTTACTGTCCAATCAAAATTTCTCTCACTTCTGGAATTACATGGAAAAATGGCTACCAGATATCATTTTAACAAGCTGGTCTCTAAGCAGAGCCATTGAATGGCTTGGCTTGATAGGAGGCAATTTTGTGTGTTTCTAAGAGAGCCTGTTACAAGCATCTTTTCTGTATAGAGGCTGAAGATCTGCCTGGAACAGCAAGAATAGATTGGAACAATCCAGAGCAGAAAGGAGTCCTTGTTGCTCAGAAAGATGTTATGAAGGAATCGAGCCTATTCTTTATTGCTTTATTGTCACTGTCTAGACCTAAAGACACCAGATCCTGCTTGTTCGTGGAAGCTAAGTTGGAGCAGTTTTGGTTAGTTCTTGGATAGAAGACTGCCGACAAATACTAGGTGCCATAGGGTACATTTCAGAAGAAACAATTGGCAAAAGGACCTCTGATTATCCCTTGCCTAAGAAAATAATTTGAAATTCAGGAGGGCACCATGTTGACTATAAGGTGCATACAAACACAGACACATACACTGCACCCGCACCCAAGCAAAGCTTAGGGGGTGTGGGGGGGGGAGGGGGGCAGTTTGAATGATGCCATGAAAGAGCCAGACTTGGCATGAGTTTGCTGGTCCATTCATGTGAGGGAGTAGAGCAACAAGTTGGAGGAGCTGCTCTGTTCCACTCTTTCAGTTTGCCTCGTGCCAGCGTGACCCACCCTCCCGCCCTATGAACAGTTGTGAGTATAGGGCCGGGTAGGAATTTCAGATGGGTGTAGAAATTGAGTTTGGGATGACATCATTTAAATAGGTTTCCTTGAGTCATTAATAAAATTCCAAAGCATGATAAAAGTTAGTCATTGTTGCCACCATGGCACCCCCGCCTTAAGGGGTGAAGGGTGGACTCCCACAAAAGTCCCTATAAGTTTCATAAAATGGGAGCTATCCTTGGGGCTGGATTGGGGGTTCTCACCCTGCAGTTTGGGAGAGAGCACCCTCAGGATGGCCTTCCAACTATGATCGGCCTATAGGTGCAGCCAATTTTGGTTGGGCTTCTGGATCCTTAGTGCATGCATGTCTTGGAGGTGGTCAGAGGGAGTGACACCTGGCCCAGGGACTAGGCTAACTGGGTGGGCATTAGGCCACGAGTTTCATTGTATGTGTCTACAGATTTTCCCTTTACAGGTTATTACAAGTTCTTTCAATACATAGGTCAGAAAATGACCCTTTAGATCCATTTTCTTGTGTCTTGTGTCTTTATTTCATGGTGGGAGTTCAAATACACACAACTACCTATGGTCTACCACACCCTGGACCTCAGAAGGCTACACTTCCCACCCGCTGATTGATATGACCTTAAATGTTTCCCATTCTGTATTTTCTGCAGAGTCCACCGGTGCTAACAGTTTTGTGTAAATGCGTGGAGTTCAGCAACATTTTACTGTTGCCAAATTTTCATGACCCTGAACTTGAGCTCAGGGAACCTCATTTGGGGCTGGGACCCATAGTTTAAGAAGTAGTAATCTAGAGACATGGAAACTAGCTATGCCGTTTTAGTTTTGGTTTTTTAAGCTATTTTTTAAAAGCAGGTAGTAAGTCACATTTATTTTGCCTGAAAATATGGTGAAATTGCCCACCATTCCTTAGAGACTAAAAGAAGTTCCTCCAAGACATTTTTTTTCAGGATAGGTGGTTTCAGAAATGGTTTTGAGGATTACATATGTCCAATGAGTCACACTTTCTCTTCCCCTGTTCTACCAGTCAACAACGTATTCTGATCTGGTTTGATTTCTGATCAGGAGAAGTGAGGAGGATTTTGCAGGATGGTTTGAAGGCCAGATCTTATCTTTAGATAGAAGATCTGTGACTGAGTTTCATAAAATCATATAGGAGGAAGAGACCCTCAAGGGCCATGTAGTCCATCCCTATGCTGCAATGTATTCCCAACAGATGACTATCTAGCCTCTTCTCAAAAATCCCCAGAAAGAGATTGCTCACATTCCAGGCAGCATATTTCACTATTGAACAGCTCTTTCCATCAGGAAGTGCTTCCTAATATTTCAGTGGAATTTCTTCTCCTGTTGTTTGAATCCATTGCTCCATGGATTCAAACAACAGGAGACAATTCAAACATATTCTTTCTAAATATGACATCCTTTCAAATATTTACTTTTCTCTCCAGGCTGAACATACCCAGCTCCCTGAGCTCATAGGTCTTGACTTCCATTTTGGTTGCCCTGTCCTTTATTAAGGGCAAGAGAGAACTGTGGGAGAAACAAGGAAAGGGTTACATCTTTTAGAAATAAATAAAATATATTGGTTGGTATTTTCTTCTAGCTTTTGATTATTAAGGTGGTTGCCTTTTACTGTGGTCATATTAGGGTTCCGAGAAGACCACGTTTCCATGTGAGAGGTGGCTGGCAGGCTCAGAAGATGACGGTGAGATCATGCGAGAGCTGGTTCCATCCAAAGTCTTTACGGAAAAACTCATGAAAGATGGCACACTTAAGCAGATCGAAGAAGAAATTGAAGATTCACTAGAAAGTGAGTAAAAGCCCATCACAAAAGAACTCACAACCTCTGAGGATGCCTGCCATAGATGCTTCTGGAACATGGCCATACAGCCTGAAAAACTTACAGCAACCCATTGATTCTGGTCATGAAAGCCTTAGACAACTCATCACAAATGTCTCATCACAGATCTGATTAAGCCTAACAAAGGTCTGGATCAGTTGTTATTAAACTTTGATCCTCTAAACCAAGCATGGACAAACTTCAGCCTTGGAGATTTTGGACTTCAACTCCCACAATTCCTATCAGCCTACCATCTGTTAGGAATTGTGGAAGTTGAAGTCCATAACATC
The DNA here is from genome assembly GCF_025583915.1 of Anolis sagrei ordinatus. NCBI lineage: Eukaryota > Metazoa > Chordata > Lepidosauria > Squamata > Anolidae > Anolis > Anolis sagrei. The sequence continues at coordinate 13,891,356 of NW_026845477.1, read as the reverse complement.
TGGAGGAGGGGCAAAGTTTGCCCATGCCTACTCCATATGTTTTGGACTACAGGTTCCAGAATTCCTGACTGTTAACCAAGTAGGTTGGACCTTCTGGGAGCTGAAGTCCAAAGCACCTGAAGGACCAAAGCCTGTGAGGACAGTCATGTGTGATGATAGACATGTTTCACCACATGAAAGAGCATTGTGTTATCTAATTTATCCCTGAGATCATATATAGGATAGGCTCCCAATTTCTACATATTCTGCCTCCATGGATTCCGCCATTCCACAGCTTGAAAATATTTTTTTACACATCCAACCTTGATTTTGCCATTTTATATAAAGGAAACCATATTAAGATTACACTATTTTTGTTCCTGGGTTATAAATCATTTCTTAATTGGTTCTATCATAAAAATATAGAAAAAAATGTATTAAACTACAAAACTTTGTTTTTGTGGGGAGATATCCTGCAGCATATTTTGCTATAGTTTTTCAATGAATATCTCATCGAGTCTCAACCAATTCAACATAGTTTGTGGCAGCCACAAAAATGGAATTTTTGGAGAATAACAACTTCTTTCAAAGTAAGTAAAAGGTAAAGGTAGTCCCCTGACATTAAGTCCAGTCATGTCTGACTCTGGGGTGTGGTGCTCATCTCCATTTCTAAGCCGAAGAGCCAGCATTGTCCGTAGACACCTCCAAGGTCATGTGGCCGGCATGACTGCATGGAGCGCAGTAAGTACCACACAATTAAACAGAAATAATACTTTCAAACCAGGAGCAGATTTTTTTCACATGTTGTTACATAGTGTAATGGAACTTGAGCATCCATGGATTTTGACATCAACCAAACCCCAGCAGATATTAAGGGCCCACTATATTCATCAAGGATTTAGGAATAGCTGTAGCTGCATATTCACTCAGTGTATATCCAGGCATTTTGACACATTTTGCCAAAGAAGGTGATAGACTCCAGAGGAAGAACTGTGGCTTGTATTGCAGGTGAGATGGATTTTTTTATGTATCTTCCCCACTAACACAACAGAGTCCTGTTTGTTTATGGAGAAATATTCTAGCATGATTCATGTTCTCCTGGGCTGAATTCATATCACTTATTTATGGATTTATTCAGAGCTTTGGCATCAATGGGCATGATGCTTGATGAGGAATGAGGAGAGAGTTCTTAGCCCCAAATGGCATGTGGTCTAAAATAATAATAATAATAATAATAATAATAATAATAATAATAATAATAATAGAGGAATGAGGTGGAGGTAGATGTAGGAGAAGACTGAAGAGGGATGTACCGTTAGTTCAATTGCATGTACTACGTTAAAGGGGTTTCTTGTATTGGTGTGATTACCCCACTAAAAATAATATAATCCATTCAGTTTTAAGAATCTGCCCGTTCATTCATTACTACTTAAATCTTATGCATTTGGAGATTAGACCTTAGAATAAATCAGAAGGTGTTGTTGCAAATGTGCAAAAGCCCTTGGTCTCGGATTAACCCCTTGATCATGGAAATAAATAAATGAACGTATCGAGCTTTGAGGTTTATCATCTCAGCATAAATGATAGTGTAAATAAGTGCTTACATGCTGTGTTAAACCTAAATCAAATATTGAACGATGAGCTTTCATGACAGCATCCTCTTCCTTGGTGATTTTCCACATCTCCCCAAACTCATTTCTAACAATTAATTTTATTTTGCATGTCATCTTACTTGTTTCCAAGCCAATGAGACCCAGATTATATTAACTATTTTGCATTAATTATGGGGGGGGGGGGGGTTTGTTTCATTGCAACACATTGGAGGAATGTCACTCTCATTGGGAGAGCATTGAAATATAGGGCTGGAGACATTCCCCTCATTTCCTCAAGCTATATCTGCTTTTCTGTCTTAAAAAACCCTCAAAATAAACCCCTCTCAATTCCAAATCATGTTCTTTCAAAATCTGAGATGTAAAGAATATTAATAATGCCTCAATGAACCCACTGAGAAAGTTCCACAATTTGTGAAATTGGGTTTGGGGAACAAACATCTGGGCCCAAACCTTTTGTACAAAAGCCTTTTGAGAAGGGAACAGTGTGTTTTGTACAAATTTTTGTATAATTATAAAATATTAGGACTAGCTATATTTTTTGCAAAATAATATAAAAATCCACCACCACCACCACCACCCTCCCATTAAAAAATTGGCCGAAAAAAGAGTCATCTTGTAAGGATGAAGCTTCTGAAATCATTCATTATTGCATGAGAGAATGAAATATTTGCATTTTGATTTTGAGGTGATGGTGCTGACTTACATTGCCCTAAAAACAACTCAGGGCCAAAATATCTGAGAGACAACTTACAATATATACTCATGGTGACCTTGCATACAAGTCGAGGGCAGGATTTGGGGCCAACATTATGGATTTTGATATGACCCATTGATATGATTTTAGGTATCCATCACCTTCGGGGCCCTTGGGGGATTGGGAGAGAGACTGACATTAAGACTGCTGATTGAAAAGTATAAATGAATTCATGTTAGACCACATTAGCCCATGTAGCATCATTGGTCATACGATCAGTGCATACATCTGTTCTGTCGCCACTGGGCCTATAGCTAGTTGACTTTAGATATAGGATGTGTAACCTTTACCCAGAGGGAAGCCAGGGGCCCTAGGAAAAGTTCTCAGAGGCTTCCTTTACAAAAGGAATCTTCAAATGGCTTAAAAGGTACAACAAAGTCTTTTATTAATGAATCAAACAGGAATTGTAAAGCTTTCTTGGTAAAGTATCAGATCTCTCAAATTTGTCCACAGGGAACAGGCACTGTCTTCAATAACTTTCTTCAAAGGAAAATTCCCCTTTTTAACTTCTCCCAAGGCTAACTAAAATCCAACCCTCACTGGTGTGGGCTCCTCTGCCAGGCCGAACTGCTTCTCGAAACACTGAGAGGACCTACCAGACAGGCAATGGATGTTCTTTAGAGTTTAAGGCTGTCTTCCTGGAAACTCCCAAGGCTGTAGGAAGGAATCCCTGGAGTTCTTAGGAGACCCTTAAAGCTGTGGGAATGCTTCCCTGGCGTTCTTTCCCTGGAGCTCTTAAAGGTTGAAGCCTTTGTACAGGGGAAGTAAACACATCCTATACATTGGCTACCTTGCTGTGACTGACTGGAAAAGGCTCCCTTCCCTCCAAAGCCTAGAAAGGGGGTGGAACCAGGGAACCCAATGATAATTGACAGGTGGCTTGCCCTATGAATGCAGCCAAAAGAAGCCACCTATCTGCAGAGTCCCTGAAACTTAGAACTATAAACAAACACTCAGTGCAAAGCAAACAAATTTGGAGCTCCTGGAACAGCTGTTCCAGAACAACATCTGTGAACCTTTGTGGTGCTTTTGTAAATTAATCCAGATGTTTTATGTTCATTTTTTATGTTAGTTATAATTTTTGATAGATTACATTTTAGTTAAGTTATATCTGTTCTGTTTAAGATGTCTTTTATGTAGGCTTATACTGCCCTGAAGGCGCAGGAACGCAGCTTGGGAGTGATCCTGGACTCATTGCTCAGCCTGGAACCCCAGGTCTTGATAGTGACCAGGGGACCTTTTGCACAATTAAAACATGTGCACCAGCTGCACCCATATTTTGGGAGGTCTGACTTGGCCACAGTAGTCCACACTCTGGTTACATCCCAAATAGATTATTGCAATGCACTCTACGTGGGGTTGCCTCTGAAGACTGCTTGGAAGCTTCAGCTAGTCCAACACTTGGTGGCCAGGTTGCTCACGGGAGTGGGGCACAACTCCCCTGTTACACCAGCTCCACAGGCTGCCTATTAGCTTCCGGGCACAATTCAAAGTACTGGTCTTAACCTATAAAGTCCTAAATGTTTCTGGACCAGTTTACCTGTCTGAACGTATCTCCCTCTACAAACCACCAAGAACCTTAAGATCATCCAGTGAGGCCCTGATCTTGATCCCACCACCATCGCAGTCGCATTTGGTGGGGACGAGAGACAGGGCCTTCTTTGTGGTGGCCCCTCGGCTATGGATCTCCCTCCCTTATGAGATTTGATCTGCCCCATCCCTCCTGATCTTCCAGAAGAAACTCAAATCCTGGCTGTGGGATCAAATGTTTGCATAATAGACTGATTTACTAGTGAAGATAAGGTTTTAGTGGACCGCAGTGGACTGATTTGGATGACGATTTGAACTGGTAAACTGTTTTAATGTATATTTTAACTGTTTTAATGTATGCTAATTGTATTTTATGTTATGTTATTATATTGTGTCAACATCTAATAGTTGCCTGTTGGAAGCCCTGAGTCCCTCTTTGGAGGTTGAGGAGGACAGGGGTATAAATGTTCGAAATAAATAAATTATAAATAAATACCGGGTTATTATATTTGCACATATTGTCATTGAGGCATTGAATGTTTGCCTTTTTGTTTGTTGGAATCCGCCTTGAGTCCCCCAGGGGAGATACAGTGAAATATAAATAAAGTTTTTGTTGTTGGTGGTGGTGTTGTTGTTAGACATCCAGAAGCAATTGCAGGAAATTATAATTGTTCATTAGTTTAAACCAAGGTTTGGGAATATTGTCCTGCTGAAGTCCAAATTATATCTTTAGACCTCTGCTGGAATCCATATTCCAAACATAGGAAAAATTACAGCTTGTCTTTATTCAGAATTCAATATGGGGACAGGTGTACATCCAAACATTCTCCACCGACAATTGTGCAATGTTTCCTATATGGTTGGGAATTAAGGAAATAATATCTATAATATAATGGAACTGATGAGAGGTGGGTTGTTGTAAGTTTTTTCGGGCTATATGGCCATGGTCTAGAGGCATTCTCTCCTGACGTTTCGCCTGCATCTATGACAAGCTCCTCAGAGGCAGTGAGGTCTGTTGGAACTAGGAAAGTGGGTTTATATTTCTGTGGAATGACCAGGGTGGGATGATGAGAGGTGTTGCTTAGAGAAATGGGGCATGGTCCAGTAAGAGTCTAAAAGTCCCAGATAAGAGGCTGGGAAGTCTCGATAAGGCATTGACTTCAATAAAACTGGTAGGAGAATTCTATTATTGCCAATTTCCCATCTCATCTGATACTAAAATGAGATATAGTTGCCATTTTCTAAGTCCTCCTGTGTGCCTCTGTGGTAGTGTTGGGCCATAAGTCCTTCATTTCAACTACATATTATTATGGTTTTGCATTTTCATGTGAAGTTTGGGAATTTATCCTGAGTAGTTACAGGCATTGTACTAAATTCATAGATATAGGAAGTTCTGTAAAATTGATTTGCTGCTGCTAATGATGATAACATTCTCTCCCCCCCCCCCCCCCCCCCACAGTTCAAACATACAGGATTACCGTTTATACTGGTGATATTTTTGGAGCTGGGACAGATGCCAGTGTGTTCATCATCCTATATGGAGACCTGGGAGACACAGGGGAGAGGCAACTCAGCAGCTCTGAAACTTTTACCAACAAATTTGAAAGAGGACAGGTACTGATATTCTTGTGAAGGAGAGAAAAGTGGTGATTATTTACTGAAATATTTACAGTCAAGATTGTTCAACTCACATAAGTTTATAATAACTTCATCATTATAATTTCTTTAAAAGAAGGGCTTTTTTACTGCATTTGTAAAAATGCATACAGTATTTTCTGTTGGTCATGGGGGTTCTGTGTGGGAAGTTTGGCCCAATTCTATCATTGTTGGGGTTCCGAATGCTCTTTGATTGCAGGTGAACTATAAATCCTAGCAACTACAACTTCCAAATGTTAAGGTCTATTTTCCTCAAACTCCACCAGTGTTCACATTTGCGCATAGTGAGTATTCATGAAGAGTTTGGTCCAGATCCACATTGTTTGAGTCCACAGTGCTCTCTGGATGTAGATGAACTATAACTCCAAAACTCAATGTCAGTGCCCACCAAATACTTCCAGTATTTTCTGTTGGTCATGGGAGTTCCATGTGCTAAATTTGGTTCAATTCCATCATTGGTGGGGTTCAGAATGCACTTTGATTATAGGCGAACTATAAATCCCAGCAACTACAACTCCCAAATGACAAAATCAATCCCCCCAACCCCACCAGTATTCAAATTTGAGCATATTGGGTATTTGTGCCAAATTTGGTCTGCTGAATGAAAATACATCCTGCATGTCAGATATTTACATTACGATTCATAACAGTAGCAAAATTACAGTTATGAATAGCAATGAAAATAATTTAGTGGTTGGGGGTCACCACAACATGAGGAACTGCATTAAGGGGTCACGGCATTAGGAAGGTTGAGAACCACTGGCTTAGGCTTATGGTGACTTTGTGAATGCAATATCTCCAAGACATTGTTATCAAAATCCCTGCTCAAATTTGCAAACTTGAGGAATTGGCTTCCTTGACTGAATCTATCCATCTGCAATGTAGCCTTTCTTTTTTCCTACTGCCTTCAGCTTTACCAAGCGTATTTGTCTTGTCCAATGAGACAGATTGGCTCATGAGGTGTCCAAAGCATAACAGCCTCAGTTTGGTTGTTTTTGCTTCTAGGAAGAGTTCAGGCTTGATGTGCTTTAAGGCCACCAATTCCAGAGTCATATTATTAGTTAAGTTGTCATTAGTTAAAAGTAAAACTATGCAGAAGACCCAACAAATTTCACATATCTCAGGGCCTACGGGATTTTTTTATCCAATGTATATTTCTTTTGGTATGTGAAAACATTTTCTTGCTCTTTGTTTATGTCTCAATTACAGTGTTTTGCATAATGAGAAATTGCAGATTCCAGTCACAGTACATGCAAACATCAATATGACTCTCGGTTTATTTTCTTTACCAAATGGCATGTTAAAGTTAATTCTAATTAATAATATATACGAAAGAAGATGGTTCAAGATGATGTTATAAGAATAGAGAAAGCAAGAAAGGGACATTTGGGTTGGAGGGAAGTGAGGATTTCCAGAAATTAATGCAACTCTTTCCTTCTCTCCCATGCTCAAGAATGGGACAAAAGAAAGTGAAATCATACAGAAGGCATTGTTCAGCTTTATAGACTCATAGAATCATAGAATCAAAGAGTTGGAAGAGACCTCATGGGCCATCCAGTCTAACCCCCTGCCAAGAAGCAGGAATATTGCATTCAAATCACCCCTGACAGATGGCCATCCAGCCTCTGTTTAAAAGCTTCCAAAGAAGGAGCCTCCACCACACTCCGGGGCAGAGAGTTCCACTGCTGAACGGCTCTCACAGTCAGAAAGTTCTTCCTCATGTTCAGGTGGAATCTCCTTTCTTGTAGTTTGAAGCCATTGTTCCGTGTCCTAGTCTCCAGGGAAGCAGAAAACAAGCTTGCTCCCTCCTCCCTGTGGCTTCCTCTCACATATTTATATATGGCTATCATATCTCCTCTCAGCCTTCTCTTCTTCAGGCTAAACATGCCCAGCTCCTTAAGCCGCTCCTCATAGGGCTTGTTCTCCAGACCCTTGATCATTTTGTTTGCCCTCCTCTAGACACATTCCAGCTTGTCAATATCTCTCTTGAATTGTGGTGCCCAGAATTGGACACAATATTCCAGGTGTGGTCTAACCAGAGCAGAATAGAGGGGTAGCATGACTTCCCTGCCAGGCATTGCTGTGGCCCAGTCTGGTGATCTGGAAAATAAAGTAATGAGAAAGTGTTGGTTTCTAATATAAGTAATTAATTTCTGCTTGTGGAGAAACAGTATTTCTTGCTGTTTCCTTGTCAGTGTTGATGTGGAGATTGTCTGGTTTGCCTACTCTTGATCATGCAACATATCATTGTCCTTCTTTAGGGGTTCTTTTCAAATCTGTATTATATCTGTGTATCTATCTATCTATCTATCTATCTATCTATGGCTGGATGGCTCTTTGTCAGGAGGGCTCTGATTACATTTTCTTGCCCTGGTGAAGAGAGTTGGACTGGATGGCCTTAAGTATTTTCTGTTGGTCATGGGGATTCTGTGTGGGAAGTTTGGCCCAATTCTGTCGTTTGTGGGATTCAGAATGCTCTTTGATTGTAGGTGAACTATAAATCCCAGTAACTACAAATCCCAAATGTCAAGGTCTATTTTCCCCAAACTCCATCTGTGTTCATATTTGGGCATATGGAATATTTGTACCAAGTTCGGTCCAGATCCATCATTGTTTGAGTCCACGGTGCTCTCTGGATGTAGGTGAATTACAACTCCCAAACTCAAGGTTAATGCCCACCAAACCCTTCTAGTGTTTTCTGTTGGCCATGGGAGTTCTGTGTGCCACGTTTTGTTCAATGCCATAACTGGTGGAGTTCATAATGCTCTTTGATTGTAGGTGAACTATAAATCCCAGAAACTACAACTCGCAAATGACAAAATCAAAAATTTTGAGTGAAGTACATACATTGGGTTGTTAGGTGTATGCTGTCCAAATTTGGTGTCAATTGGCCCAATTGGTTTTTGAGTTCTGTTAATCCCACAAACGAACATTACATTTTTATGTATATAGATTGTCCAAGATTTTGGCTAAGCGCTTTATCACACAAAAATGTCCAATTATTTCAGTGGTGTGTATAAGACATCAATAGGAGTCCATTCAACATGTTCTGCTTGCCTAAATACACCTTTAAGGAAAGTCCAGCTCTTTCTCTTCAATTTCTCCCCAGGATGATATATTCACGATCCAAGCCGTGGACCTTGGCAGTGTGTATAAAATCAAGATCCGCCACGACAACTCCTTCCCGAGGCCGGATTGGTACCTGGAGAAAGTAGAAGTCCTCAATGAGGACACAGATGAACTGTTCCTGTTTCAGTGCGAACGTTGGCTATCGTTGAAGAAGGAGGACAACAAGATTGAAAGGATACTTTGGGAAAAAGTAAATCATACTGCTAAGCAGTTTTTTCCTTCCCTTTCCCCTGCCCCCCAAAGAGTTAAAGGTAATTTTGTCAGGTCATGATGTGAAATGTCACTTTCCAGCAGAGAATGAGCTGTTGTGTGTCTTCAAATGGTTTCCAACTTATGGCGACCCTAAGGGCTTTCTTAGGCTGAAAGTGTGTAATTCACCCAACTGTGAAACACAACTCAGATTACAGAATTACCATATTCAAAGACATGGCACAGAGCAAACTGCTGTCCACTCATTTCTGGAGCTCTCATCTCTGTTCCTCCAGCAAAATAGCAGTCAATCAACCCCACAAAAATCATAGAATAATAAAGTTGGAAGAGACCACGTGCGCCATCCAGTCCAATCCTCTGCCATGCAGGAAAAGCACAATCAAAGCATCCCTGACAGATGGTCATCCAGCCTCTGTTTAAAAACCTCCAGAGATGGAGCTTTACTACAATCCAAGGCAGAGAATTCCACTGTTGAACAGCTTGTATGGTCAGAAAGTTCTTCCTAATGTTCAGATTGAATCCCCTTTCCTACAGTTAGAAGTTACAGTTAATGGAGTCTTAGTTTCTAGGGCAGCAGAAAACAAGACTTCTCCCTTTTCCTTATGACATCTTTTCAAATATTTCAACATGGTGATCATGTCTCCTCTCAACCTTCTCTTCTGCAGGCTAAACATCCCCAGCTCTTTGAGCTGCTCCTCATAGGGATTGATGGTCTCCAGATCTTTTATCATTTTAGTTGCCCTCCTCTGGACACCTTCTGCCTTAGAGTCAAAATCCCTCTTGAATTGCTTTGCCCTGAACTGGATACCATATTCCAGGTGAGGTCTGACCAAAGCAGAACAAAGGGGCACCATGATGTCCTTTATCTAGGCACTATACTCCTTTTGATGAAGCCCAAAATCGTGTTAGCTTTTCTAGATGCTATATCACATTGGTGTCTTGTGTTTAATTTGTCCACAAAGACTCCAAGATGTTTTTCACATGTTCTGTGAACATTAGGAAGAACTTCCTGACTGTGAGAGCTGTTCAGCAGTGGAACTCTCTGCCCCGGAGTGTGGTGGAGGCTCCTTCTTTGGAAGCTTTTAAACAGAGGCTGGATGGCCATCTGTCAGGGGTGCTTTGAATGCAATATCCTGCTTCTTGGCAGGGGGTTGGACTGGATGGCCCATGAGGTCTCTTCCAACTCTATGATTCTATGATTCTATGTTGTCGAGCCAGGCATCACCCATTTTGTATCTATGCATTTCAATTTTTTCTGCTTAAGTGAATTCGCTTCCATTTCTTCTTGTTGAAATTCATTCATGAAATTCATTTTAGCCCAATTCTCCAGTCTGTTAAAGTCATTTTGAATTCTAATCCTGTCCTCTGGAGTATTAGCTATCCCTCCCAATATGGTGTCTTCTGCAAACCTTTTCTGCCTGCCCTCTAACTCTTCATCCAAATCATTCAAATCATTAACAAATCATTCATCCAAATAATTAATAAAGCTGTTGAACAGTACTGGGTCCAGGATCAAACCCTGCAGCATTCCATAGTTAGTTCATTTTTCCAGGTTGAAGAGGAACCATTGGAGAACCCTTTGGGTACGGTTGCTTAACCAATTACAAATCCACCTAAGGGTAGTTATTATTTAGACCACATTTTACTAGTTTTTTGTAGGAAGGTCATGGGGGACCTTGTCAAACGTCTTACTGTAATCAAGATATGCTACATCCACAGCATTCCCCGCATCTACCAAGCTTGTAACTCTAACGAAAAAAGAGATAAGATTAGTCTGGCATGACTTGTTTTTGAGAAAGCCATGTTGACTTTTAGTGATCACAGCCTTCTTTCCTAAGCGATTACAGACTGCCTCCTTAATTCATTTATTTACAGTATTAATATTCCGCCCTTCTCACCCTGAAGGGCACTCAGGGTGGATCATAATGCACACATACATGGCAAACATTCAATTGCATTTTTGACATACAAGAAATACACATAGATACTGGCCATCCAGCAGTTCTTCCACTTCGGATCCTGGAGGTTGCTGGAAGATGAAAGAAAAGTTTTTCTTTCTCATATTCTGTATGCAATTAATTCACTTAATAAAAACTTATTTAAAATGAAAATAAACACTATCCAAAAGAACTTAAATGATGTGTTAAACCCCAGTTGTATCTGCATTTCCATTTTTTGATCCATCTAAATTCTCTTTTCAAAAACACATTTTTAATTAGGAAAAAGAGAAACACAGTCATTCATATATATATGTGTGTGTATGTGTGTGTGTGTGTGTGGTGTGTGCACACACACTCAAATTATACAGCTCACTGAGTGGCCACCACAACCAACTAAAAAAATAAAAAAAACAGTCCAATAAAACACACCTATCTAGATACACAAAGTATTCTAACAAACAAATCAACAAACAGAGTTGGGTCTAATTGTAAGCACTTCACACTGCTTTTGACAACACTCTTCTAAATTCATAAATCCAACAACTGACATTTACCCCTGTTGTTGTTGTTGTTGTTGTTGTTAAAAACTGATAATCAAGTCCCAATCTTTCTTGAAGATGCTCAAAGATTTCCCTTTAATTAGCAGAGTCTCTTTGTCCATCTCTGATGGTTCGCAGATGTTCATCAGTCATTCTTTTTGTGTGGGATAATGACTTCCTACCATCTCTGCTGTGGCTCCGGTCCTTCCTGGAGGGTTGTTCCCAGTTGGTGAAGCTGGGGGACACCTGCTCGGACCCCTTGTCATTGACCTGTGGGGTCCCGCAAGTTTCTGTTTTGTTCCCCATGCTATTTAATGATTTGCTCCAGAATCATTCCTTTGTTGTTGTTCATTCGTTCAGTCGTCTCCGACTCTTCGTGACCTCATGGACCAGCCCACGCCAGAGCTCCCTGTCGGCTGTCACCCCCCCAGCTCCTTCAAGGTCAGTCCAGTCACTTCAAGGATGCCATCCATCCATCTTGCCCTTGGTCGGCCCCTCTTCCTTTTGCCTTCCACTTTCCCCAGCATAATTGTCTTCTCTAGGCTTTGCTGTCTCCTCATGATGTGGCCAAAGTACTTCAACTTTGTTTCTAGTATCCTTCCCTTCAATGAGCAGTCGGGCTTTATTTCCTGGAGGATGGACTGGTTGGATCTTCTCGCAGTCCAAGGCACTCTCAGAACTTTCCTCCAACACCACAGTTCAAAAGCATCTATCTCCTTCGCTCAGCCTTCCCTAAGGTCCAGCTCTCACATCCGTAGGTTACTACAGGGAATACACATGGCTTTGACTATGCGGATCTTTGTTGCCAGTGTGATGTCTCTACCCTTTATTATTTTATCGAGACTGAACATTGCTCTCCTCCCAAGAAGTAAGCGTCTTCTGATTTCCTGGCTACAGTCTGCATCTGCCGTAATCTTTGCACCTTTGAATCTTTCCTAGTATTGATGATATAAATCATTAGCCCAATAGCTAAAAAGGGTGGTGGTTGTGGAAATTTGCACCATCATTTTGGGTTGGGGCACTCCCCTTGTTTGGACCACAGGCTGCCACTGTGTGTCTGGGGTTACAGGACAGAGAGAAAATGTCTTATCATTAAATTTGAGTTAGGAAGCACTTGGGATTTCCCAGAAGTAGTGGGAATCAGTTTCTCCTTGCCACTGTGACCTCATTTGTTAACTGTATATTGCATATAATGCAAAGACAACAGCTAAGAACCTCTTCAATGCTAGTAAAGTGTGATGTTCTACTGCTGTACTTAAGTGAACAACTTGGAACGATGCAAAAAGAAAGAAGATGTACAAGTATCCGTTCCAGTTGCTATTCTTGGTTATGTGTTGGAAGTGTCTTTCTGCACTCACTGAGCTTTTAAAGTGATTTATTGCACAGGGTGAAAGGGAACTAGTTGTCGAAATAGGTTTGCGATACCTCTTTACACAGACATCGCTGTTACTGTAATCTCCCAGCACGTTCCAACTAGTATCTTATATCTGGAAATCAGTTGGAATATGGGTAAAGAGCCATATTTGAAGGACTCCTTTTGCTTTTGTCTCCTGAAAACAGCTGCAACCTAAGTTTTTTGTCTCCACCTGTGAAGTGATAGATAAGACACCTGGGAAGTGGGCCATTACTCAAACCATTTTCAATTCTCAACTGCATTTTTTTTATCTCTAGTGCATCAGTACTGCAGTGAGGTTTCTAGGGAAAATAGGAGATATTACATGCTAGCTTCCAGCACAGCACTCCTTTCAGGTTCCAGCGGTGGAAGAGAAAACACTTCTAGGTTTGTTTTTTTTTGAGAGAGAGTCAAGATTCACTGCAAGGATCAAAGACTGCCACTTAGATAGACTGGAGTCTGAGTCACCAAAACAAGAACAGCATGTTCCTTAAGGGCAATTTTCATGGTCCTTCCTGTTGAAACCTCCTAATTACTGTATCTGATTTTATCAACATGGTTTAAAATCAGTTTTTCTGTGCTGAGTGACAATGCCTTGCTCTCTGTAGCTCCATTCAAATCCTGGAAAAAGAGAAGGAGAGTATATGGAAGGAGAATCTTCACCAGTTTTGTGTATGGGTTGTTGTAGGTTTTTCGGGCTATATGGCCATGCACTAGAAGCATTCTCTCCTGATGTTTCACCTGCATCTATGGCAAGCATCCTCAGAGGATGCTTGCCATAGATGCAGGCGAAACATCAGGAGAGAATGCTTGGCAAGCATCCTCACAACCTCTGAGGATGCGTACCATAGATGCAGGCAAAACGTCAGGAGAGAATGCTTCTAGAACATGGCCATATACCCCGAAATACCTACAACAACACAGTGATTCCAGCCATGAAAGCCTTCGACAATACAGGCTTTGTATTCCTAGGTGAGAAGATTACCACAGATGCAGACTGCAGCCAGGAAATCAGAAGACATTTACTTCTTGTTAGGAGAGCAATGTCCAATCTCGATAAAATAGTGAAGAGTAGAGACATCACACTGACAACCAAGATCCGCATAGTTAAACCAATGGAATTCTCCATAGTAACCTATGGATAGGGAAGACTGATCGAAGACTGAGCAAAGGAAGATAGAGGCTTTTGAACTGTGGTGCTGGAGGAAACTGTGGTGCTGGAGGAAGCTGGTGCTGGAGACACTGAGAACTGGGAAGCCCTGGCCCTTGGCCGCTCCTGCTGGAGGTCAGCTGTGACCAGCAGTACTGCAGAATTTGAAGAGGCACGAATGGAGGGCGAAAGGGAGAAGCGTGCCAAGAGGAAGGCGCGTCAAGCCAACCCTGACCGAGACCGCCTTCCACCTGGAAACCAATGCCCTCACTGCGGAAGAAGATGCAGAGCAAGAATAGGGCTCCACAGCCACATACGGACCCACAAGAACACTGGAAGACAATCATCCTTGGAAAGCGAGGGATCGCCTAAGAAGAAGAAGAGGAAGAAGCTGGAGGAAAATTCTTAGAGTGCCTTGGACCGTGAGAAGATCCAGCCAGTCCATACATCAGGAAATAAAGCCTGACTGATAATAGGAGGGGAGGATATTAGGGGCAAAGATGAAGTACTTTGGCCACATCATGAGAAGCCAGAAAAGCTTAGAGAAGATAATGATGCTGGGGGAAATGGAAGGAAAAAGGAAGAGGGGCTGACTAAGGGCAAGATGAACAGATGATATCCTTAACGTGACTGACTTGACTCTGAAGGAGCTGGGGGTGGCCACGGCCGATAGAGAGCTCTGGCGTGGGCTGGTCCAGGAGGTCACGAAGAGTTGGAAGCAACTAAACAAATAAACAACAACAAACTAGCCGAAAAAATGTGGACCCTGTTATCTCTTCCAAAACCTCAATTGCTTTGGATTGTTGTAGTTTTTTCGGGCTATATGGCCATGGTCTAGAGGCATTCTCTCCTGACGTTTCGCCTGCATCTTTGGCAAGCATCCTCAGAGGTAGTGAGGTCTAGACCTCACTACCTCTGAGGATGCTTGCCATAGATGCAGGCAAAATGTCAGGAGAGAATGCCTCTAGACCAGTGGTTCTCAACCTGGGGTCCCCAGATGTTTTTGGCCTACAACTCCCAGAAATCCCAGCCAGTTTACCAGCTGTTAGGATTTTTGGGAGTTGAAGGCCAAAAACATCTGGGGACCCCAGGTTGAGAACCACTGCTCTAGACCATGGCCATATAGCCCAAAAAAACTACAACAACCCAGTGATTCCAGCCATGAAAGCCTTCGACACTCCATTGCTTTTGTTTTTTTGAAGAACCCTGAATTCTAGTATTGTGGTAGAGTGAAAATTCACTTCCATTCCCACCATGCATGATTTTATATGGCCCAATAACTTTATGCAAAATTGCCTCCTCTTCCCCAACTTGCACTCAATGATGAGTCAGATGAGTCATCTGCTCAGCATGGCCTTGGTCTGGCACCATTAATCTTCACTCCGTGAAATGTGTGTGGTTTCCATATTTTTTTAGGGAAGGGGAGCAAGCTTCTGAATACCGCAGCCACTGAAAATGTAGCTAATTAGAATTCAAAGTATGTGGATTAATTAACAGGATCAAAATTAATAGGCAGTGTTTGCCCTTTTAGACACCAAGGCCTTGTAGTGTAGTTGACGGAAGCGGGTTGATTTGCCAGGGCTCGTTCTACAGGGCACAGCAATGTTTTAATTGCACGTTACGACTGAAGCGATTACATATTAACACGGGGGGCAAATGGATCCACCCCAGGGATGAGGTTGATGGGTTACATCTAAACCATGTAGCTGCAAAGGGCCCAGTGGGATGAGGCTTACTTAGGCACTATTATTAATTCCTTTTAAGGAGGCAAAACTAATTAGGTTTAATAAAAACAATTCCGGTGAATGTGCAAAGGGGGATTTTTACATTTAGTCATGCTATTATACTAGTCCCCTAATAATTTTTATGACTATTTTCCATTCCAATCACATTTTGGTCCTACTTAGGAATTCTTTGCTCATTTCTTCATATAAGTCCCTTTTGGTGTTTGTGAAAGTTTGTCAGTAACATGGAACTCTTTGGCTTTGCATGAGGAATTATCTTCAAAGGGGAAGAAGTATATCTGAAGCAATTTCTTTCCGACTCCAGCCCTTGTTGGGATATTTGGAGCTAAATATTTGAATATGGAACATGTGGTGGCTTTTCAACTCCAGGGATTTCTGGACAAGGCAGATTATCTAGATTCATTTCATTCTGGCTTCCAGCCTGGAGACAACTTTGGTTGCCTTGGTTGATGAGAACTGAATAGAGGGAGAGTGTCCCTTTTGGCTCTGCTGGACTTCCCAGTAGCATTTGCTGCTATTGAACATTGTATCTGTGCCGTCCACCCAGACACTATATAAATAAAACTGCGACGTGCTTCTCTCTATGTCTGAGCGAACTGCGGGTGTCTTTCTAGAGAAGCTTGAGATACTCAGCAACTGAGGCTATTACTGGTTTTAAACATCAAAAAGGATATTTATTTATTCAAAGTCCTTGCAAACTTGGCACAGCTTATCAAAGTTACAAACAAACAGTCAATAGATGAAACCACAGAGATATTCTTTCTTTTTTTCTCCAGTCAGAGTTAACTTTTCCCCAGAAGGCAGAGAAGATCCTGAAATCTTTTCACCCAACCATAAGCTGCCATGGTTAGAAAAAAAGCAGTTTTTTTTCCCTATCTATAGCTTAAGGTTAGTTCTGGAGACAAAACAGTGAAATCTCTCTCTATAACTATATAACTCAATCTTCTCAGTTAAGCTTATCTATCTGTAGTATCTCAATCAGCTATAACTCAATATCTATCTATAATATCTCAATATAGATTAATATCTTAATATCTCAATAGTCTTAATATAGCTTAATATACAATATACAATATAGTTTTTGCAATGGTTTTCCCAGAGCTACCTGCCTGATCATCAGCACGTCTGAAGTCTTTCCTCTAAACTGAAGGAGGCAGGGGAGATTCCAAAATGGAAATCTCAAGCCCAGGAGAAGGGGCGGGCTCTAAACCCAAAGAGCTGCTCTCTAGGCCAATAGTTGCAAAGAGGCCTGCAGGCTGGCTTTCCAGCCTCTGAAACTGTTAACTTGGGACATATCCGTGGTGCAGCTAGTTAGTAGTCAGCTGCATTAAATCACTACTGACTGAGAGGTCATGAATTCGAAGCCAGCCCGGGTCGGAGTGAGCTCCTGACTATTAACAGTCTAGCTTGCTGTTGACCTATGCAGCCTGAAAGACAGTTGCATCTGTCAAGTAGGAAATTTAGGTACCACTTTGGGGAAGCAAATTTAGCTAATTTACGGCACCATAAAACCTTCCAGCAGTGTGCATAAGAATGAGGAAGTACTCCATCAAGGACTCGGTATCACAAGTGGATGGTGAAGTGGCAGCTCCCCCTGTGGCCAGAATTGAGCATACCCTCATGAAGCCAGAAAGTTTGAATGATAAATTGCCTCTGTGTCTGCCTATATATGTTGTATGTCTAATGGCACTGAATGTTTGCCATGTATATGTGCATTGTAATCCGCCCTGAGTCCCCTGCGGGGTGAGAAGGGCAGAATATAAATACTTTAAATAAATAGGTTTACAACCTGTGTTGGATGGGGTTACACTCCCCCTGAAGATGCAGGCTCGCAGCCTGGGTGTGAACCTGGACTCATAGCTGAGCCTGGAACCCCAGGTTTTGGTGGTGACCAGGGGAGCCTTTGCACAGTTAAAACTTGTGTGCCAGCTGTGCCCGTACCTTGGGAAGTCTGACTTGGCCACGGCAGTCCACACTCTGGTTACATCTACATGGGGTTGCCTTCGAAGAATGTTCAAAAGCTGTAAATGGTCCAACGCGCAGCAGCAGCCAGGTTGTTAACAGGATTGATGCTCAGGGAGCACACAACTCCTCTGGTGCACCAGCTCCACTGGCTGCCAGTTTGCTTCTGGGCACAATTCAAAGTGCTGACTTTAGCCCATAAAGCCCTAAACGGTTTTGGTCCAACTTACCTATCCGAACGTATGTCTCCTTATGAACCATCTAGGATGTTAAGATCTTCTGGGGAGGCCCTGCTCTCGGTCCCACCTTCCTCGCAGATGTGTTTGGCGGGGATGAGAGACAGGGCCTTCTCAGTGGTGGCCCCCTGACTGTGGAATGCCCTTCTTATGGATATAAGATCGTCCCCTCCCTCCTGACCTTTTAAAGAAAGATGAAACCTGGCTTTTTGAGAAGGCCTTCCCAAATATGGCATAGTTATACAAAATCATGGAACCACTTGACGACGCAATTGACTAATGACTTGACATGGAGATGCTCACGATAATGTATTTAAGGCTGTGAATGGTTTTTTATATTCTTACATTGTATGCTAATGTTTTAAACAGTATTTTATGATTGTTTTATTTGTTATAATTGTTGAGGCATCAAATTGTTGCCAGTTGTGAACCACTCCGAGTCGCCTCTGGGCTGAGAGGGGTGGTATATAAATGTGGTAAATAAATAAATCTACACTGACCACTTAGGTTGGTGTGAAACTGGCAGACAAGGAAAACCATTTCAATATGTAGGTTATTAGATAGGAAGCCCTGGATGCAGAGGCTGGTTTCAATCTGATTCCAGTATTCTCAGTTTATGGAGAAAGAAGGAAGAACTATCTGGGACTTTCTGACATTTTCATTAATCTAAATGCACCCTTAGTGAGATCCTGATGCTTCTCTTGAAAGAAGCAGCTTGAGTTGAGGTAGCGAATGCTGTATTCCTCTAATATTGACCCTTGAGTTTAGGAGGGTATCTCTTATGTTCACTAAGCAGACAAGCAGATGAGCTTCTTTCATGCATTTGTTCTTTCCTTATTAGAATGCCGACCGTGACCGCAAGAGCGTTGGTGCCTTGTCCCTGAAGAAGACTCCAGAGGAATCCACTCCAGATGGACCAAGTAAGAAAATATTGTACACGTTGGGAAAGGGGCTAGGGAAAGGGTATTTGATATCTAAGCCTGGCTCTGCATAAACCTGGGGCCTACATTTCATTGAGGGAATATTTATTTTATTTGTCATGTCAGGGCAACCAGTCAATTATATTACATTTCTAACAGAACAAAGCAAACAAACAGACAAAATACAAAATTTGTCAATTTGGTAGTTGATTAAATGTCCTTTGACCAGTATCTGGCCACTTGGAGTGCTTCTGGTGTTGCTGCAAGAAGGTCCTCCATTGTGCATGTGGCAGGGCTCAGGTTGCATTGCAGCAGGTGGTCAGTGGTTTGCTCTTCTACGCACTCGCATGTCAAGGATTCCACTTTGTAGCCCCATTTCTTGAGGTTGGCTCTCCATCTTGTGGTGCCAGAGCGCAGTCTGTTTAGGGCCTTCCAAGTCGCCCAGTTTTCTGTGTGCCCAGGGGGGAGTCTCTCATTTTGTATCAGCCATTGGTTGAGGTTCTGGGTTTGTGCCTGCCACTTTTGGACTCTCGCTTGCTGAGGTGCTCCAGCGAGTGTCTCTGTAGATCTTAGAAAACTATTTCTAGATTTAAGTCGTTGATGTGCTGGCTGATAGCCAAACAGGGGATGAGCTGGGGATGTCTCTACCTTGGTCCTTTCACTATTGGCTGCTACTTCCCAGCAGATGTCAGGTGGTGCAATACCGGCTAAGCAGTGTAATTTCTCCAGTGTAATTTCTCCCCGTGATAATGCGGCATGTCTCATTAAGAGCCACATCCACTGTTTTAGTATGGTGAGATGTGTTCCACACTGGGCATGCATACTCAGCAGCAGAGTAGCACATGTATTTCAAATGATGCACGCAGATCCAAGTAAGGTGGCCTTTTGCAATTGACAGATCGTGATTTTGTTGATGTTTATTGTTTCCAAATGCCGACTGAGATCTTTTGGCACGACACCCAGTGTGCCGATGACCACTGGGACCATCTGTACTGGTTTATGGCAGAGCCTTTGCAGTTTGATTTTGAGGTCTTGATAGCGGCTGAATTTTTCCTGTTGTTTTTCCTCAATGCGGCTGTCACCTGGTATGGTGACATCAATAATCCAGACTTTTTTTTCTTTTCCACAGTCGTGATGTCTGGTGTATTGTGTTCCAAAACTTATTATTATTATTATTATTATTATTATTATTATTATTATTATAAGCACCCACTGCCATGATGATGATGATGATGATGATGACGACGACGACTATGACTACCACTCTGTTCCCTCCCCCAGGATTGAAATCCAAAGTTGCTCACCTTAAAAAAAATACAATTAAAACATAGAAACTATAAATATTAAATGAAATTAAGTGTGTACAATTATTAAAACAAATAAATCAAAATGCAATAAAACGAATGAAAAGTTTTTTTTTTAAAAAAAACCATTCACTAAATAGTGTCTCTGGTGAGTAATTTGAAGCAAGTGTCATGCCTCGCTTACTGTTGCTTTGCTTTTCAGTTGTTAGTGGAATATACCTTTCCATTGACAGGAAAAACCTGTCAATCGTTCACAGTATCACTGCTTTTCCACTACTGTATCTGTTTCAATTGGTCTCTTCCAATGCAGCCCCAATATTCTAGCAGTCACACGCCAAGAATGGGTGTCATTCTCCATCTCTCCCTTTCTTTCCGCCTCCCCTCCTCACTACTCCCAAGGCTGAGGTTGCTTTTACTCTGTTTTCCTTTCTATTTCTTTATAATTTTACCATAATTAAACAATCACTGCAAAAACAAACACAAATTAAAATAATCAGAAGGGAGACATGCACTGAGCGGAGTTTATGTGGATAGGAGAGCAGGGATAGCAAGAAGGAAGAGTTAGCTCAGGGGGCCATGGATCACCAAAACAGTACAATTGTGTGATTGCAGACATGGCGTAGGAATTGGTTGATTCTTGACCTGCATGTTCTCCTGCAGTGGGGGTATTGGTTTCCAGGCTTGGCTTGATGAGCCTTCCTCTTGGCACATTTCTCTCTTTTATCCTCCATTTGTGCCTCTTCAAATTCTGCAACACTGCTGGTCACAGCTGACCTCCAGCTTGGTGTCTATGCCACAGTTTTTGAGGTTGGCTTTGAGCCTATCTTTAAATCTCTTTTCCTATCTTCCAACATTCCATTTTCCATTCTTGAGTTCAGAGTAGAGTAACTGCTTTCAGAGATGGTGATGGGGCATTCGGACAACATGGCCGGTCCAGCGGAGTTGATGACGGAGGACCATTGCTTCAATGTTGGTGGTCTTTGCTTCTTCCAGCATGCTGCATTTGTCTACCTGTCTTCACAAGAGATTTGCAGGATTTTTCGGAGGCAACACTGATGGAATCGTTCCAGGAGTTACATGTGACTTCTGTAGATAGTCCACGTTTCACAGGCATATAGCAGGGTTGGGAGGACAATAGCTTTATAAACAAGCACCTTGGTATGTCCTGGTCCTCAAACATTCTGTGCTTCATTTGGAAAAAGGCTGCACTCTCAGCGCTCAGTGTTATATTTCAGTGTCAATTGTTGACTTTTGTGGAGAGGTGGCTGCCAAGGTAGCGGAAATGGTCAATATTTTCTAATGTTACACCATTAAGCTGTATTTCTGGCATTGCAGAGGGATTGGCTGGTGCTGCTGGAAGAGCACTTTGGCATTCTCAATGTTCAATGAGAGGCCAAGCTTCTCTTATGCTTCTGCAAAGGTGTTTAGAGTGGCTTGTAGATCTTCTTCTGAATGCGCACAGATGACGTTGTCATCAGCATACTGGAGTTCTATAACAGATGTTGTTGTAACCTTGGTTTTGGCTTTCAGTCTGCTGAGGTTAAATAGCTTGCCATCTGTCCGATAGATGATTTCCACTCCGGTGGGAAGCTTCCCATCAACAAGATGAAGTATCATAGCGATGAAGATGGAAAATAAGGTGAAAGGGTAATGGCTTGCCAATCCATCCATCTGCCTAGGATTGTAAAACTTCATGACTCAGTTGAGAAGGCTAGGAATTACTGAGGCCCTTAGGCTACAAAATGATGGTGTAGTAACATGCCAGTCACAAAAGAGGAGTGGGAGGAAGTGTCATAGCCATTTGGCAGTTGCTGGTATTGCTCTATTTTGATATCTAATATTTATTTGCAAATCTCTGACATTAAAGTTATTATCACTGGGATTTCCTCATGACAAACAATTACACACCAGTTTTGAATTTTGAAGAAATGCAATGCATCTTTGTGTAGGAAATACATCTTTCCACCACAGTAGAACTTCACAATACTGCATTTCTCAAATATGTATTGTCAAAGGTTTTCACACTTGGAATCTCCTGGGTGTTGTGTATTTCTTTATCATGTCAGGAGCGAACCAAAACAGTTGTATTGCTTTAAAAACAAACAAACAAACAAACAAACAAGACACAAAGTTTGCAAACTTGGTATTCTATTAAATGTCCTCAAAGGACGTTTGGGTGTTGTATGATTTCCAGGCTATATGGCCATGTTCTAGCAGCATTTTCTCCTGAAGTTTCACCTCACAGTTCTTGAGGGCCCTCTTCCAGTTCCCCAGATTTGTGCCATCCTGTGTCTTGCTGTAGAATCTGGGGAAATCCCCCCTGTCAACAAGAGCTTGGTGGTGGGCCCATAAAATTGACTTAAAATCAGTGTTTTCAGACTGGGCTCAGGTCTGAATCATCATCTCGCCCAGGACAATTACACTAGCAACTAGTTCAAGCTTAACTCTCAAAAAGCTTCTTATATCAACTCTTCTTCATCCCTCTTATCTCATCTGGGTTTTGACATGGAACTTAAATCTATTAAACAAAGACTGTAGGACATTACTTTCTGAGAGCTGCGTTCTCGCTCATCTGTTTCTTGTTCCCCAAGTGCCCTGAGTATACACTGTGCTGGGCCTCTCCAAGAAGCAAAATGTCTTAAGAAATTGACTGTGGCCAAATATTGCTGCCTATTCTCTAAGGAATCCTCAGCTCGGGGTGTTGCTGGGTTCTGCACAGCCGTGCAGACCCAAAAGCAGCTGCTGGACCACGCGCGCACACACGTGAACCAAAGAGCAGGGGACTGCAAAGGCTGAGGGAATGGGGCCCCACTCCCTCACTTGACTTTCAGTCCAGAAGCAGTCTTCACTGCAACAGACCAACGAAACTAAAATCTTTATGACCGTGCAGGCTTAGCTCAGGCGGAAAAAAACGCAACCTATGCAAAAACTGCCATCTGCCCAGACACTATAAAAAATAAGACTGCGACGTGCTTCTCTCTATAGTTAAAACTTGTGCGCCAGCTGCGCCCGTACCTTGGGAAGCCTGACTTGGCCACAGTAGTCCATGCTCTAGTCATATCCCATTTAGACTACTGCAACGCTCTCTACGTGGGGTTGCCTCTGAAGACTGCTCGGAAGCTTCAAATGGTCCAACGATCGGCAGCCAGGATGCTAACAGGAGCGGCACTCAGGGAGCACACCACTCCACTGCTGCGCCAGCTCCACTGGCTGCCAATTTGCTACCGGGCACAATTCAAAGTGCTGGCTTTAGCCTTTAAAGCCCTAAACGGTTCTGGCCCGACCTACCTGTCCGAATGCGTTTCCTCCTATGAACCAGTTAGGACATTAAGATCGTCTGGGGAGGCCCTGCTTCACAAGCACGCCTGGTGGGGATGAGAGACAGGGCCTTCTCAGTGGTGCCCCCTCGGCTATGGAATGCCCTTCCTGCAGATATTAGATCGACCCCCTCCTTGCTGGCATTCCGGAGGAAAGTAAAGACCTGGCTGTTTGAACAGGCATTTGACTAAGCAGTGTGATTGATTGACTGACTATCGGAACACAGAATATCGGATAACAAGTTTGGATTCTGATTTCATTGATGAGACCTGATGGATTTGTTATATTGATGTAGTGATGTATTGACGCTGATGTTTAATGATTTGTGATGCTATTGCTTTTGAATGCTTAATGATTTTGTATTGTGTATACCTAAATTGTTGTAAACCGCTCTGAGTCGCCTA
Organism: Anolis sagrei ordinatus; assembly: GCF_025583915.1. NCBI lineage: Eukaryota > Metazoa > Chordata > Lepidosauria > Squamata > Anolidae > Anolis > Anolis sagrei. The sequence continues at coordinate 13,867,574 of NW_026845477.1, read as the reverse complement.
AGGGCTGAGAAGAGCAGTATACAAATAGAGTAAATAAATAAATAAATAAATATAGCGGAGCGAACTGCAGTTGTCTATCTTAAAAACTTAAGATACTAAGCAACTGAGACTAGTACTGGTTTTAAACATCAAAAAAGAATATTTATTTACACAAAGTCCTTGAAAACTTGGCACAGTTCATACAGTTGCAAACAAACAATCAACAGATGAAGCTACAAAAATATTCTTTCTTTCTTATAGTTACAGAGGCAACCCTTTCTCCAGATGGCAGATAAGATTCTGGAATCTTAACACCCTAACCTAAAGCTGTTGTGGTTTAGAAAAAAGCAGGTTTTTCCCTAACTATAATTTAAGGTTAGTTCTGGAGACAAAGCAGTCACGACTCTCTCTCTATAATTATAACTCAATCTTCTTAATGAAGTTATTTATTATTTTTTATTTCCGTTACTTCTACCCTGCCCTTCTCACCCCGGAGGGGACTCAGGGCAGCTTAGAAAGGCACAATTTGATGCCGGCATCAACATAACAATAGAATAAAAACAATATAGCAGCAGTTAAACAATTAGCAATCATTTTCTGCATTACAACTATAAAACCAATAAAACCAATAAAACCCGATTTCACACAATTAACGCACAGCATTCGCCATCTCATAGTCCAATTTCCAATTCCACATTGTCAGTCCTGTCAGTCCTAGTCGTTTGATTGTCCTTATCTAGTTGTCAGATTGCCCAAAGGCCTGGTCCCACAACCACGTCTTTAACTTCCTCCTGAAGGAGAGGAGGGATGTTGATGCCCTGATTTCCCCCGGGAGTGAGTTCCACAGGTGAGGGGCCACCACTGAGAAAGCCCTGCTCCTCGTCCCCACCAGCCTCACTTGTGACAGTGGTGGGGTCGAGAGCAGGGCCTCCCCAGATGATCTCAGACTCCGGGTGGGACGTAGAGGGAGATGCGTTCGGACAGATATGCTGGACCGGAACCGTACAGCCATCTATAATATCTCAATACAGCTCAATACACCATATACTATCTATACTAACTCAATATAGCTTACTCAGTTTAGCTTAATACTTATCTATAGAGTAGTTTTTGCAATGGTTTTCCCAGAGCTAACTGCTTAGCCATCAGCACATCAAATCTTTCCTCTAACTGAAAAGGCAGGGGAGAATCTAAAATGGAGATCTTTCCCTGGGAGAAAAGGTGGTGCCTAAACTCAAAGAGCTGCTCTCTAAGCCAATAGTTGCAAAGACGCCTGCAGACTCTGATACTATTAACTTTTAGGACTCTTGCAAAGATGCAGTAGCCCTGGGAGAAAATGCAAGAGGAAGCAACCTCAAGCAACTATAAAGTAAGGCAAATCAGGCTCCTGGGAGATGGAACACTGTGGCTTAGTTGCACTTAAAGTACCTTGAAACAATTCATGAAATATCGCCAGGAGTTTCTTTCATTTTCAGGTCCATTCATACTTATCCTCCAGTCCTCTGTCTTCAGGGGAGGGTCCTCCTCCCTCTACATTCACAAACATGAGAAACACAAGAGAGGCTGCCCAATGGATGTTCCCAGGGAGACTTCCTTTTTGCTGTCTTTCTGTCAGCAAGTGACAAATTGGTATTCTGATCAGCTTTTAGGCACTGACTGCAAGAACCTTTAACAGTGTGATATTTAATTGCCTTTTATCTTTTTAATGGATTTGGTTTAAATAATTCCAATTCTATGGAGAGTTTAACTGAATTTCAACAGTAAACTTTGATATGTTTTTACGTGCTTGGAACTGTATTTCATTCAAGTTGAATAAGCCACCTTGCAATGGGACAAAGGTCAGATGTAAATGTAATAACAACAGCAGTAAGAATTATTATTATTATTATTATTATTATTATTATTATTGCACCTAAATCATAGAATCAAAGTGTTGGAAGAGACCTCATGGGCCTTCTAGTCCAACCCCCTGCCAAGAAGCAGGAATATTGCATTCAAATCACCCCTGACAGATGGCCATCCAGCCTCTGTTTAAAAGCTTCCAAAGAAGGAGCCTCCACCACACCGGGGCAGAGAGTTCCACTGCTGAACGGCTCTCACAGTCAGGAAGTTCCTCCTCGTGTTCAGATGGAATCTCCTGTCTTGTTCTTAAAAGAGAACAGTTGTAATAATGGCAATATGAAAAATGATGTTTGGTATTATTTGTTTATTTATTTATTTCAATATTTGCACCACGCCCTTCTCTACGCCTCAGGACGGCTTACAGACAGCAACAATTCAATACCCCACATAGACAACAGATAAAACAACAGTTACATAATAAGTAAAACATTAACATTAGATTAAAAACCATTTAAAATAGTACAAATTGAATTGGTTGTTATTGCTTTGTCTTTCTATAACATTCTATATTTAGTTCTCCATATTTGCTGGGGTTAAGGGCACAGGTCTCCCATAGAAATGGAAAAACCGTGAATTAAAAAATGCTATTAAAAAACTGAAATAACACCTCTTTAGAAATTTCTAGATGATAATAATAAATCATTATTTATATCCCACTTTTCTCATGGGACCCAAAGTTGCTCACAACATTTTAAAATCACATAAACACCAATCAGAATGCATCTTTAATAAACATAAACATCATAAAATAAACACATTTAAGAACCAGCTACAATGTACATTCACATTCATGTGACATCATACCGAGATATATTGCATTTTGCTCCAGCCCATAGCATATGAGATTTCCTGTCACTCCATATGCTCCAGCCCATAGCATATGAGATTTCCTGTCACTTCTTCACTAAAAGCTTGTCCAAACAGGAAAGTTTTTAATTGGTTCTTGAAAGAAGAAAGGGAGGGAGCTGTTTTAATTTCTTTTGGGAGGGTGTTCCAGAGGGTAAGGCCAACAAATATGCCCTCTCACTTGTCGATGTCAGTTGCATTTGTGACGATGGTGGAAGTGAGAGTAGGGCTTCCCCAGAAGATCTTAAAGAGCAGGCTGGTTGGCATGAGGAGATGCGGTCAAATAAGCAAGTTGGACCTGAACCATTTATGGGTGTAAAGGTTAAAAACCAGCATTTTGAATTGGGCTCGGAAACAAATTGGAAGCTAGTGCAGGTGCTGTAACAGAGATGTACGTTCCCTGGGTCCAGCACCTGTAAGTAGTTTGTATGCAGCTCTTTGGATGAATTGAAGTTTGCGGGCACTTTTCAGAGGCAGCCCGACGTAGAGCCTGTTATAGCAGGCTAGATGGGATGTAACCAATGCATGGACCACCATGGCCAAGTCCAGTTTCTCAAGGTACAATTGCAGCTGATGCACAAGTTTAATTGTGCAAAGGCCCTCCTGGCCACCACCAACACCTGGACCTCCAGGCTTAGCGTTGAGTCCAGAAGGACTCCCAGACTGCAGACCTGCTTCTTCAGGGGGAATGTAATCCCATCTAACAGGTTGCCACCCTATACCCTAGATCAGTGTTTCTCAACCTGGGGGTTGGGACCCCTGAGGGGGTCGTGAGGGGGTGTCAAAGGGGTCGCCAAAGAACATCAGAAAACATAGTATTTCCTGGTGGTCATTGGGATTCTGTGTGGGAAGTTTAACCCAATTCTGTTGTTGGTCGAGTTCCGAATGCTCTTTGATTGTAGGTGAACTATAAATCCCAACAACTATAACTCCCAAATGCCAAAGTCTATTTTCCCCCAGACTCTACCAGTGTTCACATTTGGGCATACTGAGTATTCGTGCCAAGTTTGGTCCAGATCCATCATTGTTTGAGTCCACAGTGCTCTCTGGATATAGGTGAACTACAACTCCCAAACTCAAGGTCAATGCCCACCAAACCCTTCCAGTGTTTTCTCTTGGTCATGGGAGTTCTGTGTGCCAAGTTCGGTTTAAATCCATCGCTGGTGGAGTTCAGAATGCTCTTTGATTATAGGTGAACTATAAATCCCAGCAACTACAACTCCCAAATTACAAAATCAATCCTCTCCCCCAATCCCACTAGCATTCACATTTGGGCATATTGGGTATTTGTGCTCAATTTATTCCAGTGAATGAAAATATATCCCGCATATCGGATATTTACATTGCGATTTATAACCGTACTAAAATGACTGTTATGAAGTAGCAACAAAAACAATATTATGGTTGGGGGTTACCACAACATATGGAACTGCATTAAGGGGTCACGGCATTAGCAAGGTTGAGAACCACTGCCCTAGATCCTCCAGTGTAACTTTATGGTCAACCTCCATTAGAAGTTGACCTTAAAGTTGCACTGGGGGATTTAGAAATTCTTAGAGAAAGACCATATTAATTGTTCCATCTTCCAGGAGCTTGGTTTGCTTTGCCCTTTAGTTGCTTGAAATAGCATCCCTTTGCATTTCCCCCCAGGGTTGCTACAGTCTTAGCAACACCCTAATAGTCAAACATTAACAGAGGCTGGAAGCCAGCCTGCAAGCCTTTTGCAGCTATTGGTTTAAAAAAGTATCATTTTGGTCTAGAGACCGCCTTTTTTTCCTGGGGATGAGATCTCCATTTTGGGAAAGCTCTCCTGCCTTCTTTAGTATAGAAAAAGCCTCAGATGTGCTGGTGGCCAAGCTAGGCAGCTCGGACAAGCCATTGTGAGTACGATTGAGATTGAGGGTTGAGGCTAAGGTTAAAGTCACCCTCTCACCTTAGAAACTGGAGCTGAGCTCAGATAGAGAAAGACCTGCTCTTTCTAAAGGACAGTAGCTCAGTGCTGGGGTAGGGAATATCTCCGGATTTCTCTGCCATTGAGAAAGGCTCCATCACTTAATCTCCAAAACTAATCTTGAGCTTAGATAGGGGAAGACCTGCTCTTTCTGAAAGATAACAGCTCAGGGTTAGGGTAAAAGATCCCAGGATTTTTCTACCATTGGAGAAAAGTTAACTCGGTAACTGAAGGAAAAAGGAAAGAAAGAACATCTACATGGTTTCCCAAATTGACTGTTTTGTTTGTAACTTCATCTAGTTGTGCCAAGTCTGTCAAGGACTTTGAAAAATAAATGTTCTTTTGATGTTGAAATCTGTACTGGCCTCAGTTGCTGAGAATCATGAACTTATAAGAAAGGCACCCGCGGTTCTCCCAGATAAAGAGAGATGCACATCTTAGTTTTAACTTTATAGTGTCTGGGTGTGACGGCACATTAATCAAATCTGAAAATAATCAATTATGTAAAAATTAAACTTTGAACCAGTTGTATAAATCTTAAACTTTTATATACAATATTTTCCCCATATTATATATTCTCCTTTGTCTGTCGATATCATATGAATATATAAAAACTGCTTTATACATGATGATTGACCTAACCTAATATTGTCTAACATGGCTCCATAGAGTCATGAGCCAAAGTCTTTCCCATTGTTTGTTATTTGACATGCTTCAGCTAGAGATGGTTTGAATCAGCATGCAGGTACCTGCGCTCTTCCACTGAGATTCCTCTCTGGCCTTACCAGCCTCATTGGCTTTTCCCCTGTCTTTCAGTGATTCCTTACCACATCATCATCACCACAGGGAGCGAATTGGGTTCTGACACCGACAGTCGAGTTTACCTCATCATTATGGGACCGCCGAAACTTCGCACAGACCGTCTATGGCTCGATCTTCCAGAAGGACAGGATGAATTTGCAGATGCCTCGGTGGAGAAGTTCTCTGTAATGGGGCGAGATGTCGAAGAACTCAAAATGATCGAGGTAAGACCCAGGATCCAAGTGTGACATCTGGAAATACAAAAGGCCAGAAAGGCTGACAATCCCACAATTGCCTAAAGAAGGAACAGAAGAATTGAAGAGTCGCAGGCACAAGACTGTCTTATAGTGATTTGAAGTCTTACTCTTGATCTCTTCCAATTGGCTGAGACATTTCCAATTGACCTTCTGGTCTTTCAGTTTAAGCATCTCCATGTTTCTCCTAACCTAATTTTCTTCTGTATCTGCAGATTACTTCTATGGCTACAAAGTACAAAAAATAACTTGTACTCAGTTAACTTGGCAGCAGAAAGTGGAGAGAAAAGAGCAGCACTTGGCCCTTCCCTGTAAACTCTGGCAAAAACAAACTAGTACTACAGTCTGTCCTAATATGTGCTGTTTGGTTACACATTCCAGTCCTAATTCATGCAATATTGGAGACTATGTATACCATCAGTCTGTTTATCTCAAAAGTACACAATCTGTAATCCTTGGTCTCTTGAGTATTGCCTGTACACGAGTGCATACTGCTCTTTGGCTTCTGAAATTGCTTGGAGTATGTCATCTCATTTCCAGAATTCCTATTTTCCACTGTTGTCTTTCTTCTAGGTATGTTCCTGGATGCAAGGCATATTTGTGTGCGGCGCACATCCCTACAGATGTATCTCTGAGACAAAAAAAAAAATTATATAATTGTTAGGGTTAAATAATGTCATTTCTACTTGCCCATGTCTCTCCAATGTCGTGGCGCATCATAAAATATGTATTTCTTAGGAACCCTGTTGTCATGGACAGTAAATCCATAATGACATAATTATTTATTTATTTATCGTGTCAGGAGCAAGCCAAACAGTTGCATTGCATTTTTAAACAAACAAACAGACAAAACACAAAGTTTGCAAGCTTGGTAGTTGATTAAATGTCCTTTGACCAGTATCTGGCCACTTGGAGTGCCTCTGGTGTTGCCGCAAGAAGGTCCTCCATGGTGCATGTGGCAGGGCTCAGGTTGCATTGCAGCAGGTGGTCTGTGGTTTGCTCTTCTCCACACTCGCATGTCGTGGATTCCACTTTGTAGCCCCATTTCTTAAGGTTGGCTCTGCATCTTGTGGTGCCAGAGCGCAGTCTGTTCAGTGCCTTCCAAGTCGCCCAGTTTTCTGTGTGCCCAGGGGGGAGTCTCTCATTTGGTATCAGCCATTGATTGAGGTTCTGGGTTTGAGCCTGCCACTTTTGGACTCTCGCTTGCTGAGGTGTTCCAGCGAGTGTCTCTGTAGATCTAAGAAAACTATGTCTTGATTTAAGTCAATGTTTGTGACAAATTTATTCTCTTCTTCCTCCTCCCTTTCTTCTCTTCCTCCTCCTCCTTCCTCTTCTTCCTCCTCCTCCTCCTCTTCTTCTTCTTCCTCCTCTCCTCTTCCTCCTCCTCCTCCTCCTCCTCTTCTTCTTCTTCTTCTTCTCCTCTTCTTCTTCTTCTTCTTCTTCTTCTTCTTCTTCTTCTTCTGTTATTAGCCTTTGTGTAATGTCTTAGCACTGCATGGGAATATTTTCCTTTTATAAAGTACATCAAGAAAGGGAAAGGCAGAATGAGATGGCTTTTTAGTAGAGGCATATGCGTACAAACAAAATGCATTACATAGTAAATATGCTACATTATTGTGGAGATGACCATCTGCTTGTGGATAGCTTTCAATTTTAATAGACTCCAAGCAAGAATCAGATTGGATTACAACTCCCAGCCTTCCTTATCATTGATTATGTTGGCTAGGGCTAATAAGTGCTGCAGTCCAACATGATATGGATGGTTGTGTGGTTCACATCCAGGGATTATGTGCAAGTATGAAAGAACAGAGGCAGTCAGTGGTTGGGTGGAGAGAACATGTCCTTTCAGAACTTGATTTCTGTTGTGTCAGTACCTCTTGTGAAAGTAGGAATGGTGGCAACTTTAATGCCCAAGTTGGAGGCTATCAGGAGAGATCCAGTTTCATGAGAACCACCACTCCTCTTAATATTCCCCCAGCAACAGCAAAAGCATCCCTCTGGGCAGTTAAACCAGGAAATCCCAATTAGACGCTATAGCAAAGTTAAAGGATATCTAGGCAGGGTGGACAAACAATCAATCTCACCTCTGCCCCTCAAGGCAAGGGAGAATAAAAATATTATAAATGACCGAATGTTCTTGGTAGTATTAGCCACCACCACCTCAGAATTATTGGCCTGAGGAACCAAAGGTGTGAATGTGTTATAGGTAAGGGGTGTTTGAGCTCTTGTTCTTCTATTGTTTCTTCACTGGATGACTGGACTTTAAAATGGGTTTGACAGAGTGAGTTCTGAGGAAATGGATGGATTGAGGCATACACCAGTTAAAAGTTAACTAGAAAGAGTTTATTGAACTTTATATTAACAACAACTCATAGAAATGAGTGGTACAGAAGCGTGATTCAGTTGCAGAAACTTGGTTACTTAAACAAATAGTTCCCCTGACAGAAAAGCTTTTAACAACTGTGAGACTCCTTAAACATACTGTTCTATCTTTAGACACAGTATCAGTTGAGAACAGACTCCTGTCTGCACAGGGCAATAAGCTCCCCTATACTGTCCCTAGTATAAGGAGACAAATCTTTCTTTTACTGGCTCTCACAACACAGTAAAATCCTAGCCTTTTGTCTCAGCCTATTCCCTAAACTTAAGGCTCACTAAAAGCTCTTCCTTTTCTGTCAGATCCCTGCTCTATCTAGCTTCCTCTCCTAAAAATCACTTCTTTCCCTGTCACTAAAAGCTCTTCCTTTTCTGTCAGATCCCTGCTCTATCTAGCTTCCTCTCCTCAAAAAATCACTTCTTTCCCTGTCTGATGTTAAGACACTTCTCCCCCCTCTCTGTCAAAAGCTGACAGCTTATTTTCCCTCTCACAACTGACTCCTCCCCCAGTTGCTATACCCAATCAGGAGTTGGCTTGACTCCTCCTCCTGCTCTGCCTGCCTTCCAAGATGACAGCCACTGTCATGCAGGCTTCGACCCTGTCGTCTCAAAGGTAGATTTCATGGCAGACGCCCCCCCCCCCACAAGGGTCTTCCTCCAGGGGCAAACCAAGAATGGGCAACTTGGAAGTCCCTGAACAGACTCAGAAGTGGAGTGGGCAGATCAAAAGACAACCTGGCAAAATGGCACTACCTAAAAGAATCCTCCACCTTGTGCGTCTGTGGAGCAGAACAGACAACTCCGCATCTTTATCCTTGTCCCCAATGTCCTGCCTCATGTATAGAGGAAGAATTGGGTTGTTGTAGGTTTTTTTGGGTTATATGGCCATGTTCTAGAGGCATTCTCTCCTGACGTTTCGCCTGCATCTATGGCAAGCATCCTTAGAGGAAGAATTGTTTGAGGCTACAGACAATGCGGTTGCCATTGCCCTTTTTTGGTCAAAAGATATTTAGCCGCTTGTGCTCTTTCTATTTTTATCAGCTTTTATACTAGTTTATGCAATGCTTTTGATGCAAAATAAATAAATAAAGTTGGCCAAGTTACTTATTTTGCATGCTTGGAAAAGTTTAACTTATCGAGCAGTTATAGTAACATGTATTTGAACCTGTGTATCCCTTATTCAGAATATTTGGCACCAAAAGTGTTTTGGATTTTTCCAGATTTCAGAATTCCTTTATATGTGCATATAAATAATGAGATATCTTGAACGTGGGACCCAAGTATAGAAAAAAAATTGTTTCATGTCCACCTTGTACAAATAGCATGACAGTAATTTTATACTATATCTTTATCATGTGCTGGATGCTGAGAAGGTGATATTGGAAAATGGAAGGTCAGAAGCTACAGTTGGCATGAAGCTTAGCTTTGAAAGTGGTTCTGGTGTGGAGGGTAGATAGGCAGGGGTTTGGATCTGATACAATCAGGCATAAACTAAAAAGTGTAAGAAACTGTAACCACAAGCTTATATAAACATGTTTTAATCTGCTTTAATACATTTCATCAATCTGTTTGTTTGGCTTGGCTATTGAAGCAGAAGAGGAAGAAATATTTTAGGATACGATGGCAGTAGATTACTAATGAGAGAAGCTGAAAATTAAACAATGTGAGTTTTGAAAAGGATCCTGAAGGACAGACTTGGGTGGAGTGGGTACAACATTCTCCCTGGCACTTTGTCACTGATCTAGCAGTGCTCTTAGGATATGTGTGTGTGTGTTTATAAGGACTGGTTTAATGGGCATATTTAGCCTGAAGAAGAGAAGGCTGAGAGGAGATATGATAGCCATGTATAAATATGTGAGAGGAAGCCACAGGGAGGAAGGGAGCAAGCTTGTTTTCTGCTTCCTGGAGACTAGGATGCGGAACAATGGCTTCAAACTACAAGAGAGGAGATTCCATCTGAACATGAGGAAGAACTTCCTGACTGTGAGAGCCATTCAGCAGTGGAACTCTCTGCCCCGGAGTGTGGTGGAGGCTCCTTCTTTGGAAGCTTTTAAACAGAGGCTGGATGGCCATCTGTCGGGGGTGATTTGAATGGAATATTCCTGCTTCTTGGCAGGGGGTTGGACTGGATGGCCCATGAGGTCTCTTCCAACTCTTTGATTCTATGATTCTATGATTCTATTTGCTTATTTCGCTCTCCATTCACACGTTAGAGAATGGAAAGTTTTCTCTCTGCCAGGGTGATTACAAGAAACTTTGCCTTTTGGGGGGTAGTTTTAGTTGCTTGCTTTTGTAAGATTTTTGTGACTCAAATTGTATGGGTTTTATTGGCTGTTGCAGCTACTAAGGCAGTAGCCTCAGGCAAAATCAAAATCCTGCCGCCTCTCCTTCTCTGTTTTCCGCTGTTAAGTTTTTTTGTCATCTTGACCACACTTCAAAATGGGTTTGCCAAACCTGTACCAGTTTTCATATGAAGATAACCCAGAACTTACTGGACATCCCCCTAAAAGATAGTTGTTGCCTGCCTTCTCCTTTAAAAACAAGGAAGTCAAGCCAAAATATATATTTCAGGAGGAATGCAACCTGTTAATAGATTGCAAATTGTGTAGAATCGATCCATAAATATTACTTCCACTTCCTGAAAGCAGAATGAAATACCATACAGACTTCAATTTAGCATATAAGATATGAAAGTCTTATAATTTGAAAAGGTATGAACTTTCCTTGACTTCAGTCCATGTAATCAGGACCATGAGTGACAGATAAATCCAGATCAATAGATAGATAGATAGATAGATAGATAGATAGATAGATAGATAGATAGATAGATAGATAGATGAGAATTGTTAAATGTAAGGTCAGACTGAAATGAAAAGCAGAAATAAAAAGAACTAGCTCTCTCAGTTATAATGTAATTGAACCATAGAGTTGGAAAAGACTGCAAGGACAATACCATCCCACTCCATTCTGCCATGCAGAAAAGTATAGTCGAAAGCACTTCTGACAGATAATCATCTTTGTTGTTGTTCATTCATTCAGTCGCTTCTGACTCTTCGTGACCTCATGGACCAGCCCATGCCAGAGCCTCCACGTTTTCTCCCTCTATTTGCCAGTTATTAATCTGTCTGGTTGCCATAATCTTGGTTTTTTTTATGCTTAACTGCAACCCAACTTTTGCACTTTCTTCTTTCACCTTGATAATCATCTAGCTTCTATTTAAAAACCTCAAGAGAAGGAGATCACATTCTGAGGCATTGCATTCCTCTATCAAACAGTTCTTATTGCCAGAATATTCTTCCTAATGTTAGGTGGAATCTCATCTACTTTCCTGTAATTTGAATCCATTGCTCCATATTCTAGTCTATAGAGCGGCTGATAACACACTGGCTCCCTCCTCAATATGATATCCTTCCCCCCTTTTAAACATGACTCTCATGTCCCCTCTCGCGGATTGGTCATTGCTCTCCTCCCAAGAAGCAAATGTCTTCTGATTTCCTGGCTGCAGTCTGCATCTACAGTAATCTTTGCACCTATAAATACAAAGTCTGTCATTGCCTCCACGTTTTCTCTCTCTATTTGCAAGTTATCAATCAGTCTTTTTGCCATAATTTTGGGTTTTTTTATGTTTGATTGCAACCCAGCTAATTAATTGTGTCCATTCACAAAACGTTTATCACTGGTATCTTGTGTCATGAGCAACAGCTGTTTTATGAATGGCCACAATTAATAACATCATTGTCATTGTCATTGTCTGTACTTCTTATGGTTTGTCATGCATCACATGAAAGTATCTGAAATCTCTTCTCCCAACAAATCTCTGAATCTTAAAAGTGCTAGAGCACTTGTTGCATTTGCTTTAGCAAAGTAAGATGACTACCTTTCTGAGAAAGGATTTTGGAATTTTTGTTTGGCACATCATTTGGGATAGCTTTCATATCGTATTGAAAAACTGCAAATACTTATTTTTAAAAAGAAACAAAATATTTACAACGTGTTGATCTCTATAAGAGATTTGATTTCATAAATGGCCTGCAGTGAGGAAAAATTCTTGTCTAATTTTCCAGCTTGACATGGAAATTGTTTTCACAGCTTGCCTGATTTTAGGATCCCTCTCTTAGGAGAAAGTTAATCATGACTCGTCAATGATGTTCACTAATTAGAGATTCCTCCCAGAAAAGGAACCATTATATAACCAAGAGTCTGGGAAGCAGAATTTACATAGACCTATCATTCATGACTTTTTTTAAAGACAATACTCTTTCTCACGGCTCTCTATAGACATGTGGCAGTCTTGCCTGGGAGATAATAATAATAATAATAATGATGATGATGATGATGATGATGATGATGATGATGATGATGTATTTGTTACCTATCTCTCCTTGCAGTTTCAGGTTGGCTACAACATGGTTAAAACAGACATAACACTATTAAAATACATATAACAACATACACACGAGACCATCTCAATAAAATACAGATTAAAATTTCACAAGAAAATTGACTGGGTAGGCCTACTGGAAGAGATAGGTCTTGAGCTGTGTCTTGAATTCTGACAGCTGATTTAGCTGTCAAAAATGTTCCAGCAGTCATCCCAGAGTCAATGAAAAGGTCCTCCGGCTGGATGGCGTAAGCTCCCCCAGAGGACCTAAATGTCCTAAGGGGCCATTAGAGAAGGTGATCCTCTAGGAAACCTGGATCCAAACCATGTAGGACTTTAAAAGACAAAGCCAACACTTTGTATGTATAGGAGAAGGCTTTCAAGGCCCAGGCATGTAGCTGGGGGGGGGGGGCTTGGGGCTTCAGCCCCCCCCCCAAATTCTCATGGGGGTCGCGAAAAGGCCTTACTGGTACATTATTTAAACTGTTATGTTTTTTCATATCATGATCTGATCACCATACTCAATATATCCCATATGCATGGGGGTATTGGGGTAACGATACAAAAGGTTTGCTAGGCTAGACCCTCTTTCACTCAGACTCAGCCCCCCCCCAAAACTCAGCCCCCCCGAACCCCCTCCCTGAAAAAAATTCAGCCCCCCCCCCCCAAAACGAAATCCTGGCTACGGGCCTGTCAAGGCCAGAACCACTGGGTTGTTATAGGTTTTTCAGGCTATATGGCTTCTAGAACATGGCCATATAGCCCCAAAAAAGCTACAACAACACAAAACTTTGTACTTTGCCCAGAAACTAATTGGCAACCAGTGGAGTGATTTTAATATGAGTGTAATATGCTCACTCCTGGGTGTTCCTGTAACAAGTCTGGCTGCTGTATGTTGAAATAATTGGAGTTTCCGAACAAAATGTAGTCCAATGTAAAGTGTATTGCAGAATTCCATCCTTGAGGTTACCAGTGCATGGACTACCATCTTAAAGTCCTGCAAATCTAGGAAGGGGTGCAGTTGGTGTATCAGTCAAAGCTGATAATAAGCACTCCTAACTGTCGCATCTACCTGGACTGACATTTGGAGAGACTGATCCAGGAGCCCTTGTCCCAAGCTATGGAGACAGTCTTTCAGGAGGAGTGTAACCCCATCTAGAACTGGTTGAAACACCTCCACCCCCAAGTTAGGACTCTTGATGGGAAGAACCTCTGTTTTGTCTGGATTCTGTTTCAGTTTGTTTTCCTTATCCAGCCCATTACCTCCCATCATTAGCTAAACCTGTGTGTTTGAAGTCTCTGCTCTGCTGGAAGGGAAGACAATATCATCTAGTAAAGAATAAGAAATACGTTGTCCTCCAGATTTCAACCACCTCCACTATTGGCTATGCAAGCAAAGATGATAGAACCTGGAGTCCAGGATCATCTGGCCATACCTTCCCCATTCCTAATTTCATTCAAGGCTCTGTTCCCTACAGCTGCCCACTGAGATAATTTTGGGAACTACACAAGCAGATATAAAGGGCATCATCATCATTTATTTAAATAGTGCCATCAGAGTGCATGGCTCTTTGGAAAGCATGGCAACAATGACAAAACAGAGTTGGCCCTGCCAAAGATGTGCAATCTAATACAGGTTATGCATCCTTTATCCAGAATTCTGAAATCCGAAACACTCCAAGGTCCAAAATTGGCTAAATAGTTGGCACAGAAAGTAATACCTTTGTCTTTAGACTTGGGTCACTTCTCCAAGCTATCGCATTACATATATTCAAATATTCCAACATTCAAAAAACAACAACTCTAAATACAGAACACTTTTAGTCCCAAGCATTTCAGATAATGGATATTCAACCTGCACACACACGTGCACATGCACACACAAATAATGCAGTGCAATTGTATACAAACTATCTAGGCAGAAGTATAAATAGTAAATACCAATGGAATATATTGTAAAGCCCTCTGGAAAATCTATATAAATAATGTTCGTTTGTGGGATTAACATAACTCAAAAACCACTGAATGAATTGACACCAAATTTGGACACAAAAACCTATCAGGCCAACAAGTGACCATCACTCATAAAAACATGGGAAAACACAGCAGAAGAGACTTTAAAAGCCAAAAAAAAATTAAATTACATCGCATACACAAAACCACACACACACACACATATATATATAAACACACATATACACAAGTATATATACACAACCTAGCAGTTCGAAAACATGCAAATGTGAGTAGATCAATAGGTACCGCTCCGGCGAGAAGGTAACGGCGCTCCATGTGGTCATGCTGGCCACATGACCTTGGAGGTGTCTATGGACAACGCTGGCTCTTCGGCTTAGAAATGGAGATGAGCACCACACCCCAGAGTCAGACATGACTGGACTTAATGTAAGGGGACAACCTTTACCTTTTTATACGCACAAAAAACACATATTCACAGACTGAGCCACAACACAGTGTGGCAGAGGACGGCTAGTATATAATAAGAATATGCAAGATTAAGAAATAATCTGAAACTCTCTCTTTTTCCACGTGTGTGTATGTGTGTGCATACTTACACACTTATATACACACACATATAATAGATGGGGTAGGCAAAGTGTGCCTCTGCAACTGTTGTTGGGGCTGCTTCTCTCAGCACTCTTCATTATTGGTTTTGCTGATTAGGGCTCATGGGAGTTTCATTCCAACAATATCTAAGGTAGGGTAGGGATGATCGTAAGCTAGGGATGGCAGAAGATACATCAGGATCAATTTTGTCCTGGTTTGTAATAGCTAGTAACTCCACAATGATCTGGTGGTGGTGGTGTTGTGTAACAACAGTGCTCAGAAAACCTACTTCTTGAGGCCATGGTCCAGGTTCCTAGATTGCAATCCAGTGGGCTGTTCCCTTTTGCCCAATCCCAAAGGCAGGGAACTCTGTTTGCAAGGCTAGTTGGTGGCTAAGGAAGCCACCGCACATACAGGCAGCATTTGACTACTTTTTTGAAGCTACCTTCATCAAATGACCAATAGAGTGTCTAGCTGCCCTTTGAAGTAGGGTTTGAAGTGTGTGAATGTGTGTTCGGATACTTCCAAAGTAAATATCTGGATCCTCTAGTGCAGTAGTTCCCAACGTGTAGTTTGTGGACCACCAGAAGTCCACAAGAACTAAAATATGGTCCGTGGCCTGACCATTGCTACACCGTTGTAAAACTCTCTTATAGTGCTGAGGCTTATTAAATATGGTTTTGTATGGGTGAGCAGATGGCATCTACTGGATGGCATATGTTCTGTATCGGAAACTAGAGCTGATGTGGCCTATCCAATGCAGTTTTCTGAATCAGCACCCCAAAGAGCCAAACCAAATCTATACTTGACCAAAAATGGATTCGTAACCCTTTCGGTACTAAAGTTGGAGAGTGGTCTGTGGTCAAAGTGGTCCCTGGTTAAGTGGTCCCTGGTTTAAAAAAAAAAGGTTGGTAACCACTGCTCTAGTGCAATACTATGTTATGCTGGGATTGGAAGTCAGATAGTGAGCCAACACCCTGAGATATTGATGGAGGATGATGAACACCGATTTTAGTGGGATGACTGACCATTGTATTTATTGATATTATGGTTGGAAACCGGTCTGAGTCCCTCAAGAGAGGTGAGAAGGTTGGTATACAAAACTTTTAAATAAATAAATAGATAGATAGATAGATATTTTAATGGCATTCAGTTGCAGTACATCTGTAGTTTCAGGCAATCACAGCTCAGATCCCCCATGGATACGAGAGATTGTACTATAACTCCTTGCACTTGATACCTTCTTGCATAATGAACTTTAAAAGGCACACATGTATATGCATTGGGGTTATATGTGTGCATGCTAACAATAGCATTCCATATGAGTCACCCAGTTGTTTGGGGCTTCCTGGAAGCTTTATTCTAAAAGGGTAATTTTCCAGGCTGTGGAAATCCAGAATCCCGATCTAGATTGTGGCCCTGCACTTTTCATTTTCTTTTTAAAAGCTATTCCCATAATTGCAAATGCTTCCTCTGCTGTGTTATCCCTCAAGGGGTTACTGAATATAGGGCTGCCATGGCCAAATTATGGACAGCAGGGGAGAATATGAGGCTTCCTAAGAAAACTGAACAAATTCAAACCGGCTGCAGAAACAGCCCTTTAGGGCTGGTTATTCCTTGAGTGCAGTTATGTTATTGATTTTTCTTTTCCCACAGTTACAGATGTTCTCCACATTTATTTCTCTGACGGAAGGAACCATCCCTGTGATTGAGGTGGTGAACACAAAGAGCAGCATCAAATACATTTGGCCTCAGCAGTCCTGCGGAGGAACCGCATGGCTTTTTCCTCTTGGCAGGCTGCTGACGGATGTCGTTCCTCACAGCGGGAAGTGACAGAAGGTTAGGCGGAAAGAAGATGGAGAATGTGGGAAAGTGGAGAGGAAGAAAATAAAGGGCTGAGATGGATCAGAGTGTTATGAGTATAGTTGGGAGCAGGGTGGGTTAAGAAATCATAAAACAGGAGCTGTTGGAAGTGTCCTGTCCTAGAGCCCTTCCACACAGCCCTATATCCCAGAATATCAAGACAGGAAATCCTACATTATCTAAGTGTGGACTCAGATAACCCAGTTCAAAGCAGATATTGTGGGATTTTCTGCCTTGATATTCTGGGATTTGGGGTTGTGGAAGGGCCCTTAGTTTTAGCCTTGGCTGATAGGCCATGCCTTTTGGAAAATAGAAATCTCCATAAACTTTTGGAGATTTTACGATGTTTGGAAAGACAGACCTTGTTAGAAGTCATAACCCTTTGGGGAAAAAAATATCCCATAACATTTTGGGAAAATGGAATTTATGGAAGGCAATTAGGTCCCTCAGACTGATATAGGTATCTCATTGAACTGTTAGGGACAAAGATATGTATGTCTATATATGTTGTATGTCTAACTGGTATTGAATGTTTGCCATATATGTGTACATTGTAATCCGCCCTGAGTCCCCTGTGGGGTGAGAAGGGCAGAATATAAATGCTGTAAATAATAATAAATAATAAATATGCCAGTGCACAAAAAAACACATGTATAGCAGAGTTTCAGAAGTGTTGTTTTTAGTTGCCCTAAAACATCTACTCCCCCTTAAAACCTCCTGGTTTAAATCATGCTCTCAAGAGACAAAAATAAGCAGACTTCTTTAAAAGTAACATAGCTGGTTTACTCACAAACTTCATGTATTCAGCATACAGGTACTTTGTATATCAATCCAGTTACAGATAGGATTTGAAGTAGTTTCTCTCTGTAGGTAACACAGGGCATCTTACTTAGAATCAACAGTCCAAATTCTAAAGTATCTCTCTGATCTGGGACTCTAATAAGAGTCTTTGTCTACACTGAAAGTCCAATGGAGTCTTAAAACATACATKTGTTTCTACTGAAGCCTCTAAGCATACAGTTCCTATTGGCATCTGAAAGCYAACTGTTCCTAAAAGGTAAGGGTAAAGGTTTCCCCTGATGTTAAATTTAGTCATGTCTGACTCTTTGGGGTGGTGCCAGGGGCGGTTCAACCCATTACACAAAGTAAYCATTTGCAGTATAGTTGATTTTGCCCAGGGGTGCTCTTGAGGCACTCTTGGCGGAAAATAGACCTTGACATATGCGAGTTGTAGTTACTGGGATGTATAGTTCACTTACAATCAAAGAGCATTCTGAACTCCACTAATGATGGAATTGAACCAAATATGGRACACGGAACTCCCACGACGAACAGAAAATATATATCAGTGATTGGTTGGGGGTGGGAGGTGCCAAAATACTGTTAGCTTACCATTGAAAATTACCTAGGGCCGCCTCTGGGTGGTGCTTATTCCATTTCTAAGCTGAAGAGCCAGTGTTCCATAGACACCTCCAAGGTCATGTGGCCAGCATAACTGCACAGAGCACCATTACTTTCCCACAGAAGTGGTACCTATTGATCTACTTATATTTGCATTTTTTCAAACTGCTAGGTTGGCAGACTTTAAAATAAGAAACAAAATAAAAGAACCCAATACAAAAATAACTCCATAATATTCCCACACTATTATTTTACCCAATCCCTACCAACTAAGACTAACAACAAAATGCTATCCTCTCCACTCTCTTTCCTTTTTTAAAGATATACCATAGTTAAAACCCCTATGAAAAAACACATCTGAGAATCTGCCCAGAGATTCCCAGTGGCAAATTATAGCCCCCTGAACATGCTACATTTGTCCATCTCTAATTCAATGTCAATAAATATCACCTCTGGTTGCAAAGGGATCTTGATGTGCTTGTACCAAATTCTGCTGAGAATCTTCAGAAACCAAAGTGGGATTCTGTGATTTTTTTTTCATTAGCTCCATATTGTTTCCATTAGTAACAAACTGGATTACATTGAGCCAAGAGAGTGATAGAGAGATCATGTAAATGTGTTCTATTGGAAATCACTCCGTGGATCTCCCGGGTGTAGAATTTTATTTGCTGATCCTGCAGTAAACACAACCTGCCCTTGCTCTTTATTACCGATTTATTGGCAGTGCGCGCTGTTTCCCGAGCTTCCCCTGGCTCTAAGCATGTCTTGTTTCCCTCTTGTTCGGTTACAGGCCAGGCGAATAGATGAAATAGTGCCAGAAGAGTCTGTTCCTTCCTGGATAAATATCCTGCAACGCCAAAATTTGAGAACGCTTAAGTGGGGTGTTGATGTTAATTTGGTCTGTCTGGTTTAACCACCCTCATACATTGGGAACCTTGGAGATTAGGGGGTGATATAAGTGTTCTCAGACAGAATCCAGAATTAGCTGACAAGTTTCGTGGATTCTCACTCGCTAGGTCTAACAGATAGGGGTGGGGAACTTTGTCGATTTCACTTCCCTCAGGGCTTTGTGTCTTCTCACATTTTCCTCCATCTGGCGTTCTGGCTGGAATGGTCTTTTGGCTAGTCTTATCCCGCTTCCTCTTTAACAAATCCATCGTGTCTCTGTCTCATTATAACCTTGCAGTGTCTGTGTCAGTTGGAATTTGCCAAACCTTTCTGAGAGCACAGGAGGAGATCGAGACAAGGACGACTTCCAGCTTGGAATTGCTGGCAAGTGATAAATGACCTGCCAAGGCGGATAGGTTTATGAATGGCTTTGCCCATTCATACACTTGGATTAGAAATGATGTCTAACCACAAGAGGTCTGAAATTCCCTAATGGAGATGAGATGGAAGAACCATCCTGATCTCAAGAGATTTTAATCAATATCTCTAGATAAGTGTTTCTCAACCAGGAGGTTGTGAGGGGGTGTCAGAGGGGTCACCAAAGACCATCAGAAACACACAGTATATTATGTTGGTCATGGGGATTCTGAGTAGGAAGTTTGGCTGAATTGTATCATTGGTGGGCTTCAGAATGCTCTTTGATTGCAGGTTAACTATAAATTCCAGCAACTCCAACTCCCACATGTCAAGGTCTATTTTCCCCAAACTCCACCAGTGTTCTCATTTGGACAATAGAATATTTGTGCCAAGTTTGGTACAGATACATCATTGTTTGAGTTCACAGTGCTCTCTGGATGTAGGTCAACTACAGCTTCCAAACTCAAGGTCAATGCCCACCAAACCCTTCTATATTTTCTGTTGGTCATGAGAGTTATGTGTGCCAAATCTGGTTCAATTGTATCTTTGGTGGAGTTCAGAGTGCTCTTTTTATTTAAATGAACCATAAATCCCAGCAACTACAACTCCTATAAACTCATGGACCGTTTATGTTATGCTGCACCTTGGAGTGCCTTGTAAACCACCTCAAGTCACTTTTAAGAGATGGTGGTGGGATATAAATAAAAGATGATGGTGGTGGTGGTGGTGATGATTATCATTATCATTATTATTATTATTATTCCATTCTGAGTTATAGGAGTTATTCAAGATTCTAAAACCAGTCCCTCAAGCTATTAAAAACATCATTCTGCAACATGAGTTGATGACCAAAGTCCTTGTTGTGAACCTAACATTGTTGTGAGTTCCCTTTGGGGTGAGAAGGGCAACATATAAATGTTGTAAATAATAAATAAATAAATAAATAATAACAACACAAGGATTTCTTGGCAAGTTTTGTTCAGAGAAGAGTTTCCATTGCTGAGAGAGTTTAACTTGCCTAAGGTACACAGTGAGCTTCCAAATCTGCCAAATGCAGATCTGAGTCATGTTTAAGGCAGAATGAGAGTAGACAGTAGGCTTGTGCACTTTGGCTGAACCTTGATCCATTTCTGCTGGCCAGATACCAATAGATCCCCATATCCACTTTTGCACACCTCTGAAAAATGGGTGCGCAGCTGGATGGCCATTTTTGGACCACAGCCAAAAAATACAGCTAGATCCAGCCCACTGGCAGCAATGGGCTCTCCTTCCTGTCGTTTTTAGGGCTATTGGGATGAAAATGACCACACTTGGAGGACACATTTACCACTGGTATCCCACCAAGTTTCCTAATGTATGGGTCATCCCCTGATTTTTAGGAATTTCTTTTCTTTCTCGAAATAAAATCTGAAATAATTTTCTGAAGGAGAGGAGGGGAGATGGTGGATTCTGGTCAAGTTTCTTCACAGATTAAAGCCCAACAAAGTGTTGTAGATGTTCTTGGTACTACTGGCAAGTGGCAACAGTTAGCCAATAATGATTATGATTGTATTTTTACTAGACAATTCAGAAGTCAGAGATGAGCAGCACGGAGAGCTATATAAAGAGAGAACTAGTTTGCAAAGGAATGTGGCAGGTATGGTAACTAGGTAGTTGTTATTTAAGAAGGAGGATTTTGTTTATGTTTTAATAATTATTATATTTTTTAGAAGTATTTTCTGAAGGAGAGGAGGGGAGGAAAAAAGAAGCTAAAGGGCGACTCAAGGCTCTCAGAGTCACCCAAATATTTCTAAAGAAAAGCGCACCACTAGAGCAAAGTCTCTACTCACCAATCCCAACTCCCAGTCAGTCCCACTAAATAAAAAGAATGAAGAAAATCCAGGAAAATAAAAAAAAATCCAGAGAGAGGCCAAGTCAGCCAAGTCAAATAATAAAGCAGGGAGAGAGCAAGCCAGTGAGCAGCAAGGCAATCAGACTGAAGCCAGGATACAACTGTGAGAGAAATGGAAGTGGTTTCCCTGTTACATAAACAAAGCTTGCATTGGCCCAACGGGCAGGGTTCACAAGGAAATCCCATGCGAGCAGTACATAACAGCTTCTTTGCATGCCACGTGATGCCAAATAGGGGAGAAGGAGCCATGATCGGCTGCCATGTGGTCCTGTTACAGATGGGAAAACATGATGGCTGGGCCCTTGCAGTTATGGCCATCCAGTAGAGCAGTGGTTCTCAACCTGTGGGTCCCCAGGTGTTTTGGCCTACAACTCCCAGAAATCCCAGCTAATTTACCAACTGTTAGGATTTCTGGGAGTTGAAGGCCAAAAAGTCTGGGAACCCACAGGTTGAGGACCACTGCAGTAGAGCCAAAGAAGCCAGATTAGCTGAAACAAAATGGCTAAAACGGATCCGCACACAACCTGGGGATCACAACCAGACACAGTGAAGACATCTGCCCTTGCGCAATGCTACTCTGCTGCTGAGTACGCATGCCCAGTGTGGAACACATCTCACCACACTAAAACAGTGGATGTGGCTCTTAATGAGACATGCCGCATTATCACGGGGTGTCTGCGCCCTACACCACTGGAGAAATTACACTGCTTAGCTGGTATTGCACCACCTGACATCCGCCGGGAAGTAGCAGCCAATAGTGAAAGGACCAAGGCAGAGACATCTCCAGCTCATCCCTTGTTTGGGTATCAGCCAGCACGTCAATGACTTCAATCAAGAAATAGTTTTCTAAGATCTACAGAGACACTCGCTGGAACACCTCAGCAAGTGAGAGTCCAAAAGTGGCAGGCTCAAACCCAGAACCTCAATCAATGGCTGATACCAAATAAGACTCCCCCCTGGGCACACAGAAGACTGGGTGACTTGGAAGGCGCTGAACAGACTGCGCTCTGGCACCACGAGATGCAGAGCCAACCTTCAAAAATGGGGCTACAAAGTGGAATCCTCGGCATGCGAGTGTGGAGAAAAACAAACCACTGACCACCTGCTGCAATGCAACCTGAGCCCTGCCACATGCACCATGGAGGACCTTCTTGCAGCAACACCAGAAGCACTCCAAGTGGCCAGATACTGGTCAAAGGACATTTAATCAACTACCAAACTCACAAATTTTGTATTTTGCCTGTTTGTTTGCTTTGTTCTGTTAGAAATGTAATATAATTGACTGGTTGCCCTGACACGACAAATAAAATAAATAAATAAATAACCCTAGTAGAGAATTCCCTTCAATAAGAGGGAATTACAGAGCCTGGGAGACTCTCTGCAGCTCCCTAGAAAGTTTTGCAAGAGATTGGGCAAAGGAAGGCAGGAGAAGGTGACAATGAGAAGTATTTCATTTTCTTTATTCCCATCAGACAGTTCAAGGATGTGTGAGCATCCATGCATCTCCCAGTAGATCTGTTCAGTTTCTCAGGTGATTAGCTGTAATTTTCTGCAGCTGTACTGGAATTAGCAGGGTAATAACAGAGTGGGTGAAACAGATAGAGAAAACTGATCAATTGTTGTTCTTTATGGCCGGAGGAAAGAGGCGTACAAGGGATCTATCATTTCAGCGGGAGACAGCTTGTCATGTAAGAAAAAATTAAAAGTTATTAAGACATTGAGACTGGACTGAGAAATCATTTCTTTATTCGCATCTGAGGAGCTGAAAGGCTTTGGTGCCTCTGCTAATGATGAACAACTTTTGCTTTGAACATGATGAACCGTCATCACTTCCAGTGTTGCTTTCTGTGCGCAGATTGTTCATTAAGCTGATTGACTGGGAGAGGCTTCCTTGAAGGGATTGGGATACATAATTATGCTGATAAGAATGTGCCAAAGATTAATCTCTTTAGTAATTTGGCGGTGACACTGCACTGAGGTTCTTAGAGGGAAGTCTGAACTGTTTGCAGTTTGCTGAGTGGTTCAGACATTGTTGGGTGGAGAGGATTCTTATCTTCCAAAGTCAAGTAGGGTCATACCAGTTTAGGGAGTATATAAGAAGACCTTTTGAGCTTTGGAATGAGAGCCTTGCTCACCTTCAGAGGAATTCTGCAAGATGTCATTCCAAAGAAGGAACATTTCCAAGAAATGTCTTTATTGTTATTAGTCGCTTTGAAGTTGGCATCAACTTATGGCTACTCAACAAATCAGAGGCCTCCAAGTAACTCTATCCTCAATAATTCTGCTCATGTCTTGCCGATTCAGGGCTGTGGCTTCCTTTACTGAGTCTATCCATCAGGAACAGAGTCTTCCTTTTTTCCTACTGCCTTCCACCTTACCAAACATTAATGTCTTTAGGTTCTTGTGGGTTTTTTCGGGCTATATGGCTATGTTCTAGAGGCATTTTTCCTGACGTTTTGCCTGCATCTATGGCAAGCATCCTCAGAGGTAATGAGGTCTGTTGGAAATAGGAAAATGGGTTTATATATCTGTGGAATGACTGGGGTGGGGCAAAGAGCTCAAAGAGCCCAGTCATTCCACAGATATATAAACTCATTTTCCTACTTCCAACAGACCTCACTACCTCTGAGGATGCTTGCCATAGATGCAGGCGAAACGTCAGAAGAAATGCCTCTAGAACATGGCCATATAGCCCGAAAAAACCCACAAGAACCTAATGATTCCAGCCATGAAAGTCTTCGACAATACATTAATGTCTTTTTCTGGTGGGTCTTGTGATACATATGTCCAAGTATGACAGTGTCAGGTTAGTTATCTTGGCTTCTAGGAAAGGTTCAGGTTTAATTAGTTGATTTCTTCACTGTCCATCTTTCAGAACAATACATAGAAATGGGAACAACAATATCCTTGACAAGCCTAATATTAGTATTCAGTGATACGAATATGAACCAGCAGGGGAAGTCCTTCTCTCGGTCCCACCACAATCTCAAGCACGGTTGGTGGGAACAAAAGAAAGAGGACCTTCTCTGTGTTGGCTCCCTGGCTCTGGAATACCCTACCAAAAAGAGATTAGGTTAGCCCCTACCCTTGAAACCTCTTGATCCATCTTAAAACATGGATTTTTAAGCAGGCTTTTGGCCTCAAGTAGTCTGAAATGGGCCCCATGTGAGATTGACACTCTGGCACATTAGTTGTGAATTGATGGCAGCTAGTTTAACTACAGGTGGTCTGTGTTTTTAAGATAGTGTTATTGTATTTTTATATGTGTTGATAGTGGTTGTTTCTATAATTTGTATGTGATATTGTTTTATACTCATGTACCATTTTTGTTATGCTGCACTTGGAGTGCCTTGAAAGCCACCCCGAGTCCCTTTTGGGATATGGTGGCAGGATATAAATAAAGATTATTATTATTATTATTATTATTATTATTATTATTATTATTATTATATATCTTTATACTTGAGGATCCTGTCTAGTTTCTTCATAGCTGTTTTTCTAAGTTTTTTTTCTGTCTTCTTGACAGTTTCCACTCTCATTAATGATTGAGTAAAATAATGGAAAATCTTGACCTATTCCAGTGTCTTCACCATCTGCTTTAAAGTTGTGTAAATAAGCTGTGATTATTATTTTTGTTTTCTTCAATTTCAACTCTGAATCTGACTTTTCATTTTTCCCCTTGATTCTCTTCAGTAATTGTTCCAAGCCGTTGCTATTTTCTGTTAGTAGGATGGTGTCATCTACATATCAAACTGTTGATATTCCTTTCTCCAGTTTTCGTGTCTACTTTCTCGGATTCTAATATAATGTCATATTTTCAGCATTCAAGTTAAACAGATATGTTTGCCTTTCTTTGGCCCAAAACCATTTTTTTCTTGTTGGATCTCCCAGATTGGCCATGACGGGGCCACACCAGAAAGCTCCTGGCTCTTGGATGAAATAACCATCATCGTCCCCACCAAAGGTCTCATGTACACCTTTGTTTGTAAATGCTGGCTGGCCAGGGACATGGGAGATGGCCTTACCTCACGTGTCTTCAACATCCTGGATGCTGACAGCGTCAACATTGGGGTGAAGGTCAGTTCTCCCCTCCCAAATTGCATGGACTATGTAACCAAACACAAGTAAATAAAATCCTTGATTATGTATTCCTGTGTGGGAGTTGAACTGGATGGTCCCATGGCCTCTTTTAACTCTATAATTCTGTTATTCTGTTATTCAGCATCAGATGGGATTCACTTGAATCCTCTCTTTCAAATTTGCAACTATTGCAGTTATCCTTTCTTTGCATATGATTGTGGGATGGAGAGCACTGAAAATCAAACTAAAAACTGCACTGTGCAGTCTCTGAATCCATGCTGTATCAGTGTGCAACCTCATGTACTGCAAATACTCTTCCCTATGGTTGTACATTACACTCAAAAGCAATATGAAAACAAAGGGCCTTCCTCTCCTTTTGCAAACCCTCCAAGTGGAATGGAGAGTTGTAATGTTTCTGAAAATAGAGATATTCCATAAGTACTATGGCTAATAACCACTGTTAGCCGAATCTCCTGATTCTTTTGGAAAAACGTAAGCAAATGTGTACTCCATCCCTACATCCTAAGAATATAAGAAAAACTTTGCAGGAGACAAACCATGCAGTTCTATTTCACTGGTGGGCACCTTCCATTAGCCATGGTTTCATTCTCCTCCTTGAATTCCAAGGAATTCCAGATTTCTTTGCTTTGTCACATAATTTCAGTGGAGCAGTGGGATAGTAGGGAACGATAGAGCCTGTATTCAGTGCATAGGATGAGAATTGCCCATGTCATATGTGTCAAACTCAAGGCCTGTGGGCCAAATTAAGCCCACCATGTTATTTTAGGTGGCCCTCCAGATGCTGGACTACAACTTCTGTACTTCTCATTATTAGACATCATTGATAGAACTGATGGGAATTGTGATACAATGACATTTGGAAGGTTGCAGTTTGCTCAGTTCAATCAGGATAATGGGGTTTAAATTTAGATGTAAGTGTTGTGGATATGACTTTAAATGTCCTTTAACCTTTCGCCAACCTCAGAGCCACAAGTGATGTTGGGTTGCATTTCCCATTATCCCCAGTGTGCATGTCAGATAATCAAAAGTGATGGGAGTTGTCAGGCATGTAGCCGGGAGGGGAGGGGCTTGGGGGGCTTCAGCCCCCCCCCCCCGAAATTCTCATGGTGGTCCGCGAGAAGGCCTTACTGGTATATTATTTAAACTGTTTTGTTTATTCATATCATGGTCTGATCACCATGCTCAATATATCCCATATGCATGGGGGTATTGGGGTAATGATACAAAAGGTTTGCTAGGGTAGACCCTCTTTCACTCAGACTCAGCCCCATTTGACAACTCAAATTTGGTAAAATTTAAAGAGCACCAACCACTATGTTTGGCCCTCTGTACTTATGAATTCTCCATCCATGGATTCAACAGCCCTTTGAAAGCAATCATAAGGCTGATGTGGCCCTCGATGAAAATTGACTTGACCCTCCCCCACCCCCACCCCACTGTATTGTTATTCAGTGACTGTTGGAGAGAGTCAAAGAGGGAACTGGGGATGCATCTGGCTATGTCTCCATGGCCAGGCACAGGCTGATGACATCATCTGCTGAGATCATATCAAAACATGGCATTGTTCTGTGCACAGTGTGAAGAGGTGCAAGGTATATCAAAAAATTTCAATGCTGGCTTCGTTTCATCTCTAATTTCAGTTGGCTTTCTTTCCCATGTCTGGATGTTCATCTTCTCCAGGGCTCAGAAATGTCTCCCTTGCAGAGCTTATGAATTGACTGATATATTCCAAAACCCATCTCATTTTTAACACAGTGGATGAGACTTTGCTTTAAAAAAAAAACCTTCAAAAGGAAGTATGGACTTATGGGTTGCTTCATTTCCACCCAGATTCTGTATGAAGTGACTGTCGTGACCGGAGATATCTCCCATGCTGGAACAGATGCTGGAATTTTTATAACACTCTCTGGATCCAATGGTTGCTCACAAGAAATGCAGTTGGAAAAAAATGGAGATAGGTAACAATTTCTTCACACATTCTCAGTACGGAATTATAATTTCACTTTGATTGTCACAGTTCAATGGACCCAATGGACCATAGAGACATAGTACTGTATTTGTATAGTATGAATGGGAGCCCTCAGTGGCGCAGTGGGTTAAACCGCTGAGCTGCTAAACTTGTTGACCGAAAGGTCACAGGTTCGAATCCGGAGAGCAGCATAAGCTTCCACTGTCAGCCCCAGCTTCTGCCAACCTAGCAGTTTGAAAACATGCAAATGTGAGTAGATCAATAGGTACTGCTCCGGCGGGAAGGTAACAGTGCTCCATGCAGTCATGCTGGCCACATGACCTTGGAGGTGTCTATGGACAACGCTGGCTCTTCAGCTTAGACATGGAGACGTGCACCACACCCCAGAGTCAGACACGACTGGACTTTATGTCGGGGAAAACTTTTACCTTTACCTATAGTATGAATAAGTCCCTCTCACTATAGGCTTTGGTGTTAACATGATTGATGGATTTGGAATAGATATATCCATCCCTTTATTAAACAATTGACAACAGTTTTTAGATGTAAACAACAAAATAGCATAAACCAGATAAAACTCAATAAACATGATATTGTGTTTTTGAAGGCTTTCATGGGTGGAATCACTGGGTTGCTTTGAGTTTACTGGGCTGTATCGAGGTATGTGTGAATGTTGCAATTTTCGACCTTGCTTAGGATTTAATGTCCTGCAGTTTCAAGGCCTAGCTGGTTGCTTCCTGGGGAATCCTTTGTTGGGTGGTGTTAGCTGGCCCTGATTGAGTTTTGTCTGGAATTCCCCTGCTTTTTAAGTCTTGCTCTTTGTTTACTGTCTTGATTTAGAGTTTTTAAATACTGGTAGCCAAGTTTTGTTCATTTTCATGGTTTCCTCCTTTCTGTTGAAATTGTTCACATGCTTGTGGATTTCGATGGCTTCTCTGTGTAGTCTGACATGGTGGTTGTGAGAGTGGTCCAGCATTTCTGTGTTCTCAGATAATATGCTGTGTCCAGGTTGGTTCATCAGGTGCTCTGCTATGGCTGACTTCTCTGGTTGAAGTAGTCTGCAGTGCCTTTCATGTTCCTTGGTTCGTGTCTGGGCAATGCTGTGTTTGGTGATCCCTATGTATACTTGTCCACAGCTGTATGGTATACGGTAGACTCCTGCAGAGGTGAGAGGATCCCTCTTGTCCTTTGCTGAATGTAACATTTGTTGGTTTTTCTTTCTGGGTCTGTAGATCATTTGTATGTTGTGTTTCTTCAGCAGTTTCCCTATGCAGTCAGTGGTTCCATTGATGTATGGTAGGAACACTTTTCCTCTGGGTGGGTCATTGTATTAACTCTCAAAAAGCAGGGGAATTCCAGACAAGAATCAATCAGGGCCAGCTAATACATCCCAACAAAGGATTCCCCAGGCAGCAACCATCCAGGCCTTGAAACTCAAACCATTAAATCCTAATAAGGTGGCAAATTGCAACATTCATACATACCTCCAGCAGACAAGAGCTCTTTCTCACACCCTGGACATTCCACAGATATATAAACCTCACTTACTTAGTTTCCAACAGACCCCCCTCAACCTCTGAGGATGCCTGTAATAGATGTGGGCAAAATGTCAGGAGAAAATGCTTCTGGAACATGGCCATACAGCCCGGAAAACTCATAGCTTGATATTGTTTTTTGATTAGCTATTTCGGATTTATGGCAATCTGAAGACAAACCTATCATGTCATTTTCTAGTTAAGATTTCTTCAGAGGGAGTTCATCTTTGCCTTCCTCTGAAGATAAGAAAGTATGGCTTGCCTTGAGACCATCCAATGGGTTTCCATGGTTGAGTATGATTTCTGGAAATACTAATCAGCCCTCTTCTAGCTTCACCAGACCATAATAACCAGGTTTAGAAGTAGATTTTTTCCATAATGAAACCATTGTAAATATGCTGTACTTCGGTAGATGATGTCACATGCCATGGCTTCATTAGAATTCTGTTTCCATGAAATTGCAAAATGTGCCTCAGACATAATGCTGCCTTCGAATCATCGAGGAAATGAATTCATCCACAGACCTGGAACTAAGGAAGCCTATAACTCTTCCCTCTCTTCATTATCATCCCAGGTGATATGTGAGTGGGAAAGAAGCATATTTTTTAAACTGTCCCAGATAATAAGGCAATTTAATTTACATTAGTTGCACAATAGCTTCCGGGAACACAAATATTGATAAGTGGACACGAGGGCACGAAGGCCCAGCGAAACCCTCTTGAGAAATGAGTCTATAACATGTGCCAAAGCCATTTATCTGTACTCTCACTCACTCCCAGCCACTTCTTTCTCTTGTTAGTCTTTGATTCAGATTTGTGCTCTTGCTTGCATATAAATTACAACTCCCAAGACCTTTCTTGCCATCCAGCCCATCCTTTAAAAGCCTCTATATAATTTAATCAGTCCTGTAATGCTAGAGGTTGGATATGAATCCAGCACAGTTATGAATAGAACCTTTAAGGGTGAGCTAAGGTGCAGCGCGGAGATAATAGACTGCTCAGCCTGAACAGATATGCAAGAAGGTATCTGATGTTGAAGGTGCAGTGACTGAACTAGGGACCTTCCACACATGATATGGGTGATACGGGTGATCTTCCCTTCAGGGAATGAACCTAGTAAGAAATACGTGTTCCAGATATGGTTGAATATAGATAGTGTGATATAATACAGTGATACTATTGTCGAACATGGCACTCAATATTCCACATGGTAGTCCGAGGACCAGTGGTTACTCCCAAGCCATTTGCTGCCAGTATCTGGAAAATTTCCAAGAAAGGAAGAAAGAATTGTAGCCAAAAGGTGCAAATATAATGCTAACATGCCATTCTCTCACAATAAATACAGTAAGTACTGGTGCAGTAGAATCAGACCTTGAAATAATGGAGCAGCAGAATTTTTGACTTATCAGGATACAGTATCCCCTGACTGGCACATCTCTCTTCCTTGGGTGCTTCTCATGAATCCCCACAGTACATGAAAATCCATGTTTAATTGTTTTCAGCAAAAATATCCTGTTGTGAGTTATCCCTTGTTGTGATGCAAAGTGTTCAAGATGGCTCAGTCTCCAATGTCTAAGCAAACTCTATTAGCTTTAAAAATAGATCTTCTAGAGCAGACCTGATGATCAACACAGCTTTCCTACATTTTTTGGTTTTCTATGGGAACAGTCGTATTCTTTCCAATATTGACCATTTCCCTCTGTGGTTGGCAGCTACTAGGCCCAATGCCTTAATGCAGGTGTCCTCGATGTCATACCTGGTTGCTCCCATGAATCCACTCTGGGTTTTGTCCCAACATTGAATGAGCTTTCTAGAGTGTTGTCTTGGAAGATTGAGCACATGGAATGGGAGCCACCAGTCACCATGGCCTACAGATGTGTCTGGTTATCTGAGTATAATGGGAGATTCTGACCAGGGCTTCTTGAAGGCATCAAGGGGAAGCACATTAGCTTGCTGTTGGATGTCTTCAAGTCATTTCCAACTTACGGTGATCCTATTAATGGGGTTTTCTTGGCAAGAGTTGTTCAAGGGGTTTTTGCCTTTGCCTTCCTCTGAAGCTGAAAGTGTGTGACTTGCCCAGGATCACTGAGTGCATCATCAAACTACACCTTCCATGATTCTATAGCATGGAGTCATTGCTAAGTTGGGATCAAACCCTGGTCAGAGTCCTAGTCCAAAAAGCAAACCACTATACCACACTGTCTCTAAGGCTGACTTATCAAGACCATTTTATGGGCCATAGTGTGAGTAAACAGAAAGTGACTCTGGTCCAAAGAGAGTGAAACTTGGGGTTCATCTACACTGTACAATAAATGCAGTTGGACACCACTATAACTTCCATGGCTCCATGCTATGAAATCATGGCAGTTGTCGTTTTACAAACCCTTCAGCCTTCTCTGCTAAAGAGTGCTGGTGCATCATTAAACTACACCTTCCATGTTTCTATAGCATGGAGCCATGGCAGTTAAAGTGGTATCCAACTACATTCATTCTACTGCCTACTGTCTAGATCGGGCAAGGGCAAACTTCAGCCCTCCAGGTGTTTTGGACTTCAACCCCCATAATTCCTAACAGCCTAACAAAACACCTGGAGGGTTGAAGAAAACACCAGGGTCTAGATGCACCCTTGGATCCAGCACTTCCTCAGTTTCTGCATCAGGAAGGATTTAAATGTTGGAGGAAGAAACATGTTTTCTCTTTGCCAAAGTATGTCTTAGGAAGGTCCCAAAGCGAGCCGCAGTCCATTTGGTTCAGAATGCCATCTGGCCATGAATCTCATTTGTGACAACTGCAAAAGTCATGAAGCAGAGTTTGAAAGTAGCAATGGCCAGCTGGTGGCCCATGGGTCGGTCATTCTGTTGAAATTATCGTAATTGCTTTTAAATTTGCATCTATACCAAGACATCAGCACATGGGCAGTTTATGCAGCTCTGTGCCATCTCCTGTCCTCTTTTCGGAGTAAGTTCTGGGAAGCTAATCAGAGTGAATTTCTTGTCGCTGCAGATTTGAAATTGGCCAAAAGGATACTTTTATAATGGAGATCCCAGACATTGCGCCGCTTAGGAAGATGAGGATACGGACTGATGGGGAAGGATGCCGCCCAGATTGGTTTCTGGAACAGGTAGAGCATAGCTGTGTGCTGTTTTTAACTCTTCTGTTGTTCATAGTGATATGAGTGGTCAGTGTGCAGATTTTCATTAAAGGGAAATGTGTCAACCATCAACGTGCTCCTCCTACTGGCCACTGGAAGTCTTTCAAGGCTCCCATTAAGCATCCTCACTAGGGTTACCAAATCTCAGGGCCCAAACATTCTTTTCCAGTTTGCAAGGCAACCCCAGAAGGAGGTAAAAGTATGTGTCTATTCATACACAGTGTTTTCCCTACTAATATTTTTTATTTGAAGGTGTACATTGTGCAACTGTGATTAATGCTGAATACAGTAAGACAGTGTTTCTCAACCTGGGGGTCGGGACCCCTGGGTGGGTCACGAAGGGGTGTCAGACGGGTCGCCAAAGACCACCAGAAAACAGTATTTTCTGTTGGTCGTGGGGGTTCTGTATGGGAATTTTGGCCAATTCTATCATTGCTAGGGTTCAGAATGCTCTTTGATTGTAGGTGAACTATAAATCTCAGCAACTACAACTCCCAAATGTCAAGGTCTATTTCCCCCAAACTCCACCAGTGTTCACATTTGGGCATATTGAGTATTCGTGCCAAGTTTGGTCCAGATCCATCATTGTTTGTCCACAGTGCTCTCTAGATGTAGGTGAACTACAACTCCAAAACCCAAGGTCAATGCCAAACCCTTCCAGTATTTTCTGTTGGTCATGGGAGTTCTGTATGCCAAGTTTGGTTCAATTCCATCATTGGTGGAGTTCAAATGCTCTTTGATTGTAGGTGAACTATAAATCCCAACAACTACAACTCCCAAATGACAAAATCAATCCCCCCCACCCCAACCCCACCAGTATTCAAATTTGGGCGTATCAGGTATTTGTGCCAAATTTGGTCCAGTGAATGAAAGTACATCCTGCATATCAGATATTTACATTACATTCATAACAGTAGTAAAATTACAGTTACGAAGTAGCAACAAAAATAATTTTATGATTTGCGGTCACCACAACATGAGGATCTGTATTAAGGGGTTGCAGCATTAAGAAGGTTGACAAACACTGCAGTAAGATCTCTCTATTTGTCAGGGGTATGTTTCCACCCAACTGTGGTCACCTGAAGCTATGCATATCATTTCAAGGAATTGGCTAGGTCTTCCAATGCAACTCTGTGGTAACTTCTGAAGGAAGCCAATTGCAGAATCACCTGGAGGACCTAGCAAATTCCCAGAGAAACCATTTTCCCTGAGACACAGGTAAGTGAAAACACCAATAGGGGTTATTATATTTCATGTTTGATGGCATCACCAAAGTCTGACATTTGTAACATCAGCCATGAACCATCACTGGGGTCTGCCTTTCTGTGATACCACAAGGGTTTATCTTTAGATCTCTGGTTTTGGTCCTTGGATACTATTGACTGGTATTTCAATGCATGCAACACATGTATTTCCTCTCTGTGACTGTAAGGCTTGAACTTAAGTGATGCTGAAATCTATTAAATAGTAAACATCATATGTGACCCAGTGTCATTTGCATACAAAATAGATACACTGTTGTTGCATATGTTCAAAGCTGACTTTGAAATAATATATAGGTTGGGTAGCCCTTAATATCCTTAGAAATCGTTTTAAAATGCTGAGAAGTGCAATCCAACCATATCTGGAAGGCCAAGGATGGACCATCTCTTTTCATCCAAGAGCCAAATTCCATTCTAGAGAAGTTCACATGGTCAACAGGTTGCTTTCCTTGGACTTTTCCCTCCATTTTTTCCCCAAGCCACATTCTTAATTCCTTTTCCCATTTACATTCATTTTCCTATTTGTATTAGATGTACATATTTTAAGATCAGCAATACCATGTACGCTATCCCCAATTGTAACCCCTCAAATAAATAGGTCCTCTCCTGTTGTTTAGCTCTCCCTGTCCCCTATATGCATGTTTTTACAATATAGGAAAATATTTGTTTTTGTTGTGTCACCTCAGTCTTGGATGCCCTGAAACTGTTTAAGCCTTTCAAACCCAAAAAGAGACAGATTCAGGAAAGGAGAAACTAAAACTTTCATAGAATCATAGAATCAAAGAATCAAAGAGTTGGAAGAGACCTCATGGGCCATCCAGTCCAACCCCTGCCAAGAAGCAGGAAATTGCATTCAAATCACCCCTGACAGATGGCCATCCAGCCTCTGTTTAAAAGCTTCCAAAGAAGGAGCCTCCACCACACTCCAGGGCAGAGAGTTCCACTGCTGAACGGCTCTCACAGTCAGGAAGTTCTTCCTCATGTTCATATGGAATCTCCTCTCTTGTAGTTTGAAGCCATTGTTCCGCGTCCTAGTCTCCAAGGAAGCAGAAAACAAGCTTGCTCCCTCCTCCCTGTGGCTTCCTCTCACATATTTATACATGGCTATCATATCTCCCCTCAGCCTTCTCTTCTTCAGGCTAAACTTAAGCCGCTCCTCATAGGGCTTGTTCTCCAGACCATTACTTTATGCAAAGAGGAAGCCACATGGTGAATGGGTTGTTGTAGGTTTTTTTCGGGCTATATGGCCATGTTCTAGAGGCATTCTCTCCTAATGTTTCGCCTGCATCTATGGCAAGCATCCTCAGAGGTAGTGAGGTCACTACCTCAGGATGCTTGCCATAGATGCAGGCGAAATGTCAGGAGAGAATGCTCCTGGAACATGGCCATATAGCCCGAAAAAAACTACAACAACCCAGTGATTCTGGCCATTCAGAACTTACTAATTGGCTAATGCTGCATCTTACGTGCTTGTAACTAGCTACTGTTCTACAGCCTAAATACATGAGTGTAGTTCCTTGTGTGCATGATCAGCACATGTTTCCTGCCAGGTGTTTGCCTGCATGTCCTTGGCTTTGTAACTTTTTTTCTTTTAAGCAAACACCTCATGTTCAGTCATAAAGAAAGTCATACTTAGCATAAACTATAATGTATCTAATGGTATTTGATCGCCCCATGTGTCTAACTAAGGAGTCCCTGGTGGCATAGTGGGTTAAACCCCTGTGCCAGCAGGACTGAAGACTGACAAGTCACAGGTTCGAATCCGGGGAGTGGCGGATGAGCTCCCTCTATCAGCTCCAGCTCTCCATGTGGGGACATGAGAGAAGCCTCCCACAAGGGTGGTAAAACATCAAAACATCCGGGCATCCCCTGGGCAACATCCTTGCAGACGGCCAATTCTCTCACACCAGAAGCGACTTGCGGTTTCTCAAGTTGCTCCTAACATGACAAAAAAAATGCATCTAACTGATGACTCTCATATTGATTTATAGAAATATTAACGTTCTACCTTATATCCTTGCATCCAACATATCTGTTACATGCCTAAAAAGTTTTACCATCAACTTATCTGTGAATCAAAGCAAAATTCGTAATTTGGCCCCAAAATCTGTCCTTAACCTAACTCAATTTATACATGAGATCAATTTATACATGAGTATTTAGCAGACATGGACAAACTTCAGCCCTTCTAACCGGCTGTTTAGAATTGTGAGAATTGAAGTTCAAAACACCTGAAGGGCTGAAGTTTGCCCATGCCTGATATATAGGGCAAACAACAACATATGTTGTTGTTTATTCATTCAGTTACTTCCGACTCTTCATGACCTCATGGACCAGCCCACGCCAGAGCTCCCTCTCAGCTGTCACCACCCCCAGCTTCTTCAGAGTCAAGCCAGTTACTTCAAGGATACCATCCATCCACCTTGCCCTTGGTTGGCCCCTCTTCCATTTTCCTTCCATTTTCCCCAGCATCATTGTCTTCTCCAAGCTTTCCTGTCTTCTCATTATGTGGTCAAAGTACTTAATCTTTGCCTCTAATATCATTTTCTTCAGTGAGCTGTTGGGCTTTATTTCCTGAAGTGTGGACTGGTTGGATCTTCTGGCAGTCCAAGGCACTCTCAGAATTTTCCTCCAACACCACAGTTCAAAAGCATCTATCCTTTCTATCTATCCTTAGCAATCCTTTGCTAAGTTGGGGCATATTCTCCAAATGAAGTCTAGAAAGCCACAAAATGGTGGTATCATCCATGCAGAAGGGGACATGACTATCTGGTGAACCCAAAAGGTTTGGAATAGAACCACAAGACTGTTGTATTCTGCCCAGGGCTTGAGGTTCCCTAGACTGATTTGACAGCATGTCTCCCAAGTTTTTAGATAAGTTTCCCCCCACAGTCTACCGGATGGCAAGCAGTGAGTCTGGATCTGTCTGCATGCAAACAAATGTTCTTCCGTCAAGGTACATCCCTTCCCCAAGGACGGCTGGAGTGCCTTGTCAACAATGGTGTGTCCTTCATTTCAAGTGTTTTCTCCCTCCTATGGAGAGCTTTCCATCCCTTCATTATTTTTTTACATCCCAAGAGAGAGTAATAAGGCAAGTCGGCTTTCTTCCTGGCAAGGTCACATATTTCAGTAATGTTTCCTCCAGTTCCCCACTTCTTATCTTGGCAGAACCCTGGGAGATCTGTGAGCAAAGCCAAGCACAACCTATAATTTTGCCCAAATGGACTCTCTGCTGTTAAGACTTTATTAGGAGGCAACTCTGGCACAATGCCACTGCACCTGCAATGCATTACAAATCTGCTTTTGTGATGGGAGCTCAGAGCTCATTGGGGTGGAGGGAAGGAAAAGTAGCTGCCCTAGACTTT
This sequence comes from Anolis sagrei ordinatus, assembly GCF_025583915.1. NCBI lineage: Eukaryota > Metazoa > Chordata > Lepidosauria > Squamata > Anolidae > Anolis > Anolis sagrei. The sequence continues at coordinate 13,830,677 of NW_026845477.1, read as the reverse complement.
TTGAGAAAATGTTACTTATCCTGGGTGAGTGAAGGCCAAAACTGCCTTGAATGCAAACCATTTTTGAAAAAGGTCGATTGCAACAAAACTCTCAGTTATTTTTTTATACCATTTTGTCTTTCCAGTTCTCTCTCTCTGGTTTTCTCCTATACACTGTGCCAAATATTGATGTTTTCTTTGTAATTCCACTATTTTTTTTAAATGCAATTATATCACACGGCAATAATAGTAATAATATAACTCATTTTCAGCTGGGCTATGTATGCACAAGGTTGTTTTTTTTTCCTTTTTGTATTGGCACTTTGGAAATTTCCATTTTATGCTTAACGGATCATTCCATAATTATGAGTATAATAGAGGTAAAGGGAGAAACAAAAAGAAGAAAAGAAAGCACCTACTGTTTTAGAGCTGCCAAAATGCCTTCCATTTCCAATATAACACAGCTAGAAAGAAGGCAAACATCCCTAAATCTTTCAGAGATCTCCAAATCCTCTAGTTATATACATAGCCATGTAGGTAACTTTTTCCAAACTCTTGAATTACTGTACTGTCGAAGGCTTTCATGGCTGGAATCACTAAGTTCTTGTGGGTTTTTTCGGGCTATATGGCCATGTTCTAGAGGCATTTCTCCTGACGTTTCGCCTGCATCTATGGCAACCATCCTCAGAGGTAGTGAGGCCTGTTTGGAAGTAGGAAAATGGGTTTATATATCTGTGGAATGACCAGGGTGGGACAAAGGACTCTTGTCTGCTGGAGCTAGGTGTGAATGTTTCAACTGACCACCTTGATTAGCATATAATGGCCTGACAGTGCCTAGAACAAACTTTTGTTGAGAGGTGATTAGATGTCCTTGTTTGTTTCCTCTCTGTTGTTGTGCTGTTGTAATTTTAGAGTTTTTTTAATACTGGTAGCCAGATTTTGTTCATTTTCATGGTTTCCTCCTTTCTGTTGAAATTGTCCACATGCTTGTGGATTTCAATGGCTTCTCTGTGTAGTCTGACATGGTGGTTGTCTTGAATTACTGTTGGCTTACATAAGGAAGTGTGGTGCTAACAGATATGGACTGGAGAAGGAAGTAGGAGACTCTCTACATATAAGTGGGAGGCCAGTGGGTAAAAGAAGATATCTCACAGCATCAGGACCGACAAAAAGAAAAAGAAACTTGGCCAAGAGAATAAAGGGAATTCCTGGTGAAGAGGTGCCTTAAATACAGGACTTTGATGCCAGCTTTCAAGGAGTATTAGGACAAACCTCAGCTGTGGAACTCCTTGCCTAGGGATATTAGATCAGCCCCCTCCCTCCTGACCTTTTGTAAGAGAGTGAAAACCTGGCTCTTCGAGCAGGCATTCGGAACCCCGGAATAGATAGTCAAGCTTGAGATGGAGAATGACCCAGGAACGGCCAAGATGATGAAATGGACGAGGATTGGAATGAGAGGATATAGCTCTTTTTAAATTGTTATTGCACTGTATTGCACTGTCTTTTTTTGTCTAATTGCACTTAACTGTTTTTGCTTTTGTATTGTATTGATGGCATCGAATTGTGCCGATATGTAGACCGCCCTGAGTCGCCTGCGGGCTGATATGGGCGGGATATAAGTGACGTAAATAAATAAAAAATAAATAAACCTCAAGGGGTTCAGAGGAAGGAAACGAGAATGGCACCCCCACCAACTATCCCCATTTGTCAGGAACTGTTTTGACTAATTCTTTCTCATTCTACTCTTTCTGCTGCCTTCTCAGTCCTCCTACTACTACTTTCCTCTGCCCTTATCAATTCTGCAGATTGAGTTCAAAGTGCAAAGGTAATTCAATCAATTAAGGCCCTTTCTATACAGCTGTATAAAACTCCACATTATCATCATCATCAACAACAACATCATCATCACACCACTGCTCAGATGATTCATTGGAAATTGTGCCACTGACACCATCTGCCTGCAACAAAGAACTGGTGGGAAAACATGCCTGATGGAAAATGAACCCGTCAAACTACTCTGGGACTTCCAAATTCAGACTGACAGAGTTTTGGAGCACAATACTCCTGACCTCACGATCATATGGGGGGGGGGGGGGGGGGGGGGGGGGGGGGGGGACCAAGTATGGATCGTCGATGTTGCAATCCTAGGCAACAGCAGGATTGATGAGAAGCAACTGGAAAAGCTTACATGACATGAGGATTTAAAGATAGAACTGCAAAGACTCTGGCACAAGTCAGTCAAGGTGGTCCCAGTGGTGATCAGCACACTGGTGCAGTGCCTAAAGACCTTGGCCTGCACTTAAACACAATCGGTGCTGACAAAATTACCATCTGTCAGCTGCAAAAGGCCACCCTACTGGGATCTGCACGCATTATTCACCAATACATCACATAGTCCTAGGCACTTGGGAAGTGTCTGACGTGTGATCCAATACAACAACCATCATATTGATCTTGTTTGCTGTGGACTAATCTTGTTGTGTTTCAAAAGATAATAATTATAATAATACTTTATTCGAGGTATATCCCACCCTATCTCCCCATAGGGACTCAAGGCAGTTTACAACAAATCAGTAACATTCAATGCCCTAAAGTACAGTCCCACAAAACAATATGGCAGTGTGGACTGGCTCAGATAATCCAGTTCAAAGCAGATACTGTGGATTATCTGCCTTCATATTCTGGGTTATATGGCTGTGTGGAAGGGCCCCAAAGTCTTCAAGGGAAAGGGGAGGGAAAAGGAAGGAAAATGAAAGGAAAGGGTGGAAGTTTACCCTTCCCAGCAGGCTCAGGCAAAAGTAAACTCCTGCCCCCTCGCCTAGATTGTGTGCTTATGTTTTGCCCAGTGAACAATAATCTGATGTTGGCTAGCCACAAATGCCCCACTTTTAATTTGTGAAATGTTGAAGGGGATGAATATAATGAGTTGTATGAGAAGCAGAGAAGGTTGAAGCAACTGGGTGATGGATTTATCTAGTCTGGGTAAGAGGTGAAGGAAAGAAAGACATGACTTCATCCCTCCAACATCAGACAGGCAGGGAAGAAAGCCCCTTTGTTGAATCAAATGAATTATGAGTAACAAATTATTTTAACAAATTATTTTAACCAGAGCGTGGGCTACCAAGGCTAATAATAATAATAATAATAATAATAATAATAATAATAATAATAATAATAGCAACGACAACAACAGCAACAACAACAACCGTATTCTCCTATGCAGGAACACACAATCAATCCCAGCAGATAGTCATCCAGCCTCTGCTTAAAAGCTTGCAGAGAAGGAGCTTCCATCATGCTCTAGAAAGCATATTTCACTGCTGAACAGCTCTTACCATCACGAAGCTCATCCTAATGTTTTAGTGTGAGGTCAAATTTAGACTAGGACCATGGATAAGGCGGGTCCATGCCTGCTGAGCGTTTATGCTAAAGCTCAAAGTTCCCAATTGGAGAACACTCACTGGAGGTTAAACCCTTGTGCCGACAGGTCACAGGTTCAAATCTGGGGGGAGCACGAATAAGCTCCCTCTGTCAGCTCCAGAACATGAGAGAAGCCTCCCACAAGGATGTTAAGACATCAAAACATCTGGGCATCCCGTGGGCAACATTCTTGCAGACAGCCAATTCTCTCAGACTAGAAGCAACTTGCAGTTTCTCAAGTCACTCCTGACATGAAAAAAAGCCAAACAGGTAAAGGCAGAGGTTTATTAGCAATCTGTCCAGAAAGGATGCAAGAACAGCTAGTGCCAAAATGTGCAAGCATAACCTGCAATACATAAAGTTTTATAGAGTTGATATCTATTCAAACCTTCCCGCTCCACCCACTTCACTCCCTGATTGGCCAGTCTGAAGCAGCACCCTGATTGGCTGGTATTTTGGTGACAACACCTCCTCCAGGAAGGGATTCCTTAGCAGAGGGAAGGAGATGCAAGCAGGGCCAATTAGTTGTTGTGAGGGGGACTCTCCAGAACAGAGACGATCCCTGGAAAAGTCCATTGTCCATGTCAGAAAAAGCAAATGTCCTATTTATTTATTATTTATTTATTTATTTACAGCTTTTATATTCCGCCCTTCTCACCCCGCAGGGGACTCAGGGCGGATTACAGTGTACACATATATGGCAAACATTCAATGCCAATTTTTGACATACAAACATATACAGACATACACAGAGGCTATTTAACTTTTTCTGGCCGCCAGGGGAGCTGTCGCTTTCATCGTCCATCTGCGACGCTGATGAAGCACTTCCGCATTCCCGCATGCTTCCCCGCTGGAATGCTTTGCTGGAGTCTTCTTTATGGCCTCATAAATTAGTTAATTTAGCCTCCCCACACTTTAATGTGGTACCTAATTTTCCTACTTGACAGATGCAACTGTCTTTCGGGTTGCAAAGGTCGACAACAGGCTACACACAATTGGTTGGAAACCCACTCCAACCCGGGCTGGCTTCAAACTCATGACCTTTTGGTCAGAGTGATCTTAATGCAGCTGACACTCAGCCAGCTGCACAATCCCGGTCCTAGGTTGGTTTTAATTATTTTAGTCTCTGGTGAGGAGGAAATTCCTTGGGAAAAACAAGGACATGGAACCTTAAAACAAAAGGTGATGATCTTCTGTAATCAAGCCTTGGATAACAAAGAATTTTAAGGAGTGCACATATTTGGAGCCACCGTTTTCGTGTCCAGCCATTTTTCAGTTCAGTTGAGGCAATCAGTTGGGCAAGTATCAGCCAGCCATATCAGATCAGGGGTGGAAACCTCCTGCTGGTCTGCACACACATACAATGAATCTTTGATTGTTATCTTTGTCTAGGACAGTGGTTCTCAACCTTGGGTCCCCAGATGTTTTTGGCCTACAACTCCCAGAAATCCCAGCCAGTTTACCAGCTGTTATGATTTCTGGGAGTTGAAGGCCAAAAATATCTGGGGACCCCAGGTTGAGAACCACTAGTCTAGGAGCTTTGTCCAGCCCCAGATGTCCAGGAAATTCCTCAGCATGGTCAGCAAGGGGCAATGACCCCTGTGGCTTGTTTAGGCAGAAATGATATTATATAAATAGATTTGGGTAAGATAGGGAGCAAGGGATACAAAAATATATAAAAGTTATCAGAAAAAGGTACATTAATCAAAAGGTTGGGAAAGGATAGTGTCTTTGTATAAGATTCACTGCTGCAGATTTGGTCTACACATGTGCTGATACATATCAGCGCATATCTTCAGACCTTTAATAAAAATGAAAAATGAACCTTTGAGGGAGTTTGGTGGCTGCTGGTCAGTCTGATGGGCTTGCTCTTTGCTGGAGTCACGGAAGTTCAGCAGAGAAGGGAAAGAAAATCATTTATTCTATTCTGGTGCCCTTAGCAAACTATAAATCATCAGGGAAGGGTACTGTGTCTGGCAACAGGTGCAACCTGTTTTCCTGCGATTTGAATCCATTGCTCTGTGTCCTAGCCTCCAGAGCAGCAGAAAACAAGCTTGCCTCCTTCTCAAGGTGACATCCTTTCAAAAACTGAAATAGAGCTATCATGCCCCCTCTCAGGTTCTTCTTTCCAAGCTAAACATACCGAGTCCCCCAAGCCATTCCTCATAGGGCTTGGTGTCCAAACCTTTGGTTTTCCCTCTGTAAGCTGTCCCGAGTCCCTTCGGGGAGATGGAGGTGGGGTATAAAATAAGGTTATTATATTACTATTATTGATACTTATCTGTAAACTGTCGTTTATTTATTTATTTATCGTGTAAGGGGCAACCAGACCATTGTATTACATTTCTAACAGAATAAAACAAACAAACAGATAAAAAAACACAAATTTTGCAAACTTGGTAGTTGATTAAATGTCCTTTGACCAGTATCTGGCCACTTGAAGTGCCTCTGGTGTTGCCGCAAGAAGGTCCTCCATCGTGCATGTGGCAGGTTGCATTGCAGCAGGTGGTCAGTGGTTTGCTCTTCTCCACACTCGCATGTCGTGGATTCAACTTTGTAGCCCCATTTCTTAAGGTTGGCTCTGCATCTCGTGGTGCCAGAGCACAGTCTGTTCAGCGCCTTCCAAGTTGTCCAGTGTGCCCAGGGGGGAGTCTCTCATCTGGTATCACCCACGGATTGAGGTGCTGGGTTTGAGCCTGCCACTTTTTATCTCTCGCTTGCGGAGGTGTTCCAGCGAGTATCTCTGTCGATCTAAGAAAACTATTTCTTGATTTAAGTCGTTGATGTGCTGGCTGATACCCAAACAAGGGATGAGCTGGAGATGTCTCTGCCTTGGTCCTTTCACTATTGGCTGCTACTTCCTGGCGGATGTCAAGTGGTGCAATACCGGCTAAGCAGTGTAATTTCTCCAGTGGTGTAGGACGCAGACCCCCCGTGATAATGCGGCATGTCTCATTAAGAGGCACATCCACTGTTTTAGCGTGGTGAGATGTGTTCCACACTGGGCATGCATACTCAGCAGCAGAGTAGCATAGTGCAAGGGCAGATGTATTCACTGTATCTGGTTGTGATCCCCAGGTTATGCCAGTCAGCTTTCATATGATATTGTTTCTAGCACCCACTTTTTGCTTGATGTTCAGGCAGTGCTTCTTGTAGGTCAGAGCATGGTCCAGAGTGACTCCCAGGTATTTGGGTGTGCTGCAATGCTCCAGTGGGATTCCTTCCTCTAAACTGTCATAAGACCCCTCAATAAGGGGTCAGATATAATTATTTAAAGGAAGAAGAAAAAAAGATAGTTGCTGTACAATGAATTTAGTCTGGCTCCTCAACTCCCAAGATTCCATAGCATTGAGCTGAGGCAGTTAATGTGGTGTCAAACTAATGCAGATGGACTTTTATTCTGCCCAAATGGGTGAAGAAAACAGCATGTTCTGCACCAAAATGGTTTCTCTTGCATAGCAAATACACCGAAAACCTTTTTGCAGATTTTGTGCAGAATAACACCCAAACTACATCATTTTCCCTCTGGAGAAAACTCACAAAATTGCATTACTGTTACAAACTGCATTATACTGCAGTGCAGATGGAGTCTGGGGTAACTCTTTTGAAGTGTGGAAAGGATTAATTTCCCCACTGATGTCAGAAGCAGCAGGCTTCTGACATCAGTAACCTTATTTCCAAATTCTGAAATCTGAAATATTCTAAAATTGTTCACATGTATGGCTGAGATAGTGTTACCTTTGCTTTATGATGGTTTAACATACACATTTGTTTCATGTCCAAAATTACTTTCAGGCTATGTGTATAATGGATCTATAAGTGAATTTTGCATTTAGTCTTGAGTCCCATTTCCAAGATATTTATTATTTTTATGCATTTCATTTAATTTTTATCCCAACTATCTTGTGATGTGGGAACTCAAGGTGGCTAAAGCATCAAATATGACACGATGCAATGAAAACAATGCAGTGATATCACATTATGTAGATATATGCAAATGAAGGTATTGCAAAATTCATAATAATAATAATCATCATCATCATCATCATCATCGAACTGCAAAGAGTCTGGCACAAACCAGTCAAGGTGGTCCCAGTGGTGATTGGCACACTGGGTGCAGTGCCTAAAGACCTTGGCCTGCACTTAAACACAATCAGCGATGACAAAAATTACCATCTGCCAGCTGCAGAAGACCATCTTACCGGGATCTGCATGCATTATTCGCCGATACATCACACAGTCCTAGACACTTGGGAAGTGTCCGACATGTGATCCAATTCAACAGCCAGCAGAGTGTCTGTTGACTCATCCTGTTGTGTTTCAAATAATAATAATAATAATAATAATAATAATAATAATAATAATAATAATAATCTGAGATCCAAAACACTTCTGTTCCTCATCCTTTCCCATAACTGATGACAGTAGGTTTCTAGTGAGCCATCAGTGTGGTGCGAACACTGATCCGAGCTCACCTCCGTTTGTGTTGGAGGTGTATCTGAGTAAGAACATACGGGAGTTCTTGTGGGGGAAGAGCTGGAACGTCAAAACAGATGGTGCACTGTCAGTGCTAAGTAGACAAGACGAGAAGGCAAATTAAGCCGTCAGCCATGTAATTAACCATTTGTGGCTTGATAGATGCATGCATAATATTCTGAGCTTTTCTGCTCCAGTGAAATGGCAACAGAAGAGTATTTTTAATGCCTTACCTCTTCTTTTCATAACAGATGATAACAAAGACCAATAAAAGTGAGCAGCTAAGTGGCTGTATTTATACAAGTACACCCCTAACTAGATTATGATTCCATGAAACTGTGAATAAAACAGATTACCATTAAATCACTAGACTTTCAGTCCCAGCATAACATAGAGTTGTGCTGGAAGACCTAGAGATTCCTCTCCATGAATTTGCTAGGTGATCCGGTGGTAACTTCCAGGGAAACATAACGTCACATGGAGGACCTACCGATTTCTTAGAGAAACCATTTTATCCCAGGGGTGGGTAAGTTAAACTACAGATATGGCCCCCACAATTACATTCTCTCCTTGGACTAAAAGCACCACCACCAACGATCTTATCACATGGCCACCAGAATCACTTCATGTCATCAGGGGATTGGGGAACCCCGTGTTTCATGCATTGCATTGTGCGACTCCTCTCCCAGCTGATTCCATGGAGAAGCATCGATTGCACAGCTTCATTGCTTCTAATAGCAACACTGGAAGCCTCCCGTGTTGCTGTAGCAGTAGCATTAATCACCTCTGTCCTCCTTCACTCCCAGAATCACATTGGCATCATTTGATGGGAGCCGGTGGGATCCGTGGGTGACGTGGACCAAACCAGTGCATGCCGCCAAATTTAGCTCTTTGTGATAAGGCTGTAACTTGAAGGACCTAATCTGTTTTGATGTTCCAACTGTAGGGATAAAGGAAAGCTGCTGTAATGGAGATAGGACAGTCAGCCAGAGGAAAGAGCTGAGTAGCATTTTAGGAAGCCACAAAAAACAGAAGGCCCTCAAGTTTTGCAGGAGTTAGGGAACTACTGGGAAAAGTGAGATACGTGTGAGAACACCTCTCAAAGAGGACATAGGTCCTCCAACACAACTGCTTGGTCAACATCTGCTGAAAGTTGACCGTAGAATTTCATTGGAGTATCTACTAATGCCTTAAGCGTTCTTCATAGGAATGTCTAGAGGAGTGTTCTCTCTGGAAATTACCAGGTCCTTCCTCATGGCTCTATGGACAACAGGCAGAAGAAATTGACCATACAATTCCACTGGAAGACCTAGAGATTCCTAGGGAGAACATCAAAGTTGCAAACAATCAGACCTTCAAAAGCTAAACCCACAAACGTGAAAGGCCAGCTGTTGTAGTCCAGCTTTTAATTGTGACTACACCCGATATCTCGGGATTCTGGGCTTGTTAAATCAGCCTGATGACACTAGGGATTCTGGGTTTGCAAGCAGCAGGAGAGCCAGCAAGAGATGTTAAAACCTGAAAATTAGTGGTCTTTGTCTGAAGGCCACATTCCAGAAAAGCGGTTTGCTAGGGAAGCAAGGTCAGAAACAGAACTGAGCTCAGAGGATGAAAATGAAAGTCCAGGTGGACAGACCAATGAGCAATTAGATAGAAGATTTACATTCTGTTGACACAGAGCTTCTCGGGATAGTTTACAAAGGTCAAGCCAAGAAGTCCTTATCTGTTTCCCAGGGGAGAAGGCATGATTTTCTGTCTGTATTAGCTAGACCAGCAGGTTTTTCACCAGTTGAGGCAATATTGGTGTTTGAGTATGAAACTTTTGTCAAGTCAAGGGATTTCTAGTTCCATGTTTCCTTTTTGTTCATGTTTCATGCTTCAAAGTTTTTGAGGTCTGGGTTGTTGTAGGTTTTTTGGACTGTATGGCCATGTTCTAGAAGCATTGTTTCCTGACATTTCAACTGCATCTGTGGCAGACATCCTCAGAGGTTGTGTGGTCTGTTGGAAACTAGAAAAAATGGGTTTATATATCTGTGGAATGTCCGGGGTGGGAGAAAGAACTCTTGTCTGTTGTAGCCAGGTGTGAATGTTTCAATTGGCCACCTTGATTGGCATTTGATGGCCTGGCAGTTTTTAGGTGTGGCTTGTTAGTGCCTGGGGGAATCTAGGCTGAAGATCTCTCTGCTTGTCCTTCTCTTTCTAGAATCATAGAATCATAGAATCAAAGAGTTGGAAGAGACCTCATGGGCCATCCAGTCCAACCCCCTGCCAAGAAGCAGGAATATTGCATTCAAATCACCCCTGACAGATGGCCATCCAGCCTCTGTTTAAAAGCTTCCAAAGAAGGAGCCTCCACCACACTCCGGGGCAGAGAGTTCCACTGCTGAACGGCTCTCACAGTCAGGAAGTTCTTCCTCATGTTCAGATGGAATCTCCTCTCTTGTAGTTTGAAGCCATTGTTCCGCATCCTAGTCTCCAGGTAAGCAGAAAACAAGCTTGCTCCCTCCTCCCTGTGGCTTCCTCTCACATATTTATACATGGCATCATATCTCCTCTCAGCCTTCTCTTCTTCAGGCTAAACATGCCCAGCTCCTAAGCCGCTCCTCATAGGGCTTGTTCTCCAGACCCTTTTTTTCTTTTTTTTTATTCCAGCCCCTGTATTTGAGTGTTATTTTACTGTTATAATTTTAGACTTTTAAAATACTGGTAGCCAGATTTTGTTCATTTTCATGGTTTCCTCCTTTCTGTTGAAATTGTCCACATGCTTGTGGCTTCTCTGTGTAGTCTGACATGGTCGATATTGGAGTGGTCCAGCATTTCTGAGTTCTCAAATAATATGCTTTGAAATCTGTTCCTGTTCCTCAAAGGGGAAATGGGAGAGGTGGGTGACAGAAACCCAAGGAATGGAAATATGGGGCCAGCCTAGAGAGGGGATCCATCATCATTTGCGTGTTTTATGTGAAAATATGAAGTTCCATTTACATCACTGGTTGCTTAAACAAATTCTGTGGTTGCTCCTTTTTAAAGCTAAAAAAGGACCAGGTTTTATGCTGAAACTAAAGTTCTTCCATTTATTTGCCTTTTTCTCAGATCATCATGAAAAATTTGACCACTCAGGAGGTGACCACCTTTAACTACAATGATTGGCTCTCGAAGCAATGGGGCGACAATCTGACCTTGGAGTGGGAAATGCCAGCAATAGTTAATGAAGAACTGATGATGGACTACACAACTTACAATGTCCAAGTTAAAACCAGTGACATCGGAGGTAAGTCTCCATTTTCTGTAAGGATCTACTGCAGATTTTTATCCACAGTTTTTAGAATTTCAAGTGGATATTAACCTAGAGTGGGCCTGTTTATGGAAAGCATTTTGTGCAAAAACGTCACTGAGAAACTGAGTTTATCTATTCTACACTGTAAAATTGATACAATTTGGCACAACTATGGGAATGAACCAATGCTATGGAAACCTGGGAGTTGTTGTTTGGTGAGGCACCAGCACCCTTTTGCAGAACTAGGATTGCATAGCACATAGCCATGGCTGTTAAGGTAGTGTCAAACTGCATTAATTCTACAGTGTAGATTTGTTGAAGCACTTTTGGCTATTTCACATTCTGCTGGAAGAAGAATCTCTAAATTTTGCTTTGACTTTTTTATTTCAAAGAAGTGTGGTATCAGCCTATAGATTTGTTGTTTGTCTTACATGCCTTCACATTGTTTTTGGCTTATGGACAACCTTAGGTTGAGCCTATCATATGGTTTTTCTGGCAAGATTTGTTTGGGAGGTAGGGTTTCATGTACCTTCCTCTGAGGCTAAGAAAGTGTTTCTTTGCGATATATCTTCATGAGATATAGTGAAGACATCTGCCCATGCTCTTTGCTACTCTGCTGCTTGAGTAAGCATGCCCAGTGTAGAACACATCTCACCACGTTAAACAGTAGATTTGGCCCTTTAATGGGACATGCCGCATTAGCATAGAATGTCTGCACCCTACACCGCTGGAGAAATTGTACTATTTAATTGGTATTGAGCCACCAGACATCCGTCAGGAAGTCACAACCTGTAATGAAAGGACCAAGGCATTGACATCTCCAGACCATCCTCTGTTCAGCTATCAGCCAGCAAGTCAATGCCTTAAATCAAGAAACAGCTTCCTAAGATTGACAGAGATACTCGCAGGAACACCTCAGTAAGTGAGAGTCCAAAAGTGGCAGGCTAAAACCCAGAACCTCAATCAATGATTGATACCAGATGAGAGAATCGCCTATGGGCACACAGAAGACTGGCCGACTTGGAAGGCGCTGAACAGTCTGCACTCTGGCACTGAGATGCAGAGCCAATCTTAGGAAATCAGGTTACAAAGTGGAGTCCACGACATGCGAGTGTGGAGAAGAGCAAACCACAGACCACCTACTACAAATGCAACCTGAGCCCTGACACATTCACAATGGACACCAGAGGCACTCCAAGTGGCCAGCTTTTGGTCAAAGGAAATCTAGTATAATGCCAAGTTTTTAACTTTGTTTATTTTTTTTTATTATAATTGCATCCTCAATTTCCTTCTGACATGATACATAAATAAATAAATACCCAGTGCATTCCCATGGACCAATAAGGATTTGAACCCTGGTCTCACACTCAAACCAATGCACCATACTTATTCCCTAGTCTATTGATGGTCAGAGCTTTGGGACAAATTTTACTTCTAGGACATAAACTATTTTAGTTTCCCTGTGATGTCTCATTGAATTTAGTCTTACAGGAGAAGCAGGGGCAGTCGGTATCAAGGGAGTTATTATTGAAACAACTTCAATAAAGATGGGATTCTGGACCAGATGGCCTTCAGAACATGCTCTGCGGCTGTTTGGAACAAACTCCAAACTATGCAAAGTGCATGGCGTGAACTTTGTGCACATTTGGGAGGCACCTCTCTAATTTTTAAAGAGTGGGTATGTGCCAAAATCTGCCCTTCCCCTGAAGAATTTGTGATGCGCCAGCTGTTGTTGGCAAACCACACTCATCTCCCCTCATCCCTGGCTGAGGCTGATGGGAGTTGCAGTCCAGCACTATCTGGAAGACTGCATGTTACTGAATCGTACTTTTACGAATTGAGGATGTGAGCCAACAACATATAATTCTTGCTGGGTGTTAGAAATTCAGTTTGCCTCTATGTGGGTAAGTAACTGGAGCAACACTGTTTTGCTCCCAGCATCCCAGCACAGCAGTTCTCTCAATTCCAGCTCCTTAAGTTTCCTTTTAATAAAATAAACTAAATCTCTAATGATGCCAGGATGAGCCATAGCAGGGCTCTGGAAGCCCAGCTATTTGATAGCTGTGCTGTGATTTGACACAGGGCTTGCTTATTTGTAACCATGTTGAAACAAAACTTAGAAAAGGTACTTGGATGGATTCAGTACCCAGACAATATATCCCATAAGAATTCCACTGGTCTAGCTGGCTGGAGAACTTTAGTTCTGCAGTTCTACTGGCTGTTATACTGTTCCCATTAGTGTGGTACAGAAATTCGTTTCAATCAAGGCAGAAAGCTGTCTTACATCTCCCAAACGTTTCAGTACGAGGGTTGAATGAAAAGTAATGCCTCCACCTTCGCAACTCCTCAACAGATAGCAATACTGGTATGCTGCAGGAACTGGCTTGTTCAGTAGACTCTCCTCTACAGTTCCATTTTGGTGGGAAGCCTTAGCAATGAACAGTTGTGTTGTTAAAGTGCGAAGTATGGAACCCTGTGCAGACGGTTGATCAATGCGACTTAAGCAACGTGCAGTCATTGAATTCTTGACAGCAGAAGGTGTCACCCCAAAGGAGATTCATCAGGGAATGCAAGCTATTTATGGTGATTGTGTTGATGTGAGTGCTGTGTGTCGTTGGGCGAGTAAGTTTAAAGATGTTGAGGTGGGAACATATGACTTGCATGACAAACAAAGAGTTGGATGTCTTATGACAGCAACCACCAAGTTTCAGAAGCAAAAGGTAGACAGATTGATTCAGGATGATCATCGTATCACTCAGAGAGAAATTTCAAACATAACTGGCATTTCACAAGAACATGTGGGTCACATTATTGCTTTGCTTGGCTATCAGAAGATCTGTGCATGATGGGTTGTGGAAAGAGAGTGTCGACTTCTTCCGTGACGGCTTCAGAAAACTTGTTCATTGTTGGCAGAAGTGTATCCAATTGTCTGGTGATAATGTGGGAAAGTGAATAATGGTAGTTAAAGAGCACATTCTAAGGATTATTTCTGTGTTTGATTTATTAAAATATTCCCATCCAAACCCAAGTAACGAAGGTGGAGGCATTACTTTTCATTCAATCCTCATAGATGTCACAATGGACTTTTGCAGTCCTGATGTCACAATGGACTTTTTGAAAAATACTTTTTACTAACACAGACTCAAGCTCTATGATGTTAACGCTAATACTTGAGACCTAAGGATGGCCCCTTGTGATGTCATAAGAACTGAACCCTAGTGATGTCACAAGGTGTGTCACCTAGTTTGTTTGTTTTTTTGTCGTGTCAGGAGCAACTTGAAAAACTGCAAGTCGCTTCTGGTGTGAGAGAATTGGCCGTCTGCAAGGACATTGCCCAGGGGATGCCTGGATGATTTGATGTTTTTATCATCCTTGTGGGAGGCTTCTCTCATGACCCCGCTTGGGGAGCTGGAGCTGACAGAGGGAGCTCATCCACCTCTCCCCGGATTTGAACCTGCAACCTGTCAGTCTTCAGTCCTGCCGGCACAGGGGTTTAACCCACTGCACCACCGGGGGCTCCACTGTCACCTAGTGATGCCATGTCATTCATTTCAGAATCAATACCTGAGACCTAAGAATCGCCTCTTGTGATGTCATGGGAAATGAGCTCTACTGATGTCACAAGGGACATTCTCTGGTGATGTCATTCAGCTGGAGACATTAACTATTAGCTATAGTTGTGCATAGTATGCTATTCGAGTAACAAAAACAGCAAATCATGGAGAAAGAGAGAATGTCAGAGGGTAAATCTCCACTGCAGAACTGATGTAGTTTGACATGACTTTAAGTGCCATGCTTCAGTGCTAAGGATGCCTTGAAGTTGTAGTTTTATAAGCTCTTTATCCTTTTTTGCCAAATAGTGCTGGGTCTTCACCAAACTACAAATCCCAGGATTCTATAGCATTGAGCCGTGGCAGTTAAAGTCATGTCAAACTACATCAATTCTACCGTGGATATGCACCCAAAAATAGAAAGTTATTGCCGTCAAGTCAATTGTCTCCTCAGGTCTTTCAAGTTAAGCTCTGGCTTCCATGGATGAAAAGAGCCAAATAGAGATCCAAAGAGAATACAGAGGAAAAGGGGGAAATACATCTCGAGTGCTCAGTGATGTGATGTTATATTAAAACAAGCCAAATGCCTATGTATATATTTCAGGGACGACATAAAAACAAAAACAAATACAAATGTCAAATTAAAAATCAAAAGGACAACACATATAACCCCAGGATCAGTTCGCCTTAAGGTTGCCATAAGTCAGAAACAATTTGTAGCACACACAGCAACAACAAATCTACATAAAAATTCAAAATACATTTTTTAATGTTTCTACATACGTACCATTCTTGCTAAGGGATTTTCTGAAGCTGGAGATCTCATTCCATTTTTCGAACTGACAAGAAACTAGACAATCAGGCTCAAGGTTTTTAGAGACCCCAAGGATGATTCATGCCCCTAATTGCTCCCACTTTGAATTAACCGATCCAGACAGAAAGCATTTAATGTTGTTATGTTATTTTATTTTTTTGATTATTTGATTTTAATTTTGATTTGTTTGATTGCATCGTGTTTTATTCTGTGTCTTCTGGGCTTGTCCCTATGTAAGCCACCCAAGTCCCTTTGGGGAGATGGAGGCAGGATATAAAATAAAGTTATTATATTATTATTATGTGCTGCCAACTTTTGGTGAGCCTATGAAGGGGATAAGCAATGCATAGAAGTGGAAGAAGACAACAGAATAGGAAGGACAAGAGACCTCTTCCAGAAAATTAGAAACATTGGAGGTAAATTTCAGGCAAAAATTGGTATGATAAGAAACAAAGATGGCAGGGACCTAACAGAAACTGAAGAGATCAAGAGAAGGTGGCGAGACTATACAGAAGATCTGTATAGGAAGGATAATAATATTGAGGATAGTTTTGACGGTGTGGTGAATGAATTAGAACCAGACATCCTGAAGAGTGAGGTTGAATGGGCCTTAAGAAGCATTGCTAACAACAAGGCAGCAGGAGACGACCGGGTTGCAGCTAAACTAAAAAAACCAAGATTATGGCAACAAGAATGATTGACAACTGGAAAATAGAGGGAGAAAATGTGGAGGCCGTGACAGACTTTGTATTTCTAGGCGCAAAGATTACTGCAGATGCAGACTGTGGCCAGGAAATCAGAAGACGCTTACTTCTTGGGAGGAGAGCAATGTCCAATCTCGATAAAATAGTAAAGAGTAGAGACATCAGACTGGCAACAAAGATCCGCCTAGTCAAAGCCATGGTATTCCCTGTAGTAACCTACGGATGTGAGAGCTGGACTTTAGGGAAGGCTGAGCGAAGGAAGATCGATGCTTTTGAACTGTGGTGTTGGAGGAAAGTTCTGAGAGTGCCTTGGACTGCGAGAAGATCCAACCAGTCCATCCTCCAGGAAATAAAGCCCGACTGCTCACTGGAGGGAAAGATACTGGAGACAAAGTTGAAGTACTTTGGCCACATCATGAGGAGACAGGAAAGCCTAGAGAAGACAATTATGCTGGGGAAAGTGGAAGGCAAAAGGAAGAGGGGCCGACCAAGGGCAAGATGGATGGATGGCATCCTTGAAGTGACTGGACTGACCTTGAAGGAGCTGGGGGTGGTGACGGCCGACAGGGAGCTCTGGCGTGGGCTGGTCCATGAGGTCACGAAGAGTCGGAGACGACTGAACGAATGAACAACAACATGAAGGGGAGACTTGATTGAGTGTTGATCCTCTCTTCAATCCTGCTGTCACCCGGGATTGCAACATCGACAATCCATACTTTGTTTTTTAACACAATTGTGAGGTCAGGAGTATTATTATTATTATTATTATTATTATTAATGTTGAGAACCCCAAATTCCAGCTGAAAGTATTTGTGAGTCCAGCATTACCTTGGGTGCAAGAGTTGTTACCTCAACATGAAATATATCTATCTATCTGCGTGAAGCTAAGCATAGGCACAGAAAGGCCAAAGGAAAGAGCAGAACTGGCGATGTCAACATCAGCAACTACATCTCATTTTTCCAGGAAATGAAGGGTGATGGGCTTTAACGATGGTGAGTTCTATCTTGTTATGAGCCGAGGCAGCCTGCGGGGGAAAAACAAATTAGAGAACGAATGAGAAGTGCTTGTTTTTGATCAGATTATACTGCAGTCAGCGTAACCATACGTCTGACTGAGACAGTTTCAGGTTTGGAGCTGGCTTGATTGCAGCACCTCCCCATTGCAGAGACAATGTGTATCTTATGTTAGCAACAGGAGAGAAATGAGGCTGCCAAATTCCATGTTGGCTTTGAGGGTGTTTTTCATCCTATAGCCCAAGCATTCTCTCCTGTTTACCAGCATCCAGTAGGGTATTGCAACAGCTGCTGGTGATGTTATTATTTATTATCAAGATTTATATTCTGCTCTTAGACAAAATGTTCCTCACAGCAGTCTGCAATGGATCATAACAATGCAATAGCCGTTAACACATTACTTGGTGGTATGGCGTTGGAGGGATGCTGGAACTGGCAAGATGTTCAAGCTGTCCCATAGCTCTCTCTGGTGCTTCTATCATTGCTGTTGCAGATGACTATGAATTGAGAGGGATAGCTAATCCCACAAAGGACAAGATTGGGATACAAAATGGCCTTAGCTGATTGCAGTGCAGGGCCAAAACTAACAAAATGGATTTCAACAGGGAGAAAAGTACAATATTACACTTTGGCAGAAAAAATGAAATACATAAATATGATAGGTGACACCTGGCTTGAGAACAATCCATGTGAAAGGGATCCAGAAGTCTTAGTAGACAACAAGTTGAACATATGTCAAAAGTGTGATATGGCAGCTTAAAAAGCTAATGTGATTCAAGGATATATCTATAGAAGCATAATGTAAGGATAAGGTATAGGCAAACTTTGGCCCTCCAGGTGTTTTGTACTTCAGCTCCCACAATTCCTAACAGCTAGGTCTTCTAGCATCACTATATCGTCAAAAACTGCTGGAGAACCAAGAGTTTCCTAAAGAGGGGTTCCTTCTAGATACCTCTGGGTCCTCCAGAATGAGTAGAGGAAGTTGACCATATAGTCCCACTGGAGGAGCTAGACCAGGCATGGACAAACTTCATCCTTCCTGGTGTTTTGGACTTCAACTCCCACAATTCCTAACAGCTAGGTCTTATAGCATCACTTTATGGCCAAAGTCTGCTGGAAGACCAAGAGATTCCTAAAGAGAGGTTCCCTCCAGATATCTCTGGGTCCTCTAGAATGCCTAGAGGAAGTTGACCATATAGTCCCACCAGGCATGGGCAAACTTCATTCCTCCAGATGTTTTGGACTTCAACTCCCACAATTCCTAACAGCTGGTAGTTGAAGTCCAAAACACCTGGAGGGCTGAAGTTTGCCCATGCCTGGTCTAGATCTTCCAGTGGGACTATATGGTCAACTTCCTCTAGTTGCCCTACAAAATCATGCCCTACAAAAGTGGTTCTCAACCTGTGGGTACCCAGGTGTTTTGGCCTACAACTCCCAGAAATCCCAGCCAGTTTATCAGATGTTGCAACTTATTTATTTATTTATTTATTTATTTATTTATTTATCAATTTTATATACCGCCACTCCCCGAAGGCTCAGAGGGGTTTACAATATACATATGCAATATTTTACATTTAAAATCAAAGAAAATTTCAATTAGCAAGATTCAAATGCCATCTTTAAATGTACTCATTGGGCGAGTACCTTTAAAGATGTTGAGGTGGGAACATCTGACTTGCGTGACAAACAAAGAGTTGGACGTCCTGTGACAGCAACCACTGTGTTTCACAAGCAAAAGGTTGACAGATTGATTCAGGAAGATCGTTGTATCACTCAGAGAGAAATTTCAAGCAAAATAATGTGGGTCACTTTCTTGCTTTGCTTGGCTATCAAAGATCTGTGCACAATGGGTTGCGGAAACAGAGTGTCGACTTCTTCTGTGATGGCTTCAGAAAACTTGTTCATCGTTGGCAGAAATGTATCCAATTGTCTGGTGATTATGTGGAAAAGTGAATAGTGGTTGTTAAAGAGCACATTCTAAGGATTATTTCTGCATTTGATTTATTAAAATATTCCCATCCAAATCCAAGTAACGAAGGTGGAGGCATTACTTTTCATTCAACCCTCGTATATTTCCGCATACTCGAGGATTGGAATGGATGGATGGCCCTTGTGGTCTCTTCTAACTCTATAATTCTAGCAATTTTTTAAGTTCCTGAAGCTTTTTCATGTATAGTACAACCCCCTGATCTGTGAGATACACGTTCCCATTTGAATACACAGAACTGCAGATAATAGGGTTTGATAGCAAACCCTACTGAAGTAAAGGACTTCCAGCCCAGGAATACTACAGAATCACCTGGAATGGCCATATTTAATCAGAAGTCGGGGGAAAATGAAACAACAGTTACTTCTGCTACAGATACATGAGTCATTCCTAGTAGAAATATATCTCGCCCAAACAAGAATCAAGGAACATGAAAGGCACTGCAGACTACTTCAACCAGAGAAGTCAGCCATAGCAGAGCACCTGGTGAACCAACCTGGACACAGCATATTATTTGAGAACACAGAAATGCTGGACCACTCTCACAACCACCATGTCAGGCTACACAGAGAAGCCATTGAAATCCACAAGCATGTGGACAATTTCAACAGAAAGGAGGAGACCATGAAAATGAACAAAATCTGGCTACCAGTATTAAAAAAACTCTAAAATTACAACAGCACAACACAGAGAGGAAACAAACATGGACATCTAATCACCTCTCAACAAAAGATTGCTCCAGGCACTGCCAGGCAATCAAATGCTAATCAAGGTGGTCAGTTGAAACATTCACACCTAGCTCCACAGACAAGAGTCCTTTGTCCCACTCTGGTCATTCCACAGATATATAAACCCCCTTTTCCTAGTTCCAACAGACCTCACTACCTCCAAGGATGCTTGCCATAGATGCAGGCAAAATAACAGGAGAAAATGCCTCTAGAACATGGCCATATAGCCCGAAAAAAACCTACAACAACCCAGAAATATATCTCTTTCTGTGGATTCACCTAGCTGGTAGTACTTGTAAGAGAATGCTATGACCCAGGATGGATTTCTCAGAAATGAGTCATACTAGATTAATCTCTCTCTCTCTTTCTCTCCCTTTCCATCCCTCCTTCTCAAGCTATGGATGCAGTGTATAATGATTTCCGCAAACCCGTCTGGTAAAATGTGAGCTAGCCACCAGTGCTACAGTTAAATGGATTTGCAGCGGCTTGATGAACTGAGCCTTGAGTGTGCTCACCAATGGTTCCTTATCATCCTGGAGAGAAGTGACTAGAGGGGTGCTTCAAGGGCCTGCCTTGAGCTCAGTGTTATTCAACTTCGTTATAAGTGAATTGGATAATGGAGTAGAGTGTGCTGCTCATCAAATCTGCAGGCAGTGCCAAGCGGGGAGGGAGGAGCAGCTCATGGCTCAGTGGGCAGAATCAGTATTCAAGATGACTCTAACAAATTGGATTGCTGGGTCAAAACTAATGGAATGAATTTCAACAGGGATAAATGTAAGGTATTATATTTGGGCAGGAAGAAACAAAAATGGCCAAATTTAAGATGGGTTACATCCAGCATGAGAACAATACAGGGAGCCCTTGAGATCTGCTGAGGACCCTCAATGGATACCAAAATCTGTAGGTGCTTGAATATCATTCTATGCAATGTTGTGTCCCTCACATAAAATGGCAAAATTAAAGTTTGCTTTTAGGAGCCCCTGGTGGCGCAGTGGGTTAAAGCACTGAGCTGCTGAGCTTGCTCATCGAAAGGTCACAGGTTCGATTCCGGGGAGCGGCGTGAGCTTCCGCTGTCAGCCCTAGCTTCTGCCAACCTAGCAGTTCGAAACCATGCAAATGTGAGTAGATCAATAGGTACTGCTCCGGCGGGAAGGTAACGGCGCTCCATGCAGTCATGCCGGCCACATGACCTTGGAGGTGTCTACGGCCAACGCTGGCTCTTCGGCTTAGAAATGGAGATGAGCACCACACCCCAGAGTCAGACATGACTGGACTTAATGTCAGGGGACTACCTTTACCTTTACCTTTGAGATTAAAAAAAGTTTTAAGCTATGAGTGGTCAAATCTGTGCATGTGGAATCCGTACATGTGAGAAGAAAAAGAAAAACTTTATTTTTCTACCTTGCCTCCATCTCCCCGAAGGGACTCGGGGCGGCTTACATGGGACCAAGCCCAGGGAACATACAATTAAAAGCAGAGCAATAACAAAATGCAATTTAAAAACATAAAACAAACATAACAATAACAGACAAGCATCAAAAGAACTAAGGGGGGGGGGAGGCCAAAATACAAGCTGATTAAAGAGTAATTGGTTCAACAAGGTGGATGAAAATGTATAATAGCATAGGAAATATCATTAAAACAGAGCAATCTAACAGGATCAGAAATAATTCAGTATCACTTATAAAATCTGAATAGTAATGTAATATAGGAAAGGATCTAGGAATATTCAATGATGTCACCGGAGCCATCCATTGGTCTCAGATGTGGGCTTCGAACCCTTTGAACATGGAACAGTCCTGAACCGCCAAACCTAGCATTTCTCGGGAGTCTGTCTATAAAAGGGATTTTGCCCAAGATTCCTGAATTTATATTCATTTTTTTCTTCATAATACTTTTATATTTCTACTATAACTTTTCCCCAGAACCTATGTACATATTTGCATTGCCACCACATGTGGATATATGTACCCCTTTATAATAATAATAATAATAATCCTTTATTTATACCCTGCTACCATCTCCCGAAGGACTCGGTGCGACTTACAATAGGCCAAGCCCAAATACATCAGTAAAAAGCAACAACAACAATACAGACAATAAATAAACTTATAAACTAAGCAATAAACAGTAACAATAACACCATGATGCATTAAAAACCTATGGCGGGCCAATTGTAATAATTAAAATTTAAAAAAATGCTGGGCATGACAAGGTGACATCTAACTAGGATGGGTATTTGGAGAGAGATAGAGCGAGCAGGAAATCCTATATCATTCATAAAGTGCGATAGGGACATGTTGCTTAGGGTTTCCTTATTTTGGGAAGGCACACTGGAACAACCACGTTTTCAAGCTCCTCTTAAAGACTGCCAAAGTTGGGGCATGCCTAATGTCCTTGGGGAGTGAGTTCCAGAGTCGAGGGGCCACCACCGAGAAGGCCCTATCCCTCGTCCCCATCAGTTGCGCTTGCGATGGAGGTGGGATCGTGAGTAGGGTCTCTCCAGATGAACGAAGAGATTGTGTGGGCTCGTACACAGAGATGCGGTCATGCAGGTAGGCAGATCCCAAACCATGTAGGGCTTTGTAGGTAAGCACCTGCACCTTGAATTGGGACCAGAAAATGAACGGCAGCCAATGGAGTTCCTTAAACAGGAGGGTTGACCTCTCCCTGTAAGGAGCACCAGTTAACAACCTGGCCACCGCCCGTTGGAGCAGTTGAAATTTTCGGGCCATTTTCAAAGATAGCCCCACGTAGAGTGCCATATAGTAATCCTTTCTTGGCAACCCCTCCAACATATTTCTGAACAACGCTTATCCACATTGTGTATCTCTGTCGGGGTCAGGTACCATTTCCATACCATCTTGTAGTAGTTTTCTTTTATCCTGATTGATAAATTCTTGAGGTGTCTTGCTCACCGTAATTTTTCCCAATCCCCTTCTCCTATTTTTATTCCCAATTCTTCCTCCCATAGTCCCCTTGTTTGTATCCCTTTTCTCCCCCCCCCTCCCTATAATCTCTATTATTATTTTGCATATCATACTTGTTATCCCCTTTTGATGCACATTTTCTTCTTTAATCTGTTCTTTTAATATTATATTTTCAAATTTCGTTGGTTATCTTTCCCCTGAGATCTTTCCTTTCCAATTTTTGAACCATTGGTCCAGTTGGACCCAATGGAGCCATGATATATTTAATTCACCTAGGATTTCCTTAATGCTGCTTTTCTCCTTTATTTGTTCCATCCAACTTCCAATTTCATCTTCTTTTTCAACTCCTTATCCATCACATTTTTCAGATTTTTAGGAAATTTCCCCTCCATTATAACTGGCATTATTTCAGAGTTTCCTTTGATTACGTTTTTCTTATACTTATCCCATATTATTAGTATATTTTCCAATGGTACATTTCCCATTTGATTAATTTCCTTTTTTTAGTATTCCTTTAAAAATATATTTTCTAATCTCATTTCTATATCTTTATTATGTATTTCAATCCAGTCTGTGTCAGCTTTGTTTAGCATCCCTTCCACCACATGTCTCAATTGGTTCACCTCATAATAACTTTTGATTTCGGGTAGTCCTGCTCGTCTTTCTTTCTGGAGTTTGTACCAGTAGCATTTATTTATTCTATTCTTTTTTGCCCAAGATTCCTGCCTGCAATGCAGCTACCTGCCTACTCAGCTACCTATAGTTTCCTGGTTTTCTAGGACTGTTTCCATGAACCATATTCCAATTGCAATAGCTCCTGGCTGTATCTCATTGTGTGGGTGTCTTCTGGACAGAAGGAGACTTCTTCTATCCAGAAGAAGTCTCCTTTAGTTGTTGGAAAAAAAAGACTGGATCGCACGTGGCCATTGCATACATTTGGTTCTGCATTTTCCCCTGTTGTTTTCTTTCGTGGCCTTGGCTAATTGCTCCCAAACTAAATACCCCGGCATGAAGCCTTTGGAAGGCCTCCATCCCACTATGAATCTTTTGCTGAGAAACTGTTAGGACTAATTGGGAGCCTGTTCTTGGTAAAAGAAAAGGAAGCTTTGCTTGGTTTTGTTTGTCGCCCCTGGCAAACATCAGGGCCCTCAAGTGGCGCTGCCAGGCAAACCACAGGAACCTTGGGTGCTTTGCTCCTTCCTTAAACATTGTTGTAAATGAAAAGCTGAGTCCAATTTCATGCAATCTGTTTCCATATAAATGAGCATGTAAACTGTAGGGGTGATGCAGATATTTGAACTGGATTGGGATTGTGTAATAGCTGGTCTATTTTAACCTTTGTTTTAACCTTCATTTTAAACTTTTGTGGTATGAAGTTTTACCTTGGCATTTTAATGATGATATTTTAATTACCTTTTAACTTAATCAAGTTTTAATATATGTTAGTTCACTATTACGAGAGTCTTGGGATAGTGATTACTATTTGTGTCCTTTTTCGTTTTTGTTTTTTTAATGTTGATGTGGTCAGTGGATCAATAAACTTTGTATTCAGTATCAGTATATAACTGGACGTGTGTTCTTACCTCCACTCTGTAGATTTCACTAAAATATTTGTTTTTCTCCTCTATACACTGAGTCAGTCATTCGTTCATTCAAACTCTTACTCCCCCTCTATTTCTGGACACGTACACAAAGAGAATTCTGAAATTATTTTACAAAGTTGTTTTTAGTGTGAAGTAGAATAGCCTTGGTGTGCCCTCCAACTGTCCTGATTCGGGAGGAACAATCCCAATTAGTTCCCTGTCTCCCCACTTTTTCAGTTGTTTTTAAAATGTCCCAGTCTTTCCTCCTTTCACTCCTTCCTTTGTCCTCAGCTTACTTCCATTGCTGCAAATTACATTCAATTACCGAGAGAGAAAGGAGAGGTGGAATAGAATGTTGCACTTCCCAGTAAGCTCAGGAAAAAGCAAACTCCTGAAGTGTTGTGGCTGAGATGTTCTGTGATGATGAGGATGATGGGATTCAGATTCCTGGCTCTTTTGCTGTACCTCAGATCTCTGGGCCTGCGGCTCCCATAGACAGTGCAGAGTCAACATCAACACAGCGGTTCTCAGGAGAAAGGAATTTTAAAAGGAGATAGTGAACAGGTGGGGAGGCATTTGCCTCCTTCCCACGCTGATACTGAAAGTACTGAAAGTCTTGCTAAATTTTAATGAAGGAGATAGCGAACAGGTGGGGAGGCATTTGCCTCCTTCCCACACTGATACAGAAATTACTGAAAGCCTTGATAGTGACCTGACCCGGCAAGCTCGTCTTGATTTGCGGGTCAGGCATAGTTCTCGCCTGACTGGCAGATGAGAAGCCAGCTCGGTGAAAGGTCATCGCAATGATTTCATGTAATGTTTTCATGTTACAAAGTTATTTAGGCTTCTTGCAAACCAAGGGAAAGCGTCAGTTCAATGTAGCTTATTAGCCTGGAAGCTTCATGGAATAACCTTAGCCTGAAAAGCAGTACGCTTGGGATTTCTTGCATTGTGATTCATGGGGCAATTGTTTCATTGCTTGTACCTGGGACTCTGGTTTGAACTTTGCCAATAGGATTATGTCTCTTGCTTTTACCTGAAGATCTTTGGAACTATAATCTTTGGAACTTTGCAATGCTTATTCTTTATTTTGACTTGGATTTTTTTCCTCAATAAACTATAAAACTACAGCTCTTGTGTGGTGGTGTTTGGAAGCAAGGTGAAGCTTACTCTGAGTTGCAACATGCAGTGGATCCTAGCTTATATCTTATTCCTCATTGGTCAGTTTTGCCACCTTAACCAGACTCTTATATTCCTTGAACTGCGAAGTGTTTGTCTGTGAAGTGTTGAAGGCCATGCTGTTGATACACTATAGTCATTGGGTAACCTTTCATACATGGAGTTATGCAACAATTGAGCAACTCTGCCTTGATGGCAAATTGCAATGCTTAAAATCCAGTGTGCAGATAAATATGCATGTGCATCTCCATGCACAATGTGCTTCAAATGTGCAGCACCAGTTTTGCAGCCTTGAGCTGAATGAAGATGTTCTACAACAGACAAAAATGTTGAGCCATTTCCATTGAAAAACCTACAGGATATGCTAATGTTTGACTGTTTCATCCTTGCAAGTAAAGACATGTCATTTCCCCTGTTTTCTTCCTGTTCAGAAAAGATATACACAGGAAGTCCCCAAGTTGCAAACATCCAACTTATAAATGTCTCATAGATAAAAATGGGGGGGGGGAGACAACAGGTAGTGAGAGAAATCCGCCCCCCTCGGAAGGGAAATTTACTTCTGCAAGAATTAATATCATGGGGGAAAGGTGTCTTCACTTAACTTTTATCGCCAATTTTTGTTTCCACAACAAGCCAAATTGAGGGCTTTCTGCAAAAAATACTGTTCCAGGTAGCCTTGTGAGAGGGTTTTTTTGTGCTGTTCTCTATTTCTTACTTGATAAAAGTGACCTACTGTTAACAGTTGTGTCTATTCTGCTGAACCTTAAATAATTTTTGTGAGACTAAGCAATTGCTAGGCAGTGATCCTGCAAATCTTCCTGCCTGGTGTAATTTATCCATGTGGGCAATATGTTAATTTGACAGGGAAACACATGGCTTTGTTAACTGAAATCAATACTTGCATTTTCTATGTAGGCAGATCACAAATGAGTTGATACTTACTTCCAGATTGTCATCCCTGTATGTTATGAGTTTTGACGGTTCCTTATTTCTCTCTGGAACTTCCAGCAACATTACATAGATTCTGATTATTTCTGAATCCAAGCATCTAGGACTGGCCAAGAAAACAAAGCTGTGGAACTATTGTAGCAACAATTTTAGTTGTGTGATAACAACCTTTGCATGCAATAGGTATCAGTTTTGGTTCTTGATAGCTCTCAGTTGTTTCTGTCATTAATTACAGATTACCTTATGGCCAGAGAAAGGGCGATTGTTGTTATAGTTGCTGTCAAGTCAATTGGCTATGTTGATCCTTTGAGAGATGTCAAAGTCTCCCTGTTATCAACAGTGTCATGACTTCCTTGATGGACACTATCCATCTTTAAAGTGGTCTCCTTTTTTCCCCTTCTAACGTGCCAAGTCTCATTATCTTTTCCAATATGTATGTTATGGACAAATACTGTGCAAATGAAGCTCATAACATGCAGAAGTATACTGAAATGACCTAAACAAATTGGAGAGTTGAGGCAAAATTTTCATGGAAGGATGTTATACTTCCCTGGATCTAGACACTGTACTGTATCAATAGGAGTCTAGTGTCTAAATCCAGGGAAGTCATGCTCCCCATGCTCTGTTCTGCCTTGGTTAGATCACACATGGAATATTGTGTCCAGTTCTGGGCACCACAATTGAAGAGAGATATTGACAAACTGGAATGTGTCCAGAGGGGAACAACTAAAATGATCAAGGGTCTGGAGAACAAGCCCTATGAGGAGCAGCTTAAAGAGCTGGGCATGTTTAGCCTGAAGAAGAGAAGGCTGAGAGGAGACATGATAGCCATGTATAAATATGTGAGAAGAAGTCATAGGGAGGAGGGAGCAAGCTTGTTTTCTGCTGCCCTGGAGACTAGGACATGGAGCAATGGCTTCAAACTACAGGAAAGGAGATTCCATCTGAACATTAGGAAGAACTTCCTGACTGTGAGAGCTGTTCAGCAGTGGAACTCTCTGCCCGAGTGTGTTGGAGGCTCCTTGGAGGCTTTTAAACGGAGGCTGGATGGCCATCTGTCAGGGGTGCTTTGAATGCAATTTTCCTGCTTCTTGGCAAGGGGTTGGACTGGATGGCCCATGAGGTCTTTTCCAACTCTATGATTCTAAGAGCTAGCAAGCTTGTTTTTGGAGATTTTTTTACTGCTCTAGAAACTAGAACACAGAGCAATGGATTCAGGTTCTGCCTAAACATTAGGAAGGCATTTCTGATAGTAAGAGCTATTCAACATGGAGACATGATAGCCATGTATAAATATGTGAGGGGAAGTCATAGGGAGGAAGGAACAGGCTTGTTTTCTACTGCCCTGGAGACTAGGATGTGGAGCAATGGCTTCAAACTACAGGAAAGGAGATTCCACCTGAACATTAGGAAGAACTTCCTAACCGTGAGAGCTGTTCAGCAGTGGAACTCTCTGCCGTGGAGTGTGGTAGAGGCTCCTTCTTTGGGGGCTTTTCAACAGAGACTAGATGGCCATCTGTCGGGGGTGCTTAGAATGTGATTTTCCTGCTTCTTGGCAGAATGGGGTTGGACTGGATGGCCCACGAGGTCTCTTCCAACTCTAGGATTCTATATTTCACCAGTGGAATATACTGGTGCCTCAGAGTGGTGGAGTCTCAATCTCTGGAGGTTTCTAAACAGATGTTAGATGACCATCTACATGGACTGCTTTGTTTGCATGTTCTTGCATAGCAAAGGATTGGATTTGATGCCCCTTGGAGGGTCTCTTCCAACTCTAAGAACAACCAGCCACTCTCAGGAGACGGAATAACCCATCATAAAAGAGTGATAAGGCCCTTTGTCTGAGACCTGCCACTTCTTCTTTTGATGCCCTGATCACTTTTTGTCCCCTTCCAGGGGCTGGAACAGATGCCAATGTGTTCCTGATTATCTTTGGAGAGTATGGAGACACTGGGACTCTTCCCCTGAAACAATCAAACCGCTCGAACAAGTTTGAAAGGGATCGGTTGGATGTCTTCGATTTTCCTGATTTGCTCTGTCTTGGAGACCTCTGCAAAGTGCGCGTCTGGCACGACAACAAAGGTAACGAGACAAATGTGATTCATTTCCAAAGGCAGATAATCAAGCAGGTTAGTGGGAGTTGTTTTAAATTAAATTTTAGATGCAGCAGCAACAGAAAAAAATATGAAGGAAGGAAGGTACAGGAGGAGCAAAATGAGTTGCAAGAAGGCAGAGTTTGTCTCAGAAGCTGGATAATATTATTATTCTCATTCCACTTTTTTCTCTAAATTGTGACTCAAAATGACTCATGGTTTAAAAGAACAATGCAATTAGAAAGTAAACAATAGAATTTATCTGTTTACACTATCAAAAAGATTCACACCACAAGTTAAAAAATAGAATGCAATTAAAATTATATTAAACTCTTTACCAGTAGCCCCCGGTGGTGCAGCAGGTTAAACCACTGAGCTGCGGAACTTGCTGACCACAAGATTGGTGGTTCAAATCCGGGGAGCAGGGTGAGCTCCTGCTGTTAGCCCCAGCTCCTGCCAACTTACCAGTTTGAAAACGTGCAAATGTGAGTAGATCAATGGTTACCGCTTCGGCGGGAAGTTAACAGCGCTCCATGCAGTCATGCCAGCCACATGACCTTGGAGGTGTCTACGGACAACACTGGCTCTTCATTTTAGAAATGGAGATGAGCACCATCCCACAGAGTCGGACACGATGTGACTTAATGTCAGGGGAAACCTTAACCTTTACTAAACTCTTTCAAGCAGTTGAGTTCAGCACCAAGAAGAGGGTCTAGACTGGACTTCCTTTAAAAAAGAAGCAATGGTGTCTTTCACATTAATGTATCCTGTAGCTTCTCTGCAAGTTGTGGAAGTACACATACATGCCTTGCATGCAGAAACCAGTTCAAGATTGTTCCAGGCTCTGAGGTTTTTCACTAGGAGGCGCTGACGATAATTGATGTTGGTTTTATTGTTTTTATTACGTTTTTGTTTTGGTTTAATGCATAATGTGTATTTTGTTATTATATGTACTGACTTGTTGTAAACCCCCTTGAGTTGCTGGTAGGCTGAGAAAGGTGGTATAAAAGTATAGTAAATAAATAAATAAATACCCTATGGCATTCATGGGGTCACTATAAGCTGGCAGGTAACTTAAAGACACATACAGATTCTGTCTAGTGATGCCTTTTTTCTCTGAAGACTTTTTCTTTGGAGGTTTTAAAGCAGAGGTTGAATGTCCATCTGTCAGGGATACACTTTGTATTCCTGCATGGCAGAAGGGAGTTGGACTAGATGGTGCTTGTGGCCTTTTTCTGCTCTATGGTTCTATGGTCTTGGAAGCTAAGACAGGTCAATCCTGGTTAGTACTTGGATGGGAAACTACCAATAAAGACCAGCTATATTTCAGAGGAGGGAGCTGGCAAAACCACCTCTGAGTATTCCATGCCTAAGAAAACCCTATGACATTCATGGGGTCACCATGAATAATAAGACAAGAGGCACCTTGAAGTCACATGCATGCACACTCACATACTGAAGAGTGAAGGGCTGCGTACATATACTAGCACAACAACAAACACAACTCTTTGCATAGTTAGTTTCCTGTGAACTGAGAATCTGTTTCTTGTGTCCTTGCACCAGCTGTGGCCAGTCCAGGAGCACATGGCAAGCTGAGTCTGCTGAAATGCCTCCAGCGAAGGGGCTGCCATCTTTTCCCTCTGTTGCAGTGTCTAGCCATTGCTCCTTACACCGCAGATGAAATACCAGAGTCCTGGACTTCTCCCTCCAGCCTTTTGCCTTGAAACCCAAGCTGTTAACATGGTTGTTTCTGGGAGGAGAGGAGGCAGAGAATGTATTTGTAAGGAGCTGGAAGGGCAGGGATCAGGGAGGGAGGGACCTCATCATCATGTCTTCCAGAACACGGTGTTGATACTTGGGTAATCCCCTCACCATGGGGCTCCAGGCTTAATTGAATATAGAGGCAGAGAGCTTTTTCTTGTAGTTGTTAAGTGACGGCAATGGCAGGTGTGTAATTGAAACAGCTGGGCTCCATGTCTGTGTGCTCAAGGAAGCAAGAATAAGGAGGACGAGCTGACAGCATCAGGCAGGGATGTCTCAGTAACACTTCCAGACACACACACACACGTAAATTACATTTCAATGTTGTCTTCCTCTACATCATTGTCTCATCTTTTGAGTACGCTAACAGTCTTGCATGAAAAAAAAAATTATCAATGGACAGGGATGCTCTCATTCAAAGCCTTGTTCCAGTTCAATTTGGGATCAAACTAGAGCAAGCATGAGTCAACTTGGGACCTCCAGGTGTTTTGGACTTCAACTCCCACAATTACTAACCACTGGTAGGAGAAGTTCAAAACACCAAAAGGGCTTGAGTTGGCCCATGCCTGAACTAGAGGGTGTCAATTTATACAGAGGTCTGCCCCTCAAATAGTGAAAGGAATTTCCTTGTTACAGCACATGCATTTTGGCGCATCTTGTGCATTCAACAGTTACCATCAATGGAGGATAAGTAGGTTTAATTTGAAAGTCTGATTGTTCAGGTCATACATGACTGATGAAATACCACCAATGAGAAAGGGATTCAGGATCATTGTAGGTCATGCCCTCCATATCTGTGGATTTTGCATCCATAAATTAAACCATTCCATGACTTGAAAATATCCCCCCCCCCTCAAAAAAAGGGGAGAATTCCAAAATACATACCTTGGCTATCTCATTTCATATAAGAGACATCATTTTCCCTACACCATTGTATATAATGGGACTTGAGCATCCATAGACTTTGATATCTACAGGGGGTCCTGGAACCAAATCTTAGTGGATACCAAGGGCACACTCTACACATGTCCCTATAATGTCTGGTTTGACACTTGCTTGCCCACTCAGCACATTTCTGGCTGCTTTCACTGTTGACCAAGGGAAAATGGGATTTTTGCTTCATCTTCTTGTTCCTTTTAGCTTGAAATGACAGAAGTGGTACCAGGGATCTTCAGAACAAATAACATTGCTTTATCCTGGTTCATCTAGGTTGATATTGTCAACATTGATTGGATCCAGTGCTGTAGTGGCTTGAGGTTTTGACTGCAACTCTGGAGATCAGGGTTTGAATCCCTCCTCGGCCATGAAAACCCTTTGAGTAACCTGGGAGAAGTTATGCTGTCTCAATCTTAGAAGTCACCAAAAGCAACCCCCTCTAAACAATTCTTGCCAAGAAAACCTCATGATAGGTTCAACATAAGGCATAACAAGTTGACCTGATCCTACTAGTATCCAGACAGTCCCAAAGCTGTGGGATAGTTTGGAGTATTCCACAATTCTACCCAAACTGGAGCAAAGTTGGTTTAACCATTTAAAAAATCTCTACCATACTCAGCAAAATTTGTTGAATGTTGTGGGGACAGCCAACAGTGGATTTGAGGTGTAGACTCATCTCAAAACTCTTAGGGAAAGAGTTGCATTTTTGTTGTTCTTCATTTGTTCAGTCGTTTCCGACTCTTCGTGACCTCACGGACCAGCCCACGCCAGAGCTCCCTGTCAGCCGTCACCACCCCCAGCTCCTTCAAGGTCAATCCAGTCACTTCAAGGATGCCATCCATCCATCTTGCCCTTGGTCACCCCGTCTCCCTTTTCCCTTCCATTTCCCCCAGCATAATTGTCTTCTCCTGGCTTTGCTGTCTCCTCATGATGTGGCCAATGTACTTCATCTTTGTCTCTAATATCCTTCCCTCCAATGAGCAGTCGGGCATTATTTCCTGAAGTATGGACTGGTTGGATCTTCTCGTGGTCCAAGGCACTCTTAGAACTTTCCTCCAGCACCACAGTTCAGAAGCATCGATCTTCCTTCGCTCAGTCTTCCCTATGGTCCAGCTCTCAATCCGTAGGTGACTATGGGGAATACCATTGCCTTAACTATATGAATCTTTTCTGCCAGTGTGATGTCTCAACTCTTCACTATTTTATCGAGATTGGTCATTGCTCTCTTCCCAAGAAGTAAGCATCTCCTGATTTCCTGGCTGCAGTCTGCATCTGCAGTAATCTTTGCACCTAGAAATACAAAGCCTGTCACGGCCTCCACGGTTTCTCCCTCTATTTCCCAGTTATCAATAATTCTTGTAAGAGTTGCATAGCTTTGATATTGTTTCTGGTTCTCAAGCAATGAGATGCTTCTTTTCCTACAGGAATTGCACCAGGCTGGCACTTGGAATACATTGATGTGGAAGACTATGAATTGGACAAGATCTTCCGCTTCCAGTGTGACCGCTGGCTGGCAACAAGTGAAGATGACAAGCAAACCATTCGAGAACTGGCCTGTGCCAATAATGACATCCTGGAACTGAAAGAGAAGACCTGTAGGTCCAGGGAGGCACCTTCTCTACAAACAAGGGGGAGGGTTTGTGGTCCAGTTGGTTCTGGAGTCTGCATCACTGGACATCTATAATTGTTTAACTTCTAGTATTTAATCATGCTGCTAAAACAGGGATGGGAAATTTGGGGCCAATTTTCAAATGGACCATCCTCCCAGTAGACTACATTTTCAAGTGACCAAAGTGAAACGGGAAGTAACGTCATTTACGGTTTCAATTTGTCCAATTATTGGTCAGTCTTGGAGGGTTGTAGAAAATCTTTATGGTACATTAAGGTACATGGAAAATAGGGTTTTGCATTGTTTGGGAGGAAAATAACTTGGAATTACTATTTTAAGGGATTCTATGGGCTTTGGGGCATTCCAGGGGACACATTTGGGGTTCTAAGGACCACAGATGAAATTTGCCCACCACAATGTTGAAAACTAAAGCAATACCAGCTTTCTTCCAACATCATGCAGATTTAGCAAAGACATGTGGAGAAATGGCAGTATGAATGTGCTATTCCTGACATCACTTTCTGCATGCATGTGCATGGGTACCAACATCTGAAATGCAAAAGTTGTGTTTGAGCAACTATTAGCATGTAAATTTTCATGACATCCAGAAGCTGAAACCTCATAACTTGCATGGGGAAAAATTCCCAATTATGTGGTTGCTTACAGGGAGAAAGCACTAATTTATTAATGGTAGCATATAATAATAGCAGATATAATAGCAGGTGGATGGACACCATGAACGAAGACATGTGTGCTGCCAACCTGAGACATGTAGATGCCCAAAACAAAGCCCTGTAGAAACTACAGTCACAATGCTAACCCCTCCATTGGGAAAATGTCTTAGAAAGTAGAAGATATAGATATAAATATAGATAGAAAATTCTGCTATAGAGGCTTCATAAAATTTTCCATTAGGATTAGATAATCTCTATGTGTTCTGAATCTTTGGGTTCATCTACACAACAGAAGTAAAGAAGTTTGGTGCTACCTTTTTGGTGCTACTTCTGGCTGCCATAGCTCAATGCTGTGGAATCCTTGAATTTGTAGTTTGATGAGACACCAGGACTCTTTTGCAAAGAAGGCTGAAAACCTTGTAAAACTGTGAT
Source organism: Anolis sagrei ordinatus (assembly GCF_025583915.1). Taxonomy (NCBI): domain Eukaryota; kingdom Metazoa; phylum Chordata; class Lepidosauria; order Squamata; family Anolidae; genus Anolis; species Anolis sagrei. The sequence continues at coordinate 13,796,585 of NW_026845477.1, read as the reverse complement.
GTCAAATTGCATTTATTCTTCATTGTAGATCCACCTTATAATTTAATGTGGTAACATTTCTTGACAAGAATCCTATTGGCATCTTATGCACATGGATGTTTTCCCACAGAAATATTTAGACAGTCCTGTCTGATGTGGAGTACCCTCATTTAGTTAAAGGTTGTGGAAGTGGAATCGTGCATGCAATGGAATTGAACATAGATGTTCAATGGGCATGATGAATTTGTGGGTTCAGTTTCATATTTGGTGTCTTGGTTGTCATCTACACTGTAGAATTAATGCAGTTTGACATTTTAATTGCCCTAGCTGAGTGGTATGAAATTCCAGGAGTTGTAGTTCTCTACCAAAGAGTGCTGGTGCCTCACTTAACTATAACTCCATATGATTCCATAGCATTAAGCAAGGATGGCTAAAGCGGTATCAAACTGAATCCATTCCACAGAGTAGATGCATCCTTGATTCTGTTGCACAAGAATGCCATTCAACAAAAAGGTTGCTCAACTCCATATGCTCAGATTTATGCAACGCAACTGTGGTGTAGGATCTGAGCCATTTCATACTTACAATGAAGTCAATGCAGATCAGGCATTCAGATGATTATGTGGATTACAGATCCAATACTTTTCAGGTGAGATAGGATGTGGTCAGAATTAATCACGTTCCCGACTTCACAAGCAATGTGTTGATGTGTATGGCCCAATGGTAGAGGTGTCATAGTCAGGAATTGGGGGTTCTTTGCTTCTTCTCCCCACTTCAATGTCTGATCCTTTTTTTTTTTTACTTCCAAGCTTACGAGATCGTCACCATCACCAGTGACAGAGATGACGCAGAAACCAAGGAGAATGTCATAGTTATTTTTGAAGGGAAGAGGGGACGTTCCAAAGAGTTTCTTCTGGAGAACTCTTCCAAGAAAAGGAGGTTCTTGAGGTAGGCGCAATAACAATATCATCTTGTTGCGGCCAAGCTCTTATAAAAATCTTTGTAGTACAGATGATCAAATGGACACTGTGAGATTCTGAATTGTCTAATGCCATTACAAGTGTCGATTGTGTTTATACGCTTTTCAGGAGCGAAATAAATGAGGCAGGGAGTGCTTTGCACTCTCTGACTGCATTGAAAATAGAATAAATTGATTTATATGTGGAATAGGGTCTGTACTTACCAAAAAAATCCATAGAGGGCTACATGAGTGAGTAGTATGTACACACTTACACACTTTTGTTCCAAATCATTTGCTGCTTAGTCATTTTCTTACAGAAAAAATACCCTGTAGTTTACAATCTTGTACAAATAAATTGATGTCCTCTCATCATCCTTGATGACTGCAGATCTGCACAATATTAATTAGAGCTGTTTGGGGGTGTTGTTCTACAGGGGAGCGACCGATGTATTCGAGTTTTCTTCAAAGAATGTTGGTGATATCGCAGCCATCTGTCTTGGTCATTGTCCAAAAGACGGGAAGAAATCAAGCATAAAAGCAGATGTCTACTGGCATGTTCAGGAGGTTATTGTTTCAGAGATGGAGCTCGACAACAAGTAAGTGGCTCCTCACAAAGAAAGGAACAAGTGGCATGAATACCACAATTGGCTGGGAAAGCTGGAACCTGGGACAAGCCTAGAAAAGAGCAACAGAGTCCCTGATCCAGACTTTAAATAAAGCTTGGAGACATTGATTTTTCAGACCAAAAAAAGAAACACTCCCCAAGCTTTGACTATAGAACTACTCCCCAAGCTTTGACTATAGAACTACTCTTTGCAACTCAGGGCAGTATTCACCTTGCTCAAGACACCACCACACACCAAAGCTGTAGGTTTTGTAGTTTATTGAGAAAAAGCAAAATCAGACAGAGAAATAAAGATGCAAAAGTTCAATAGGCAAAACAGAGTCTTAAATGCAAAGGCAAGGTTCCCAAGATCCATAGGCAAATAACATGAAGCATAATCCCATAGCAATGGTCAAACAAGAGTCCATGGTAGACAGGTAAAATCAGAATCAAGTTTTAAGGAAGCCAGAAGTGTTCCACAAAAGCCAAGGTAATTCCACAGAAGTTAAATGGTAAGAAGCAACATTGGATTGACAAGAAATCCTGTCAGCTTCATCATTAAATAAGTTTCCCTGACATGAAAGCATTGCGTTGACCTTTGGCTTCCCTCTTGCTGGCAAGGCGTGTGCTTCTACGAAGCCTTAATTGCAAACGATCCTGTCTGCTCATTAATTCACCATTATCTTCAAGGCTATACAACTCCTTATCTTGGCCCAGCTGGGCCGGATCACTATGGGAACCGAAAGGAGTCTCCACCTGCACTTGTGGGATTTCACTATCTCTATCTAAAGGCACATTCCTTTCCCCGGGGAACAGGCTTGCTGCTTCTTTATCAGAAGCCGCACTATCAGCCCCGTCTGGAACATATACAGGAATCTGTAACCCATTAGCCTCCTTGTCATCCTGCAGAAAGTCAGGCTCAGAAGGCCCAGCAGGCTCCAAAGGCCCAAACCATTCAGTTTTAGACTCAGACTGAGCCACAAGAAGAACTTACATGCTTACCTTTTAAATTTTTTTATTTACTTTCTCCTGTCTTTTTCCCCGATACAGGGACTCAGCTATCGACAAATATGATACAATGTAAATAAAAATGCATTAAACATAGTACAGTAGACTCTCAGTAAATTAAAGGTAAAGGTTTCCCTTTGACATTAAGTCTAGCCGTATCCAACTCTGGGGGGTGGTGCTCATCTCCGTTTCTAAGCTGAAGAGCCGGCATTGTCCATAGACACCTCCAAGGTCATGTGGCTGGCATGACTGCATGGAGCGCCGTTACCTTCCCGTAAAAGCGATACATATTGAACTATTCACATTTTCATTTTTTTTTAACTGCCAGGTTGGCAGAAGGTGCGGCTAACAGCGGGAGCTCACCCCACTCCCCAGATTCAAACTGTCAACCTTTTGGTCAGCTAGTCCAGTAGCTCAGCGGTTTAACCTGCTGTGCCACCGCGGGCTCCCTGGGGATTGGCGGATGCAAGATAAATGTAGTTTCTGGTTGCTTGAGAGTTACTATTGAAAATAATAACAACAATAATTATTATTATTATTGATTTATACCGCACCCCATCTGCGCAAAGTGCCTCACAAAAGGACTCAAGGTGCTGCACAGAAAAATAAAATTACATAGGATTGGTGCACTACATAAATTAACTGAATACAAACAATGGATAACATCAATTGATCAAATAAAGAGTTTAACATTTCTAAAACACAGTCAAGCCTGTGAGTCATTGGGCTTCTACAATCATGAACTAAAATAGTCCTAACCAATTTGATATCCTATACTATACCATACAGTTAACTCTGTATTGACTTGTTGTTGCATGCCAATAAAGGCTGTGTATGGTATTAGTATTGCAATATAGTAATTAAAAGCAAATTAAGACAAATGGAATTGAATGTAACACAGTTTTACCATATTATAAAAACAGCTTTGTGAACACAGTATGCAATTTTAGTTAATTTGGTTTTATCTTAATTTTTATTTGAAGTATTCTTCTATTTTTTTAGTTGCTTGAAAGTTCTAGTTTCTTGAGTACTGGTTAACTGAGAGTCCCCTGTATAACTTAAGTCTGCCATCTTATAATTAGAGATGCTACCTTTCTTCTCAATTTTAGCAATTTTCTTACCCACTGCAAGGTCTTCCAAAACTCAGTAGCTTTTGAAGATTATTCGCAATGAAGGATATATTGCATGCAAAATTCTCAGAGGGTTATGTTTGTGGTGAAAACAGCATTTTCTGTATGGAATATAATATATTTGCCCAAATATATGGTTCTCTGCATAAAATGCAATTTCTTGCTCAAGAAATTCTGTATTTGGGGATTATTCTGTGCAGAACTCACGAGTTGTTCTGAGTAGGGAAAAATACATTTTCTGCAAAGGTAATAAATATCTAGTGTGGTATAGTGGTTTAGGTGTTGGACTGGTACCTTGGAGATCAGGGTTTGAATCTGCACTCAGTCAGACCTTGGGCAAGTCACATCATCACAGCTTCAAAGGACGTTAATAACAAACTCCCTCTGAATAAATCTTATGAAAATATCTCTGTGATATGTTTGCACGAGGGTCTCCATAGGTCAGATACAATTTGAAGGCACACAGGAACATCAATTCCATATATTCAGAGAAAATAATAATTGGAGGAGAGGTTTGTGTACGTAAAATGTGACTTTTTGCACAGAAAAATGCTGTTTTCTGCACAAAACTATCTGTGAATTTTTCACTGGATAAATCTCACATTGCTAAGATACTTGTGAATTCAGGATTCTTCTCATCCAAATTTCTCACCAATTGAGAAATACTTGTTCAACATTTTTTCAATATATTTTTGAAGATTTTTTCAATTTTTCTTTGTAATCAGCACTGCTGCTTGCTCTCTCACCCAAGAGATGAGGGAAGATACATACAATTCATGATGTACTGAGTTGAATATGTTATTCAGATGGCTCCAGCTTTTAGCTTCTGTGTTGGAATTTCCAAGCAAAGGCTCTCTAGATCATCTCTCAACAAAAGATTCCCCCAGGCACTGCCAAGTCATCAAATGCTAATTAAGGTGGTCAGTTGAAACATTCACACCTACCTCCAGCAGACAAGAGTCCTTTGTCCCACCCTGGTCATTCCACAGATATATAAACCCATTTTCCTACTTCCAACAGACCTCACTACCTCTGAGGATGCTTGCCATAGATGCAGGCGAAACGTCAGGAGAAAATGCCTCTAGAACATCAGATTTTTAGGATGGTGCTGAGACTAAAATGGAACAGAGTTTCCGACTACAGAGCTATGGAGAAAATCGGCACATCCTATTCAATTGGTTTCTGGGTTTAAAAAGCTGTGGAATTTTGCCAGTCAAGAAAGTTTAGACAAAAGAACAGTAAGAAAACATTCAATCAGAGAGGGTTTAGCAAAGCTAACACAAAAACTTGTTAGGGAAAGTATGTCTTCTCTCCCTCAAGGAAGGAGGGAAGCCTCTCAGAGCAAAACATTTGGTGGAGAAAGGCAACCCATTCATTATTCTGAATCCAAAAACTGTGGTTCTGTTCTTTCTTGCAGGTATTTCTTCAGGTGCAACACAAAAATTCCACTTCGTGCAAAGAGAGGTGACCACAAAGTCATTGAGTGTACCAAGGTGAATGAGAGCTTTGCCAGCAAAGCTCGGAGTCTGGTGCCAGTCAAATATGAGGTGATCGTTGTGACGGGATTTGAGAAGGGATCAGGGACCGACGCCAATGTCCTCATCACTATGTTCGGATTGAACGGGGATTCAGGCAAACGGGCTCTCAAGCAGAAATTCCGCAACCTCTTCGAACGAGGCCAAACCGATCGGTTTTACCTGGAAATCCTTGAACTTGGAGAGCTGACGAAAGTCCGGATTGAACACGACAATACTGGATTTTCTCCAGGATGGCTGGTAGAACGGGTTGAAATCACCAACTCAGCTACTGGGGTGACCACAAACTTTCCCTGTGGAAAATGGCTCGATGTGAACAGAGGAGATGGGTTACTATGGAGAGAGCTATATCCTAGGAATTAACAGTCACACTAAGTTATGGATAGGCAAATATGTGTCTGAGGGCCACATGGGGCCCTCAGGCTATTTTGTGGTCCTCAACCCCCATTATGTGCCTTTGTGTCATTTCTGACTTTTGGTGACCCTATGGTGAACTTTTCATGGATTTTCTCAGCAACATTTGTTCAGAGGGGGTTTGCCTTTGCCTTCCTCTGGGGCTAAGACAGCATGACTTGCCTAAGATAATCCAGTGGGTTTCCATGGCTGAACGGCGCTTCAAATCCTAGTTTCCCAATATCCCAATCCACCACTTAAACCACTACTGGTACTTTTTGACTCTTTACTAGCCAAAAAAGTGGAGTGAATTTCCATTATCAGACAAGTTTCCCTTTAAATATAGCTGGGCTTCTCCGTATTGCTTGATGACATAATTTTTTAACAAAAACATAAAAACAGGAGTGGTCTCTCAACCATTATTAATTTTTGTTTTGTTTCTTGGTTTGTATTTTGGGATCCAACCACTGGGATGGTTCTAGAGATAACATTTTGGGCCCCGGACTTTCCATCCTGGAATCAAAAACATTCTAAAATGCTTAAGCCAAAACAGGAAGTCGATTTTTTCCCAGCCTCAGACCTAAATCCAATTGATAGTTCTAACTAGAGTAAATCCATTGGATCACCAATTGATTTAGTGCAGGGGTTCTCAACCTGTGGGCCACAACTCACTTTTGGGCCATGAGATCTAAAATAAAGTCCGTGGATCTAGATTATTAAATATGATATTCTATGGGCAAGCAGATGGTGTCTATTAGATGGCATATGTTCTGTATCAGAAAGTAGAGCTGATGTGGTCTATCCAGTGCAGTTTTATGAATCAGTACCCCAAATAACCAAACCAAATCTAGAGTTGACCAAAAACTGATTCGTAACCCTTTTGAGAGAGTGGTTCCTGGTCAAAGTGGTCCCTGGTCAAAACAAGGTTGGAAACCACTGATTTAGTGGATTCATTTTTGGTTAATTTAGGACTGAATTTCTATTCCTTGCCTTGTCTACACCAAAGTTATTTTCTGCATATACTAGTTTTTCATTACAGTGTAAACCAAAAACTGGAAAAAATGTTCATTTCAGCAATTGCATTTTGACAAAAAAAACCCCTCATCTCCATAAAATTTACAAGTCTCCAAAATTTGTTCTTCCCTACCCAACAAAAATTTGGTAAAGCTTAACTGACTGTTCCCCCCCCCCCCCAAAAAAAATTCAAACTTACTTCAGTTTTCTTTATAAAATTTTACTCTGGAGAACATTTTCATTGTTTTCCAGATCAGTGTTTTTAATATGGGATACTCTATGATTTACTACTTGGTAAAAATAAATATCTGTAAACATACTTCAAAAATGCTTCCAAGAAAAAATAGAAGACTTATTTTCCTGATTAAAATATTTCTAATGTGTGCTATGGGGCCATTTTGACATTGTCAGATTTTATACTTCCTCATAAACATAAAGATGACTTTCTAAAAAGGTGTTGAACATTCTTATTAGTACCAATAAATTCCAAAAGATGAGCTGGAGTCGAGCTCGTATGTAAGTCAAAGGCATGGATTTTGATATGATCCTTGGATAAGTCAAGGGTCATTCCACAGAGAGGAGGCTGGTGCTATTTTTATATTCTCAGACCAACTAAATTCTCTTTTTTAACCACTTTATTCAGAGAAGTGGGTGGTTGTTTTATTCATAAGCATTAAGGTCAGTACTCAAATACTGGCTTTTAAACAGTCTGAATCTACTGGGAGGTTTGGATTGTGTGACAGGGAATTGGGTGGGTGGCCCTTGGAGTCTCTTCCATCTCTATAATACTATGATTGACCCATGGATAAGTCAACCTAATTTTTGGGTTGTTTTTCTAACTAAAATTTCTTGACATACATAAGTATACACAATAGTTCTGAATGTGCTTACCCAGAATCCAATTAACCCTAAAATGAACTATTTGGATCCCATAGGTTATATCATCATCATCATAATCATCATCATCATCATATAGAATCATAGAATCAAAGAGTTGGAAGAGACTTCATGGGCCATCCAGTCCAACCCCATTCTGCCAAGAAGCAGGAATATTGCATTCAAATCACCCCTGACAGATGGCCATCTAGCCTCTGTTTAAAAGCTTCCAAAGAAGGAGCCTCCACCACACTCTGGGGCAGAGAGTTCCACTGCTAAATGGCTCTCACAGTCAGGAAGTTCTTCCTCATGTTCAGATGGAATCTCCTTTCTTGTAGTTTCTTGTAGTCCCTGAAGGGACTCGGGGCAAGCTCAAACAGGCATAGATTAAAACCACAAAGCAATCAAATTTATAAAACAACATCATAAAACAACCAATAGCCTGAACAGTAATGAATACTGAACTCGGAGGGTAGGAGCTTGTGCAGTAGAGTTTCAAGACAGGGGCTGGTGGAAAAGTGAAGGGGCAGATAATAAATTAGGAGTAGAAGGACGTCATTTAGAACACCAAATCGATAGGGCAGGAGACAGTGATAGAGTTCAGGAGCTGATATTAAATTATAATTGGGGGGCACAACTGTTTAATCAAAATGGAACATCCACCTTTTAGGTCTTTATGAAAAGTGGACAGGGTGGGTGCCGGTCTAATCTCCCTGGGGAGAAAGTTCAAGACCCGGGGGGGCGGGGCTACCACCAAGAAAGCCCTTTCCCTTGTCCCCATCAACCATGCTTGAGTTGGAGGTGGGAGTGAGAGAAGGGCCTCCCCAGAAGATCTTTGAGCTCATGCGGGTTCGTAGGGGAAGATGTGATTGTGAAGATAGGCAGGCCCCGAACCATCTAGGCCAGTGGTGCTCAACCTGGGGTCCCCAGATGTTTTTGGCCTACAATATTTAGAAATCCCAGCCAGTTTACCAGCTGTTAGGATTTCTGGGAGTTGAAGGCCAAAAACATCTGGGGACCCCAGGTTGAGAACCACTGATCTAGGCCTTTGTAGGTCATAACCTGCACCTTGAATTGGGACTGGAAGCTTATTGGCAGCCAGTGGAGCTGTCAGCAGCCAGTGGAACAGTGGTGGTTACATATAACCTACAACCACTGTATTTTCAACTTCTGTGTACCATCACCATTGAACACTGTAGTATTGATACCCCAGATGCAACCGTGCCACTAATATTTTAGTGCAACAAAAGGTTCATTTTCTTATTGTTCCATCCTGCACCATCCAGAGCCACTGCAATTGATGTTGAATTTTGCTGGCAACTGCATGGAAAGTGGGGATACCATAGAATCTGAACTATGTGTGCTAGTAGGGGTGAAAGTGTGGTTCGTGGTAATTCAGAAATACCTACATAGATTAGAAAACTGAGCAGAAATTAATAAAAGGAAATTCAATAGTGACAAATGCAAAATTTTACATTTAGGTCATACAAGCCAAGTGCAAAGGTATGCCATGCACATTTGTCTCTGCCATATTACATGCAAGAACTTTGGGATTATTATTGATCATAAATTGAGCTAGAAACCCATTTCTTCAAAAGTTAAAGTTAATAGAAATTACATTTAGGGTCAAAGAAAGACAGAAGAGTGGGGCTCCTTGCAGGATAAGTCTTTTTCGAAACTCCTTCTTCTCCCTGTCTCTTTTTGCCGCATTAAACTTTTGACTTTGGCTCCCATGAGACCCATTCCCGTTGCTACAACAACTAATGCTTGCAGGCGCAATAAGTTTCACATGGAACTTTTCCAATGGCAGGATTTACATATATTTCTCTGAAATTGAACACATTCTTGGCAAAGGCAGATGGGGAGCCGTGGAGCCATCAGCTGGTCAGGCGTGGCAATCTCCTTTGCTGCAGTGGCTTCCTCATTTGTTTAGTGCATCTTCTCTTGGGCTAGTTGGGGAATGTCAGAACCAGGATTAAGTCACTGCAATTGGGAGAGCTGAAGATTGCAGGCATGGCTGTGCCGCCATCACTCCAAGGAAGTGTGCCAACATCAAATGTTCACTAAGAACTGCTGATTTGTTTTATTACATCTATATCGTATTACGCCTTCAGTTTGGGACATGGGGAATGAGATGTTTAGCCTTGCAACCTGTTTCCAAAGGGAAGTTTGCCTGTGGTTATTCTCCTTTGCAAATTAAAATCTCCTTAGGGATTGCTACATAACAGATGTTTGCCTAATGGTTATAGCCTCTGGGAAGGAGTGCTGAGAGTTATAGACCAACAACATCTGAAAGATCACCCTTGCTTTAACAATAGATATTGTTTTGCCTTCTGCACTTCCTTGCAGCATTTCTAGATGCAATGCAAGAAATTGCTCAAATTTTCTAACCACCTGAGATCATGATGATGATGATGATGATGATGATGATGATCATCATCATCATCATCATCATCATCATCATCATCATCATCATCATCATCATATGCTATCAAGCGTGGCTGAATATGATTGTCCTGAGATGGGAGGACATCAATCCTACTTGTCATGGTACCATCAATTGATGTTTGCCCATTTACCCTGATGTTCGTTGGCGCATCAGTTCCAAACACATTGCAGCAACAGCATCCATCCAGCTTCCACCAACCTGAGCATTCTCTGCAGCATGGCAAAAACCAGGCATGACTACAGTCTTTAATTCCCACTTTTTCAGAGCACTGTGAAGCCAAGGCCCTTTGTCACTTTCGCATAATATAAATATCCCACTGCAGAGTTGTGTTATACAACCCTTGTACTGAATACCAAAGTAGTTCAACAAATGACCATTAGGTCAATGTGTGAGGCTAAGAACCACTGTGCAACTGCAATCCCAATACACAGTGGTAAAGCATAGAGGCCATGTGCATTCACAAACTACTCTGTATCCTGTATGCACAACAGCTGTATATATTCCACTCTACTTTCTGAATACAACTGCTGTGCAGCATCCATAATAATCATTCCATATGCGTAGAGGAGCTTAAACCTGTGTATGTCACAAATAGGATACCAACCTGAGTGTCTTGAAGCAACAAGGTCTGTTAGAGTTGGCTTCTACCAGTATGAACTTCTTGGTGAGGCCAAAGCCTGCTGAATGTGATAATACTGTGGAGACTTCGGTTGTATTCACTTCTGTATATTCTCTCTTAAGGTAGAGGGAGGCAGGGTAGGAAGAGGTAAGCTGCTTATAAATTGAGACAAATTTGTGTGGTAAGGAATTTTCTTGCACTTTTTCATCTGACCCTTCCATATATTGGTTTTTAGGGTCCAGGAGTTAGTTCTGAGGTGTCAGAAGGGCTATAAGGATCGATTGAGGACTGAATGTGACCTGGAGGCCATAGTTCCCCCACCTCAGCTTCCCAGATCCCAGGCTCTGAGCTTCAATGTTTGTACACTCTCTCTAATGCTCATGGCAAGCAGAAGAGGATACTCAAGGTGAGGGAGCTACCCTGAAAATGTGTGTACACAGGTGTGTCTTGATTTGTATTGCTTTAGTTTCTGTGATGTTCTACACAGCAAGTTACTCAGGAACCAGGTGGTTGCAGAGTGAGAATTGTTGAGGAATCGATTCGATCCAGATGAGTTGCAGGGTTTTCAGCATAATGAAGAGAGAAGGGAGTGGCCATCCGGCAATCCAGAAGTTGTTCAGTCCAGATAAACAAACTCAGGAAGAAATAGTCACAGACCACACAACCTCTGAGGATGCTTGCCATAGATGCAGGCAAAGCGTCAGGAGATAATGCCTCTAGAACATGGCCATATAGCCTGAAAAAACCTACAACAACCAAATAAAGTCATAAATTGTAGCCAGCCAGAGGTCAGAAAAACAGGAACACCCAAACGTACTGCTACTCACCAAAAAGGAGGGTTGAAACCACCAAAGAGTGGCTGGGAGATTTATAGACAGCTGTCTCCAGGCTCCAGGAGCCTAATTAGATCAATGCCTCCTACTTAATAACTGCTGGGAGCAATGCAATCTCTTCTTCACACTTTCTTGCTTGATTAATTGTGGCAATTGGTCTTTAGTATTTGCAGCCTCCATAGGACCTTCCTCTGTCTTAATACCCAGCAATTCAGGCTCAGAAAGATCATTGTTATTGGGAGATGTGGATTCCTGGCAATCTTCCTCCTCCTTCCTGAACTTTCTCACTCTACAACTGTCCAACATTTCACATTTACCGCATTCCTTCAAGGATAAATAAACAAAAGTGTCATCTACAATGCAAAGGGGTGTGTGAAAGAAAGAAAGAGTCTTGGTGTTGCTAGAAGTTCGGATTGATATTTTTCTGTAGAGGAAGAAATAGGAATTTTTTCATTGTTGGAGAAATGGGTTTATTTGCTTGCTTAGAAGGTGTGTGTGATGGTGTATGAAGAAATTGGAATCGTATGATTTGGATGCAGTCAGAAGGGATTCTCTCTGGTTGCTCAAGTAGGAGATAAGCAACTGGAATCTTATCAACTCAAAGGAAGGGGTTGCTCTGTCCTAGAAAAGGTGAGTGTGAAACTACTAGCTATGTGGCAGAGATTATCTCTGTCAAAACGCTTTCTCCTCGTGCCCAATGATTCCCTAAGGAATCGTCTTCCCCTTCTGCGCTAGTCTCAGTTCTCATTGTGAGTCCAGGAATTCAACACTAATAGAAATTGAGACTCACCTGAATATATTCCTCACTTGTTAGATATGCTGTTTTTATTTAAATGGCATATCCGATAGCTAAGATGTGCTTAATGACATTACCATGATGTCATATTCTTGTAACACCATCAGACTCCACTTCCAGTGACATTAGGAGGAGTGATCCCCAGGTCTCAGGTTTTGATCTTGAAATCTTTTGACCTGGCAGACTTCCAATCTAGAAATACTATAATCGTATTTGAATTTATTTGGGCATCTATGTGTTAACCCCCTGGTGGCACAGCGAGTTAAACCACTGAGCTGCTGAACTTGCTGACTGAAAGGCTGACATTTCAAATCCGGGGAGCAGGGTGAGCTTCCACTGTTAGCCCCAGCTTCTGCCAACCTAGCAGTTCGAAAACATGCAAATGTGAGTAGATCAATAGGTACTGCTTTTGTGGGAAGGTAACAATGCTCCATGCAGTCATGCTGGCCACATTACCTTGGAGGTGTCTATGGACAACAACAGCTCTTTAGCTTAGAAATAGGGATTAGCATCACCCCCCAGAGACATGACTAGACTTAATGTCAGGAGAAACCTTTACCTTTACCTTACGTGTTGAGCATAGGGAAGGATGTAGTTTAATACTCCAACAAACAGCAATTTCATTGTCCTCTGGTCTAACAAAAGTAGTATCTACCCATTAAAAATATATATATCCAGCATTTCCATATTCATTCCATGGTATCCTATGATCCAATGAAACCAACAGCAGGTATCCCAGCAAATAGTTAGCAATGCAATTCATTTTATTAGTTATAAATAAAGTACAAAAAAAATCCACCAAAAGTGAATCTAAGCATTTACACAATTTCTAATGTCTCTTCAATTCCCCGCCCTCCCCAAATGCACTATTGCTTTAATATTAATAATAAATATTTTTTTCTAGCTTTCTCCTATAAAATAGTCTATGTAGCAAAATGTTGCACAGCACAACAGAACAGCAGTAGGAGTACAAAAAAATTCTTTTTGATGATCCATTCACCTTCCTTGGCCATTAAGGGAAAACTGGGTGTTTATATTGTACCGATTAATTGGTGCCCGGTAATAAAATCAAAGGTGCCCCTCCCCTCCCCCATTGCATCATTTGGTGCACAGTAGATTCAAATATTGGGATTCCCTTATTCACTCTTCCATCTCCCTCCCTTTGTTCCTTCTCCTTGCTTCCTCTTTGTCTCTTGTAAAAAGTGTAATAATTTGTGCAGAAACAAAAGCCACCAGCGGCATTGGAGACAGCATAGAAACCTGTTTGGAGAGGACATGAGGAAAGATAATCGTGCCAATAATGCAACTATCATGTCTGTCGTCAACAGCACACTATGCAAAATCCCTCAGTTACAGACAAGTTCTGTAGGTTTGTTCTTAAATTGATTTGTATGTAAATCGGAATAGGTACATATAGAGTCATAGAATCATAGAATCAAAGAGTTGGAAGAGACCATGGGCCATCCAGTCCAACCCCCTGCCAAGAAGCAGGAATATTGCATTCAAAGCACCCCTGACAGATGGCCATCCAGCCTCTGTTTAAAAGCCTCCAAAGAAGGAGCCTCCACCACACTCTGGGGCAGAGAGTTCCACTGCTGAATGGCTCTCACAGTCAGGAAGTTCTTCCTCATGTTCAGATGGAATCTCCTCTCTTGTAGTTTGAAGCCATTGTTCTACGTCCTAGTCTCCAAGGAAGCAGAAAACAAGCTTGTTCCCTCCTCCCTGTGGCTTTCTCTCACATATTTATACATGGCTATCATATCTCCTCTCAGCCTTCTCTTCTTCAGGCGAAACATGCCCAGCTCCTTAAGCCACTCCTCATAGGGCTTGTTCTCCAGACCCATATTTTAAGTGTAACTCCAGCCAAATATAAATATTTTTTAGTTTTGGATGGCATTGGGAAGGTTACACCCTAAGTTCCCATGGGGAGATAAGGTGGGATATAAATGTAATATTATTATTATTATTATTATTATTATTAGTATTAGTATTAGTATTATTATTATTCCTGAGGTCCCAACGACACTGCCATTATAATGCAGCTTAAACTGCATTATATGACAGTGTAGATTCATGTAATCCAGTTGAGTGCAGTTATATGAATCTATACTGACCATATAATGCAGTTCAAAATGCATTATATGCAGTGTGGATGAGGCCAGAGACATTTGTTTTGCCTTCTGTGCCCCTGTTCAGAAAATTTCCACTCACTTTCTGTTCCTGTGATAATTGGATTTTGAAAAAAATTGGCTTGTTGTAGAAACAAAGATTGGGGATAAAGCTTCAGTTGAGACGCCTTTTCCTCTTTACAATAATTCTTCCAGCAGTGAATTTCTCTTCCCAAGACTAGATTTCTTTCACTTACTATTGTCTCATTGGCATTCTTAACTATGAGTTGTTTGTAAGGTGGATGTTTGTAAGTCAGGGACTGCCTATATGGGCTAAATGCCCCCAACAGTTGTGCAACTAGATAACTAAACACAGTTACAAGAATGTATTTCTAGCAAAGCTGAAGGCGCAGGGCTTCATTTGCTAATTAGAGTGGGACTTGAATGTGGTTTTTTTCCAAGTTCCCATTGATCAATTGCATTTAAACTAGCTGGAACCAAGAATTTGATTTTCACCAACATGGATGAGGAAGAATATTATGATTCCTTGCAGTCCTATTCTGAAGCATCCAACAGACAAGAAGGGATGTGTATTAGGGTTGCCAAAGCAAAGACTGGAGAGAACTTTTGCACCTTTGATGTTCCTGGTTGTGTAACAAGGTTCTACATCAGTGGTTCTCAACCTGTGGGTCCCCAGGTGTCTTGGCCTACAACTCCCAGAGATCCCAGCCAGTTTACCAGCTGTTAGGATTTTTGGGAGTTGAAGGCCAAAACATCTGGGAATACACAAGTTGAAAACCACTGCTCCACATCTTCATGAAAGGTACAGGAGCCCTTTCTAGTTTCCACTTTGGCAACCCAAGTACATTTGTCCTACTCCATCCTTGTGCATTTCTCTCTCTCTATCTGTTCACTGTCCCAAGAATCCAGATGAAGCATTATGCCAGACAAAGATGAAGTATGTTGGCCACAAAATGAGAAGACAAGAAAGCTTGGAGAAGACAATGTTGCTGGGGAAAAAGGAAGAAGCGCAGAGCAAGGGCAAGATGGGTGGATGGTATCCTTGAAGTGACTGGTTTGACACTGTAGGAGCTGGGGGTGGTGACGGTCAACAGGGAGTTCTGCCGTGGGCTGGTCCATGAAGTCACAAAGAGTCAGAAGCGACTGAACAAATAAACAACAACATCATGCCAGGTTAAGCCATATTTTTAATCCATATATTCAAGTAGTTTCATTCTGCCCTGCAAGGCAATAAGTTGAACAAAAGGCTAGTTGGCACATGCAGAAGGCAAGACAAAACGGCAGGAGGTTGCTTCCATCCAAAATGGCCATCTCCATCATTCTGGTTTTTCAGTGTAAGTATTCTGATAGTACCAGGCACACTATCAGCATATAACAAGAGAAAGGACATAAGTGATAAATCATATGCCAAGTATCCTCACAGAGAACAAGTTTTCTTCTTCAGATGCTTTGCACATGCGGAGGCTGAGGGAAATATGTTAAAGAGGGACGTGGTTAGCACATTCCTCCCATAGACATTTCCTAATACTTGGTGCCATTGCCTCCAACATTTGACAGATGAAAATCAGGACACATGGGGCCACGCAACATCAGAGTGTGGTCAAAGTGGCCAAAGATATTCATGAGGAAGAACTCATAAGCAAGGAAAAGGAGCAGCAGTTATACTTTGAGACTTGAGGAGAGGCAGAAAAATATTATTATTATTATTATTATTATTATTATTATTATTATTATTATTATTATTATTATTTGCCTGAGTCTTTCACAGGGATGGGCAAGGTGTGGCTCATGGGCCACATGTAGTCTTAAAGAGCTGTTTTCAATGGCACTAAGCCCCTCTGTTTCAGAATACCCCAAATGCACATTGGTGTGTCTGAAATAGATTTCCACCGCATTCGGAGATTCTTTGCCCCAGAATGCTCCAAAATGGGCATGGGGGACATTTTCCATCACATCTTCTAGACCTCTGGAACAATTCAAGGCAAGGAGAGACTTTGAAACCCATAACATACCCCAATATCCTATATAGTGTTTCTTAAACTGTGCTCCTCCAGCTGTTTTGGACATCAGCTCCCAGAAATCCTGGCCAGCTTACCAGCTGTTAGGAACTGTGGGAGCTGAAGTCCAAAACATCTGGAGGTGCACAGTTTGGGAAACTCTGCTCTAGACATATTTGGGGCAAAAAGTGATATTTTATGAGTGTACGTGTGGCACTCTGAGATCTCCTGGAGGGCTAATGCCATCCACAGTTGCTCACTCCTGCTTTAAGGGGAACAGCAAGACTCTGCTCTTCCTCTCCTGTCCAGTTAAGTTGAATAGTTAAATCTATTTTGCACTTTGAATTCAGTTTGCATCAACTACAGCAAGCTGAAAACAAGGAATAAGAAAAGCTAAGGACAGATCTAAACTGACCGAGACTCCAAGGGTGAACTGGCATGTCATATTATAAATCAATACTGTGCATGGTCCACAAAGGCAGTCCCCGAGTGCCACAGAGGAAGGATGGAGTTCCCATCATCCAGAAGCACCAAAGATGGCTTAGCCCCACTGAATGACCACCCTTCCTGTCCCCGCCCCCCACCACCCTGTTGTAGTGGTCTCTGGATGAGATACAGATCTCACCTGTTGGCCATTGCATACAGGTGGTTTTAGATGGAGCAATGGGGCATTGACAGAAGCTGGAGTGGCACATGACATCTAACAGATAGGACCTGGGTCATGGACAGAGACCATCACATTATGGAGAGCAAGGGTGAAGGTGTCCCTGCATGCCCTCAAGCTTGGGAAATACAGAATGACATTGGGGACAGTTCCATTTCAAAACCAGCCCAACTGTTCCCACGGGCCCAAAGTTAGGAATAGTCTGAATTTAAGGACAGAATACAGACATTCTACAACTTTGGGTAACTTGGGGCAGGAATATGTTAAGATGTTCTTGCCCTACATTACCCCAGATCAAGGACATGTTAAGGTGTCCTTCCCCTACATTGTTCCAGATCAAGGACATGTTAAGGTGGCCTTGTTCTAAATTGTTCCAGATCAAGGTTGTGTTAAGGTGGTCTTGTTCTAAATTGTTCCAGATCAAGGTCGTGTTAAGGTGGCCTTATTCTAAATCGACCCAGATCAAGGACGTGTTAAGGTGGTCTTGTTCTAAATTGTTCCAGATCAAGGTTGTGTTAAGGTGGCCTTGTTCTAAATCGTCCCAGATCAAGGACGTGTTAAGGTGGTCTTGCTCTACATTGTCCCAGATCAAGGACGTGTTAAGGTGGCCTTGTTCTAAATTGTTCCAGATCAAGGTTGTGTTAAGGTGGCCTTTCCCTACATTGTCCCAGATCAAGGACGTGTTAAGGTGGCCTTGCTCTAAATTGTTTCAGATCAATGTTGTGTTAAGGTGGCCTTGTTCTACATTGTCCCAGATCAACGACGTGTTAAGGTAGTCTTCCCCTACATTGTCCCAGATCAAGGACATGTTAAGGTGGCCTTGCTCTAAATTGTTCCAGATCAAGGTTGTGTTAAGGTGGCCTTGTTCTACATCCCAGATCAAGGACGTGTTAAGGTGGTCTTGCTCTACATTGTTCCAGATCAAGGATGTGTTCAGGGGGCTTTGCTCTGCATTACTCCAGATCAAAGACGTGTTAAGATGCCCTTGCCCTACATTGTCCCAGGTCAAGGATGTGTTAAGGTGTCCTTGCCCTACATTGCCTCACATTGGCTCAGTGTGCTGTTTGGCCACCAGAGAGCTGATCCAGTTCTACACTGACCTAAGTGGTCTGTGTAGATGTGGCCTGGGTGACAGAGGCATAATCAGGACTGATCTTGCCAAAGTTAGAGGGTATACAGTACAATCAGTGTAAAGCTACAATAAATAAATAATAGGAATGGCTTGATCAGTAGCAAATAATTTAAGGCAGGTAAGAAACAGGCAGAAAGCGGACAAAGGCACACACATAGAAATACGTTCTAGCAGCTAGGCATCTGGTGGAAATGCTGTAAGGAAAGGGTTACTATTAGGATACCCATTGTATTTCTGCCTGCCTCCTAAGTCTTTGCGTTGCCACTGCTTTTCTTCTCCTTTTCAGCTTGGCATTGATTGCATGCATCCTGTTTCCCACTGACTTACAGTTAGGCATAATAACCCATCTTCGGATATGATATATATATCACCGACTATAATATGGATCAATCTTCCTAATTATGCTTTGCAACAATTTCTGTAAACATTTTGTGCATTTAGCATTTATCCATAGAGCGATGCTTCTCCTGCCCTGGCTGTGTGTGAATTCTGTCATTTTGGCAGCCGTTGTTTCCGCATAAATCCTCTAGAGGAGAAGGAACATTGCTTTTTGGTATTTAATCGAAAGCTTTCTGAAAGAGCCCTGCTCCTATTTCATTTTACAGATTACGATTTTCCCCTTAATGCAACAAAAGAGAAACAAAAACAAAAAGAAAAAAGAAAGGCAGGAGTGAGTGGATCATCATAATTTGATCATGAGTGCAAATAATATTCATATATATCTATATCTATATATATGTGTGTGTGTGTGTTTCAATGTGTGTATGTGTTTGTGTGTGTTAAAACACGGTCACTATATTGCAGATTTTTCACTATATCACAGCATACAGAATCAAAGGTTTGCATTTTTGTTTTTTGTTTTTTTGTATGGAATGTCTCCAAGGTAACAGCACCACAAGTAATACAATTTGTCATCACACACCCTGAATATAATTTTTTTTTGTTTTTGTAACGGTAAATGTGCCCCACTCTTTTAATTTTTTTTTCATTCTTCGAAAAGTACCGACGCATGCAAAGCATTCCATTCCCAGAAATTATGCCAAGAAACAACAACAACCAAAAAAAAAAATATTATGAGGTAATAGAGGAGCAATTTTTTAAAAAATTAGTATTCATCTCTAAATAAATAAATTATAATTAAAAATGCAAAAAAATCAAAGGAAGCCAAACCCAACTATAAAAATAATTAAATAAGAACCCACGATATCTACAAGTTAGTCATAAATTATGATTGTTAAATATAAGGCATTTAAACTCACAAAACCCTGTAAACTATCGATGTGTTTGTTTGTTTGTTTCTAGATATTATTTATTTTAAGACCATTCGACATTCTCATTCGCACAAGACGTTTCACTGCAAACCTGGCGGCATCTAATGCAGCACAGAGAAGTTTTGCATGCATTCGCTTGTACAAGTTGCTGTCCCTCGCTCATTCGCTCCAGAAAAAAAAAATCAGTGAGAATTTGGTGCATTGCTTCACCAGGATTTTTTAAAAAGTGTGCTTATAATTTATTACACAAATCTCATTCATATATATATATATATATATATATATATATATATGTATATATATATATATGAGTCTAATACTTTCACCTAAGCTTTTAAGCACTTAGATTGGAAGATCTGTCTGGCTTCCTTCCCAAAGACTGGTTTCTTTTAATAAACCACAAAAGAAAAGAAACAATAAAGGCTCATTTCTCCACACGAATAGATCTTTTTTTTTCCAGGCAAACATTTGGCATGTTGAAGCTGAAAGCGTTTTCTGCAGGATTCAGAAGCAGAGATTCTCAAACAGGGAGGTGCCAAAAGTTGTTGGACTCCAAATCCTACAATCCCTCACCACTGGTTGCAAAAAATCCAGATTAAAAATTGTGTCCTGCTTCCCATCTGCTGCTATTTGCCTGACAGGTCAAAATGTACAGGCACATATATGATATCGGTGGGGGTTTTCTCGCTCAAGAGAGATAATAATTTTGGAGAGCAGAATTCAAATACCTGTTTGGCCATGACACTGGGAGATTTTGGGCAATTCGTTTCTGAGTTATGGCAACCCTAACATGGTGATTTCTGGGCAAGAATTGTTCTGAGAGGCATTTTTTTTATTCCTACTATGGTTGTGCATTCTGGGTAAACCCTGACCTGTTTCGTGTCCTTGCTTTTGGTGGAGGCCCCGATCTGTTTTTTGGGAACCTCCTGAAAATGGGAGGGCAGATATCCATTTTGCTCTAGGGCCCTTTTTTTTTTCGTGTCAGGAGAATCCTGTTGTGAGAGAATTGGCCGTCTGCAAGGACGTTGCCCAGGGGACACCCAGATAATTTTGATGTTTTATCATCCTTGTGGGAGGCTTCTCTCATGTCCTCGCATGAGGAGCTGGAGCTGATAGAGGGAGCTCATCCACCTCTCCCCGGATTTGAACCTGTGACCTGTCAGTCTTCAGTCCTGCCAGCACAGGGGTTTGACCCACTGCACCACTGGGGGCTCCGCTCTAGGGCCCTGAAAGATCCATTTTCTATCGGATCATTATTGGGGGAGCTTCCCACCCAGGCTCCCATTTCCAGCACGTACATGCCACACACTCACTCTCTTTCCAAGGAGAGTTTGTGTGTTGCATGGCATGCAGGTCCAGAAAGCAAGTGCGCCTGCATGTCACACACGCATTCTCTTTCCAAGGCAAGGAGACAAGTTCTCGGCTGCAAGCAAAAGCAGCCAAGTGTTCCAGGTTGCTTTCATGTAGAGCTGATTTTTGTGCTGGGGTGGGACTTCCCATTTCATGCTCCCAAAGAGATGAAAGGAATGAAATAAACAGAAGAAACTAATTCCATGCACAACTCTAATTCCTACGAGGAGGAAAGAGTGTGTCCAACTCTTGATTTCTATGACCATGCAGGAATTTGAACCCTGGTCTCCAGAGTTGCAGCCCAATGCTTAAACACTATACTTGCTAGGATTTTAGCAAGTGTTGGCTGGCATACACAAGCATTAAAGGACAAGAGCTCTGCCCCCAATTTTTCATGAAAACCTCTCTTCTACTCCATAATAGTCAAAATCCTGTAGATTAATTCTAACCACAGCAGATCCATTGAATCTATTGTTGTCTGATGAGTCAACACAGAGGTGAACCATATTGATTCAATGGCATTTGCTCTACTCAGGACTTAACTAAAAAAATTAGGTCAGTAAGTATATTACATAGCGGATGGTTTCAAAACCAGGTTCAGGCTGTAGTAGCAGTGATATATCATATGTATTACTATAATCACATTGACGTTGTTGGCACCGACCATTGCTTATGATCTGACTTTACAAGTATATTGGCATTTTCCTTTCAGGATCAAAGCTTAATCCTATAATTTTACAAAAACCTAAAATTTCTCCCAGGTCCCAAACAGTATGATTGTGAAAATATTTTGCCATTGTACATTTGGACTCCAAGGTCTTTGGCTTCCCGTTGTGATACTATTCATAGCTACCGGGCACTGGAAGAAGAACCACCAAAACAAAGTAGCTTAAAGCAAATATTTCCCAGTTTTTTCTTGAGCGATCATTGTTTTTGTATAACATTGTTTTCATTTTGTTTTTTGTTTGTTTCTTTCTGAACTCTCCCTAAAAACGCAATATTTGGAAGTAAAGAAGGTGGCAGCTTTGCACAGTAGGTCCCTGAACTTTCTTTACCCTCAGGGATGCTGAGACAGTGAAGATAGAGGAACACTTCTGGAAGAGTTTATGGGATTTGATGGAGAATTTCCTAATTTGCCTTTGTGCAAGTTTAGGAATTAAGGTAGAAAGACGAACAGGCAAGATATGGCCTAAAGGTCCCATTCTGGGTGCTCTGGAGAATGGGACTTGTGCTTTTCCGTTGTGTCAAGAGAAGGCATAATTCATTTCTTGTGGCCTTTTATGCTCATCTTCCAGCCAGTTCCTTTGGGTGCAATCCGCTACTAACACAACCCCATGGGTCTTAAACACACACACATTTCATGCGCAAATCTAGATTAAGGTTGTTTCTCCTTCCTAGCCTCATGGAGCAGTGGCAAAATGGCCCTCCAGCCAAATATTCTTAAAATCAGACCTTCCAGATCAAAATTCAGGCCAAATCATTGCAAATGGAAATGCAGCTTCCATTACTGTAAAATAAGGTTGACTTTGGATCCCATTGGCAGAAGGTAACATTAAAGGCTATTCTGAGACAGTTTGAAAAGAAAGACTCTAATCCAGGGGTGGGAATTGTGGAATGGTAGAGGACCACATTAGCCCCTCAAAAGGCCATGAAGGACTGCACCCATTCCTTCAAAAAATGCCCCCAAATTCCCTGTAAGGCTAATAATTTCAACAGGTCTTGGGATCTTCTTGGGACATTTTAGGATCAGAGAGACATATTGTTTAACAAAACAGAAGTCGCTTCATGCTTGAAAAAAATCTTCTCTTGGGCCTAAATTGGACCAAAATGGATCAAAATGTGTTGGCATGTACCAAACATGTGTCCACCAATAAGGTAATATTTTGAGTCCACATTTGTTTGGAGTTTTTTTGTAAAAGTTTTGTAGAAGTTTTGACACACCAGAAGCCAAGGAGACCTCCTAGAGCAGTGGTTCTCAACCTCCCTAATGCCATGACCCCTTAATAATTCCTCATGTTGAGGTGACCCTCAAGCATTAAATTACTTCTGTTGCTACTTCAGAACTGTAATTTTGCTACTGTTATGAGTCATAATGTAAATATCTGATATGCAGGGTATGATGGGGAAAGTGGAAGGCAAAAGGAAGAGGGGCTGACCAAGGGCAAGATGGATGGATGGCATCCTTGAAGTGACTGGACTGACCTTGAGGGAGCTGGGGGTGGTAACGGCCGACAGGGAGCTCTGGCGTGGGCTGGTCCATGAGGTCACGAAGAGTCGGAGACGACTGAACGAATGAACAACAACAACAGGGTATATTTTAATTTACTGGAACAAATTTGCCCAAATTTTAATATGGGTGGGGATGGGGGGAGGATTGACTTTGTCATTTTGGAGTTGTAGTTGTTGGGATTTATAATTCACCTATAATTCAATGATGGAATTGAACCAAACTTCGCACACAGAACTCCCATGGCCAACAGAAAATACTGGAAGGGTTTGGTAGGCATTGACCTTGAGTTTTGGAGTTGTAGTTCACCTACATCCAAAGAGCACTGTGGACTCAAACATTATTGGAATACGTAATATGCCCAAATGTGAACACTGGTGGAATTTGGGAAAAATAGACTTTGACGTTTGGGTTGCTGGGATTTATAGTTCACATACAATCAGAGTATTCTGAACCCCACCAACGATAGAATTGGGCCAAACCTCACACATGGAGCCCCCATGACCAACAGAAAGTACTGTGTTTTCTGATGGTTTTTAGTGACTCCTGAAACCCCCTCGCAATCCCCCCCCCCCCGGGGTACCAACCCCCAGGTTGAGAAACGCTGCTCTAGAGGGTATTTGAGGTAATTTAGAAATTATTTTTTTTGATTCCCTAGGTGCCACAAAAATTGGCCGAGAGATCCCATGTGGACTGTGGTCACTTCTGGAATTACAGAATAGTATAACGTTGGAGGAGACCACAAGTGCTATCCAATTCAACCGCCTGCCATGCAGGAAGTAGAGTTATTTCGAGGGGGGGGTGTACCATTTGAGCTCCGGGCTCTCCAAAAGTGATGGAAGTGCCCTTTGCATCCCCCATTTGGGGACACTTTAGTGCAAAAAATGGAAAGGTTTTTGCCCCTGGGAGACCTTTGGAGACATAAAAATGACCAAAGGGTCCACAATATGTCCACCCCTGCTCTAGTCCTTTCTTGGGAGGTGCACCATTCGCATGAAGGAGATTAAACAACCTCAGTCTAAGTTTGTGCCCTAATTCA
This sequence comes from Anolis sagrei ordinatus, assembly GCF_025583915.1. NCBI lineage: Eukaryota > Metazoa > Chordata > Lepidosauria > Squamata > Anolidae > Anolis > Anolis sagrei. The sequence goes on along the minus strand of NW_026845477.1, from coordinate 13,772,579 downwards.
TGCATCCAACACCAGCAGATATGCAGGAAAGAGACTTCCTGTTCTCATTCCACCTCCTAACCAAATTTCCTTCCGATTATTTCAACCTCCTCCCCCGTGTTTTTACATTCTATCTCACTGAAAACTCAATCCTGTGTCAATCAATTCTGCTAGGGGAAAAGGGGTGGAAAAGATGTAATTTTTGTTTTCTCAGTGTAAACAGGACTTTTCCCTCCTCTTTTCACCAAAACAAGGAATGAATTTACCCTCTCCAGCGCGCATATATATATATATATATATATATATATATGGCTTTAGCCAGGCACCGAAGTAAGGAATCTTATGGAGAAAAACAAAAGCATTTCAACAACCCCAATGCAATGTTTGGTGCAGGTTAGATAACAGCGACATATCCACCACAAGATGACGGGGCATCAAAAGACGACATTTCTTAAGCGTACATGCTTCAGCAGCCATCCATAGAAATAGCTAAAGAACCCCTAATGTGTTTCTACTTATTTGAGAGGTATATATATACAATCCCTTTGAGAAGCAGGATTGAGAGGCCAGGACTAGAGCACTAGGTACCTTCGCTTCCACAACTAACTCTTTTCCGCTCGGCGTTCCAGCCGCGCTCTCATGCATTTCGGCTACAGCGGCTGCTTGGATCTCCTCCTATCTCCTCTAGACATTGAGAACCACCAAATCATCTTCTTCTCCTCTTCCTTCCTCCTCTTCTTCATCTTCTTCATCTTCTTCATTTATTTAATAATTTTTATAATAATCTGTGAATGTGCTTGCAGGCGTTCTTCGAAAAATAATCAAATGGCTCAGAAGGCAAACATTTTGCTGCAGAGGGGCTGTACAGCCCCAGGAAGGACCCAAAAAGAGAGAGGACACCTCCTCGCATCGACTCTTTTCAGCTATCGGATCCAAGCTGTGTTTCAATGTCCACTCGGCAGATGGGGCATTTCTTGCTGGTCGCTAGCCACTGGTCCACACATACTTGGTGAAATAGATGCATACAAGGTAAACGCCTGGAAGACATCAGAAGCACAGTCTCAGTTATCAATTCAGGGGTCAGGATTGGGCCACATGCAGGACCCTATGGGAGGATTGGGGGAAACATGCAAGACCCTATGGGAGGCTCTCCTAGGGAGCAACCAATGAAAGGGAGACAGATTCAAAAATAGCAAGGACACAGATTCACATGAGTACTCGCATGTGCTATTTGTATGCCAAGAGGAAAATTTAGAAAGAATTGCCATAATTTACACAGAAGATGAAACATCCCAATAGAGTTTTGCAACATTGGGTTGTTGTAGATTTTTTAGGCTATATGTCCATGTTCTAGAACAGTGGTTCTCAACCTGGGGTCCCCAGATGTTTTTCGCCTACAACTCCTAGAAATCCCAGCCAGTTTACCAGCTGTTACCAGTTTAGCCTGCATCAATAGGAGCATAGTGTCTAGATCTAGGGAAGTAATGCTACCCCTCTATTCTGTTTTGGTTAGACCACATCTGGAATATTGTGTCCAGTTCTGGGCACCACAATTCAAGAGAGATATTGACAAGCTGGAATGTGTCCAGAGGAGAGCGACTAAAATGATAAAAGGTCTGGAGAACAAGCCCGATGAGGAGCGGCTTAAGGAGCTGGGCATGTTTAGCCTGAAGAAGAGAAGGCTGAGAGGGGATATGATAGCCATGTATAAATATGTGAGAGGAAGCCAAGGGAGGAGGGAGCAAGCTTGTTTTCTGCTTCCCTGGAGACTAGGACGTGGAGCAATGGCTTCAAACTACAAGAGAGGAGATTCCATCTGAACATGAGGAAGAACTTCCTGACTGTGAGAGCCGTTCAGCAGTGGAACTCTCTGCCCCGGAGTGTGGTGGAGGCTCCTTCTTGGAAGCTTTTCAACAGAGGCTGGATGGCCATCTGTCAGGGGTGCTTTGAATGCAATATCCTGCTTCTTGGCAGGGGGTTGGACTGGATGGCCCATGAGGTCTCTTCCAACTTTTTGATTCTATGATTCTATGAGTCTAAGGCCAAAAACATCTGGGGACCCCAGGTTGAGAACCACTGTTCTAGAAGCATTTTCTCCTGACGCTTCGCCTGCATCTATGGAAAGCATCCTCAGAGGTTGTGAGACCACAACATTGGGAGGGGGGGTGGTATCACAATTCCCAAAATCATCTCACCAGCCTGTTTTTGCACCACAACTCATATAATGCTCTACTCACCATGGACATGATTATTCATGGGATGAGCAGCCCAAGGTCCCTAATTCTTATCATTCTTCTATTTCTAATCCTACTTTCCTTATTTCACTCCTGGCTTGCCATTACTCACCTCATGTTTGCCTAGAGGTGGGACTAACTACAATGGGGAGGAGTGTAAGAGAGAAGAAAAGATGTGTGCCTGTAATAAAGTGTGTACAAGGCCACAGAAATACTTCCCCTGCGTGTATGGACACATAAAGGGAAAAAGAAGGATTGTTCCAAATATATTCTTGAATGTCTGCTTTTTTTAGCTGTATGGTAATAGAGATTTACCCTCCTTAGTATGGCCACCTTTCAAATAGTTAACCACAGTTATCATGTCCCTTCTTAAACTTCTCTTCTTCTGGCTAAATATATCCACCCACTTAAGTCATGATACCCTTCTATTCTGCCTTGGTCACACCTGGAATACTGTGTCCAATTCTGGGCACCACAGTTTAAGGGACATGTTGACTATAAGCTGAAATGTGTCCAAAAGAGGGTGACTCAAAGGATCAAGGGTCTGGAGAACAAGCCCTATGAGGAGCAACTTAAAAAGGGGTTGGACTGGATGGCCCACAAGGTCTCTTCCAACTCTGTGATTCTATGATTCTAAGTTGATCCTCATAGAGATTCATGGTTTCCAGACCTTTAGCCATTTTGGCTGCCCTCCTCTGGACATGCCCGCGGGAAGGTGCATTCTGGGATTCAATCTGAATTTTAAAATGGCTATCCAAGGCACTGATCTTATTTGGAGACAGAAGGTTCAGTGCATGAGATAGCTCTTTGGGGTTCAGATTAAAACCCAGAGTGGAGTCACCACACTGTTGACATAAAAGCCACCAAGCTCTAGTGGTGAGAAGCTTTTATCACAGAAGTTGACGATTCGGTGCTGCTTGGTTTGGATTCAATTTCTCATCATTCCTAACCATTGGTTGTCTGGGCATGGTAAGAACTGTGGTCCAAAACATTAGTTGCCCTTGGAGGCATTGGCCAAAACCCTACATTGGAGTTAAATGTAGGGTTTACAATAGAAGGGATTGCACCCCTTCTATTGAATCACAACAATGTCTAACTTAATGCACAACTAAACATATAAATGATGCACAGTCAAGTGCAGATATAACTCTACTTCAGCAAATATGAAGTGGAACACCCAGTGGCACAACGGGTTAAATCCTCGTGCCAACAGGACTGCTGACTGACAGGTTGGGGATTTAAATCTGAAGAGTGGTTGAGCTCCCTTTTCAGCTCTAACTTCCCATGTGGGGACATGAGAGAAGCCTCCCACAAGAATGGTAAAACATCAAACATCAGGGAGTTTCCTGGGCAACATCCTTGTAGACAGCCAATTATCTCACACCAGTAGCGACTTGCATTTTCTCAAGTTACTCCTGACACACACAAAAAGCAAACATGAAGTGCAAAGGGAAAATTAGTCCTTCTTTGGCAGGTTGTTCCAATCTGGACAACTGAAGCTAACTTTGTGCATTGGATAGAAAATGTCCAATTTCTTTTATAGAGTAACTCATACATTTATATGACCCCGAAAGGATTGTGTATCTGTGTAGCAGAATATGCTTCTGTGGCTAAATATGAGCTCTTTGAGGGAAGGCTACAACTGAAGGAGCTGGAAAGGGAGAAGAAATATAAGGAGCGTTTTGGCCAGAATCCCTCAGGGAATTGTTATACCTCACATCCTCGCCATCTTCAAGCATCGAGAGACAGATTGTGCATTTCTCATCGGTATCCGACTCCTCCCCATCTTCCTTCTCAGCTTTGCTTCCCTGCGGTCTCCTCTGTCAGCAAGGACAAAAAGATCGCTTTGTTAGAAAAGATACCACTCAAAAGACCTGCAGCACAGTAGGAATCAGGATGGAAGGAAAGCAGTATTCTCACCAAACTGAGTACACTAGGGCAACCTGCCCTGTCCTTAATTCTGCAGAAGAAACCACCTCGAGTTTAATTAGTGTTCCACCTGCCGCTTGGAAAGCAGAGGTTGATGGATGAATGTCAGGCGCTCATCCAGAGCAAAACATTTTGAGGTCACCCCAGTTCCATGTTGGAGGCCTCCTTGATGTTCTCAAATGCCACAGCATTAAGAGACAATGCTCATCACAAGACATCTGTTGGAACAGGTGCCAAAATGTAGGCTCAAACCAACGTTTCAGCTGCTGTTGCTGTTTTTAATTACGACTAGTCCAGCTTTGCACATTTAGAACATGCACATGTGTGTACACACATACACATGGACTTACAGATACACAAAAAGCCAAAAAAATTAGAGGAATAGTAGACTGAGGGAGCAGCTACACCAGGCATGGACCAACTTGAGCCCTCCATAAGTTTTGTACTTCAACTCCCACCATTCCTAACAGCCTCAGGCCCCTTCCTTTCCCCCCTCAGTTGCTTAAGCGGCTGAGGGGGAAAAGGAAAGGGCCTGAGGCTGTTAGGAATGGTGGGAGTTGAAGTACAAAACTTATGGAGAGCCCAAGTTGGCCCATACCTGGGCTGCACTATAGAATTAATGCATTTTGACACCACTTTCACTGCCATGGCCAATGCTATGAAATCCTTAAAATTGTAATTTGACAAAGTCTTTCACCTTCACTACCAAACAGAGATGGAGCCTCAACAAACTACAACTCCCAGGATTCCATAGCATTGAGCCATGGCAGTTAAAGTGGTGTCAAGCTGCATTAATTCTACAGTGTACTTACTTAGGCGATCCCTCGTTGTCCAAGTAGGATTGTATTCCTAGATTGGTGTACTGGCGGTGGCTGTGGAGCCCTATTCTTGACCTCCATGGTCTCCCACACTGTGGGCATTGGTTTCCAGGTGGAAGGTGGTCCTGGTCGGATTTGGCTTGATGCGCTTTACTCTTGGCCCATTTCTCTTTTTCGCCCTCCATTCGTGCCTCTTCAAATTCTACAGCACTGCTGGTCACAGCTGACCTCCAGCTGGAGCGTTCAAGAGTTAGGGCTTTCCAGTTCTCTGTGTCTATGCCAGAGTTTTTAAGGTTGGCTTTGAGCTCATCCTTACATCTCTTTTCCTGTCCTCCAACATTCCATTTTCCATTCCTGAGTTCGGAACAGAGCAACTGCTTTTGACATACCACACCTCCTGAGCTCTGCGAGTGCAGCATTTTTCCAAATGAAGCAAAGAGTGTTTGAGGACCGGGACATCCATAGGGATACCAAGGTGCTTTTTTATAAAGCTATTGTCCTCCCGACCCTGCTATACACCTGCGAAATGTGGACTTTCTACAAATGTCACATGCAACTCCTGGAACTATTTCATCAGTGTTCCCTCTGAAAAATTGTGCAAATCTCTTGGGAAAACAGACGGACAAACGTCAGTGTGCTGGAAGAAGCAAAGACCACCAGCGTTGAAGCAATGGTCCTCCATCATCAACTCCGCTGGACCAGCCACGTGGTCTGAATGCCCAACCACTGTCTCTACAGTGTAGATTGGCTTGAAAAGCATTTTTCTCAGAAAACTAGAATCCTGGTCTGTTTGGTACATAGATGTCAATTTGTGACAAATTTCATTCCTACAATTAAGAAGTGTGCTTTTGTTGAAGGCTTTCATGGCCGGAATCACTGGGTTGCTGTGAGTTTTCTGGGCTGTATGCCCATATTCCAGAAGTATTCTCTCCTGATGTTTCACTCACATATAAGGTAGGCCTCCTCAGAGTTTGTGAGAATACCTGCCATATATGTGGGTGAAATGTCAGGAGAAAATACTTCTAGAACATGGCCATACAGCCTGGAAATCTCACAGCAACCCAGTAAGTGTGATGTTTTTCTTCCATGCTTTGAGGAAGTCCTAGAAAGATGCACAGTGCTCAAGGACTACTCACAGTTTGGGGCTTGGTGTGTACAAAAAATAAAAATAAAACTGGAGTGTTGTGTGATTTCCGAACTATATGGCCATATTCTAGCAGCATTTTCTCCTGATGTTTGGCCTGCATCTGTGGCTGGTATCTTCAAAGGATCCTCCGAAGATCCTTCTGAAGGTCCTGTGAGGATGACAGCCACAGATGCAGGAAAAGTGTCAGGAGAAACAGCTGTTAAAACACTGCCGTATGGCCTGGAAACCACAAAACACTGCAGTAATTCCAACCAGGAAACCTTCAACAATACAATACATGATTGTAAGTGTGAATAGTAAACAGTCACAAGCCTTGTAACTGTTTGCTTTATGAGATGTAAAGAATGCTCTCATTCCCCTTGAAAATGTGTCTCAAGACATAGACAGACAGACACTATCCTTGAAACAAAGTAACTTGCCATGAGATTTTGTTTTGTTTTTTGTTTGATAAAAACAGCACCTTTAAAATATCAGTCACAGCAGATTTTTTAAAAAGGGCTTGAGTGTGTGTGCAAAAATTATTTTTGTAGCTGCAAAAATATCTCCAGGAGGTATTTTGGGACACAACACTCCTGAAAATGCAAAACATCATCATAAAAGGTGTGAAATCTGTCCTCATCTCATCCAGTGGGAGGCAATCTACTGATTTTTTGTGGTTGCCATGTTGTTCTGTACAAAAATGAACTACAATGTATACATCTACTGTCTGACCACCTTCTGGTCTTCTAAAGGCATTTGATTGATGACAGACAGAGGCAGGAAGCTAGGGCAAATGCACTAGAGAAGGCCTGGGCAAACTTCGGCCCTCCAGGTGTTTTGGATTTCAACTCCCACAATTCCTAACAGCCTACCGGCTGTTAGGAATTGTGGGAGTTGAAGTCCAAAACACCTGGAGGGCTGAAGTTTGCTCATGCCTACACTAGAGCTTGCATTGGTTTTATTGCAACATTCCCCTCTACAATTAGTTTTTTCTTCCTTCCATGCTTCTGCCAATACAGTACAATCCCCTTTGCACAGATTCAACAACCGCACTTCAAAAACTATCCCCTCCAGGAAGTACGTATTTGTGGGTCTCTCTAGGTTCTCCATTATGATTATATAGTATGCTTTTTGGCCCAAGAATAATAAAAATTTAGGTTTTGTTATTATCCAGTTTCAGGTATCCAAAGAGCGTCATACTGTGTGTCTGCCAAAGGAAGCAGGTGGTATTTTCTTTGGTCATGGGACATATTGACTGGAGGATTTGGGAAGTCATGTAATAAAAAGTAACATTTCCTCATTCTGAAATGCTCCTGTTATCTCAGTGGTTCCCAACCTTTTTTTGACCAGAGACCACTTGACCAGCGACCACTCTTCAGCATTAGTACCAAAAGAGATATTAATCAGTTTTTGGTCAACTTTAGATTCAGTTTGGTTATTTGGGGTGCTGATTCAGAAAATTGCATTGGATAGAACACATCAGCTGTAGGTTCTGATACAGAACATAAGCCATCCAGTAGTTGCCATCTGTTCACCCACAAAAAAACCCCATATTTAATAAACCTTGGCACTATAAGAGGGTTTCATGAGACCAGTTGCTCTCATTGCAACGGTGTATTAATGGTGAGGCTTCAGACCATAATGTAGTTCTTGTGGACCACTGGTGGTCTACAAACCAGAGGTTGGGAACAACTGTGTTATCAGATTCATCAGTGTATGCCTTGCTTATAATATCTACAGAACTGGTGAATAAGAAATCAAGAAGAGTGGAAATGGAACTGGGCTGAACTTGATAATATAAGTACATTCTTGGATCCAGGGAATGACCCCTGAGGCATAGGCTCACAGTAATGTTCTCTTCTTTATCCATTATTTTTATCAGTATTGTAGGCCTTATTTGGAGGTCCCATTGCAGACTGGTAATTCAAGGTCCTTGCATCTTCTTCCATTTTTAGTCCAAACTTTAACTGAGCTTCCCAAAGTGTTTGTTGGCATTGTGTGCCTTCATACCATTTCTAACCCCAAGACAAACTTGCCCAAGGTCACCCAGTAGTGAGCAAGGATTCAAACACTGTTTTCTTGAGAAGTTGAACCTTTGATTAGAGGAACTGTCAAACCACCCTGCCATGCTGGCTTCAATTCAAGGTGCTGTACTCTCCACACAACATCAGTATGGTATGTTGTTGTTCATTCGTTCAGTCGTCTCCGACTCTTCGTGACCTCATGGACTAGCCCACACCAGAGCTCCCTGTCGGCCGTCACCACCCCCAGCTCCTTCAAGGTCAGTCCAGCTGTTTAAAGTTCAGAGTAAAACCCAGAGCAGAGTCTTTGCTCCCCTGACACTCAAACAACGACCCTTCTTCTGGAGACACCTCTTCGTGTTTTCAATGGAATTGTCAGTTTCACATCTTTTAAGACTTGCAATGGTCTAAAGCAGGCATGGTAGGCTGTTAAGAATTGTGGGAGTTGTAGTCTAAAACACCTGGAGGGCCAAAGTTTGCCCATACCTGGTCTAAAGTGAAGCAACATTTTGTTTTTTCTCCACTAGATGTTTTCTTGATATCACAGCTAGGGAAATGCTATTCTCCCATAGAAGAATATATTGCAAATGTTTCCTTCCCACTAGATAAGATTACAAATGGCTTTGCTTGTTTATGAATGATTTGTGTTGTGAGAAGTACATTTCACAGCCTGATACAGAACGAGATCACAGTGGAAATATTGATGAGTTTCTCAGAAATGCATGAAAAATTCAGATGGACAGATCTTCATATCCCTTGTGATAGGTATTTTTTTTTTGGTCTTCTTAGCTGTACCTGTTTAATAGGTATATTATGCTTTGTTATATCATAAGGGATTCCCAGTGCAAGCATACTGATGCCAGAATGTTTCTCAATTGCCAGGCAGTTTCTCACAGCCATCCCACTCCATGCAAAGTTGCCCTCTCCACAGAAATGAATGGAAAAGGTAATGAAGGTAGAAGCATCATACAAAAGCACCAACAGCCCTACCTAAAGCTTCACTGTTGACTCCTAAGTCCAGTTCTGGAAGACAGGTGTGACTTTCAAACTCTTACCTTCTTGTACTTGTGTGGGAAAGTGAATCGCTCAATGGTGTTTTGCACAGCCCCCCTGTTCACACTGCCCAACCTATCTTCCAGTTGCAACAACTCCTGAAAGTAAGAGAGGGAAAACAAACAAACAAATAAGACATGAATATGCAGTGCCTGGAAGATCCTCTGCCTAGAATCATATCACTAGAAGAGATCACAAGGGCCATTTTGTTCAGTCTCCAGGAACACCCAACTGAAGCACCTCTGATAAATGGTGACCTAGTGTCTCTTTTAAAAATTCCAGAGAAGGAGATGCCACCATCCTGTAAGGCAGTGGTTCTCAACCTGTGGGTCTCCAGGTGTTTTGCCCTACAACTCTCAGAAATCCCAGCCAGATGTTAGGATTTCTGGGAGTGGGAGGTCAAAACATCTGGGGACCACTTTGGCAGGAAAAACGAAATGCAAAGATACAGAATGGGGGACGCCTGGCTCG
>NW_026845477.1:13620210-13761875 GCF_025583915.1 Anolis sagrei ordinatus | reverse complement strand
AGGGGGTTGGACTGGATGGCCCATGAGGTCTCTTCCAACTCTTTGATTCTATGATTCCTTCTGGCCTAATAACTATTGTATTTGTCAGAAATATTGAAAGTTAACAGTGTATTTTTGATTGCAAAGATGATGTACAGGGACTGAAAGAGTTAAAATGATGCAAAACCAGTAGGGTAATATAAGCAGGTGTGCCTGTGAGTTACTTGCTCCTCCTGTGTGAAGAATGCCTCAGTGTAAGGAATGCTGTGTTTGACTACTCTAAGGAGAGAGCTGCTTCAATTTGAAGTTTGTTGTATGTTCCTTATCTAAATGAGAGAGAAACTCAGCGTGAAGGCAAGAAGCTGAAGCAAAGATATAACAAGGAAGTATAAATAATTTTGTTTATGTTACGGAAACCTTGTTTTTGTAACTGTATTTTTTTATAAGAAAGGTCTCCAAAGGAAGATAACAATAGTCTCTGTGTGTGTTTTGATTTCGTCTTATACTGACTACTGTTTCTGGGTCATGTTGCTGCTGCTAAATAAGCTACTCTGCTTTATACTTTTATGGTGAGGGTCTTTTCTTATTAAGCCCATTTGCCAAACAGTATTCTTGGAGATTTCCATGGCCGGAATCACTGGGTTGTTGTGAGTTTTTTGGGCTGTATGGCCATGTTCCAGCAACAGTCTCTCCTGAACTTTTGCCTGTATCTGTGGCTAATGGCATCTTCAGAGGTTTTGTTGACAGTAAGGCCAATGGAGTGAAGATTTTGCAAACATTCATGACTACATCAAGTTTGCAGACGACACCAAATTGGGAGAGATAGCCAATACTCCAGAGGACAGGAGCAGAATTCAAAACGATCTTGACAGATTAGAGAGATGATTGGCCAAAACTAACAAAATGAAGCTCCAACAGTGACAAATGCAAGATACTCCACTTTGGCAGGAAAAACAAAATGCAAAGATACAGAATGGGGGACAATGCCTGGCTCGAGAGCAGGACGTGTGAAAAAGATCTTGGAGTCCTCATGGACAACAAGTTAAACATGAGCCAACAATGTGATGTGACGGCAAAAAAAGCCAATGGGATTTTGGCCTGCATCAATAGGAGCATAGTGTCTAGATCTAGGGAATTCCGCTTTGGTTAGACCACACCTGGAATATTGTGTCCAATTCTGGGCACCACAATTCAAGAGAGATATTGACAAGCTGGAATGTGTCCAGAGGAGGGCGACTAAAACGATCAAGGGTCTGGAGAACAAGCCCTATGAGGAGCAACTTAAGGAGCTGGGCATGTTTAGCCCGAAGAAGGATGAGAGGAGATATGATAGCCATGTATAAATATGTGAGAGGAAGCCTCACGAAGGAGGGAGCAAGCTTCCCTGGAGATTAGGAAAAGGAACAATGGCTTCAAACTACAAGAAAGGAGATTCCATCTGAACACGAGGAAGAACTTCCTGACTGTGAGAGCCATTCAGCAGTGGAACTCTCTGCCCCGGAGTGTGGTGGAGGCGCCTTCTTTGGAAGCTTTTAAACAGAGGCTGGATGGCCATGTGTCAGGGGTGATTTGAATGCAATATTCCTGCTTCTTGGCAGAATGGGGTTGGACTGGATGGCTAATGAGGTCTCTTCCAACTCTTTGATTCTATGATTCTATGATTCTACTCAAATGTTATTCAAGCTTTCTAATTGCAACATTCATGCTTGCTTTAAACAGACAAGGGTTCTTTCTCCCATCCTGGATGTTATTCCACAGGCATATAGACACCCCACTTGCTTCACTGCCAACAGAACCTCTGAAGATGCCCATTTAATCATGCATTCCTTTATCAGCTCTGGTACCATTTGCATCTTCAGTGATACTTTATACGTTTTGCATCATTAGTACATAATCCCTTTTTAAATTCTGATTGTTCTCTTTCAAATCCAATAGTTTTACTGTCTAGTGTCAAACTTTCTTCCAGTTGCCTATATCTGTACCACTGTAGGCAAAGTCCTGCATGCATCCATTTCTCTTGAGTTCTGGATCTGTATTTATCATCTTCATGTATTATTAAATCTCTGTATCTAATCCATTGTTCTCCTTTCTTTTTATCTAATTTGTAAAAAAGCTTCTTCTGTTGAAATTGATAATGGTTTTTTGGACATAATTTAATTTTGTACTTGTTCCATATCATTAGTATGGCTCGTCTTATGAAATGGTGATTAAAGTCCTCATTTGGGGGTTGGAAAACTTTCCCTTACATCAATGGCTTCCAACCTGTTTTTGACCAGGGACCATTTCACCAGGGACTATTTTACCAGGGACTACATTAATCAGAGACCACTTTGACCAGGGACAACTCTCCAACCTTAGTACCAAAAGGGTTACAAATCAGTTTTTGGTCAACTTTAGATAGATTCGGTTTGATTATTTGGGGTGTTGATTCAGAAAATTCCATTGGATAGACCACATCAGCTCTAGTTTCTGATATAGAACATATGTCATCCAGTAATCTCCATCTGCTCACCCACAGAAAATCATATTTAATAATCTAGAGCTGATGTGATGAGTCAGTCTCTACCCTCCCAACATCCCTGTTGGCTTGGCATTATAAGAGGGTTTCGCGAGACCAGTCAATCCCACTGCCACATGGTTTCAAGGCAACTGTGTAGTAATGGTGAGGCTGCAGACCATATTTTTGTTCTTGTGGACCATTGGTGACCCATGGACCACAGGTTGGACCACTGCCTTACATAGAGACTAACAAGATATTCCCCAAAGCCTATATTTTGGGATGTGGAGTCTTCATAGAATCATAGAATCATAAAATCAAAGAGTTGGAAGAGACCTCATGGGCCATCCAGTCCAACCCCATTCTGCCAAGAAGCAGGAATGTTGCATTCAAATCACCCATGACAGATGGCCATCTAGCCTCTGTTTAAAAGCTTCCAAAAAAGGAGCTTCCACCACACTCCGGGGCAGAGAGTTCCACTACTGAACGGCTCTCACAGTCAGGAAGTTCTTCCTCGTGTTCAGATGGAATCTCCTCTCTTGTAGTTTGAAGCCATTGTTCCGCATCCTAGTCTCCAGGGAAGCAGAAAACAAGCTTGCTCGCTCTTCCCTGTGGCTTCCTCTCACATATTTGTACATGGCTATCATATCTCCTCTCATCCTTCTCTTCTTCAGGCTAAACATGCCCAGCTCCTTAAGCCGCTCCTCATAGGACTTGTTCTCCAGACCCTTGATCATTTTAGTCACCCTCCTCTGGGCACATTCCAGCTTGTCAATATCTCTCTTGAATTGTGGTGCCCAGAATAGGACACAATATTCCAGGTGTGGTCTAACCAAAGCGGAATAGAGGGGTAGCATAAAGATAGAAACATGACATCATCTTGTTTATTAATCTAAACAATGTGTTGATTGCAACACAAGTTAAACAAGGCCAATACTTTCACTTGATGTTTTCACAGAAAACAAGCTTGTTATGAGTTGAGCATACCTTATCCATACTAACCAAAATAAGTCAGCCCTCCATATTTCAACTGGGGTCCCAATTACATTGCCAAATAAAATCCAGATTATCCGCTTTGAACTGGATTATATGGTACTGTATACTCACTACCACTAGCTGCAGAAAATCTGCTGACCAGAGGGTTAGCAGTTTGAAACCACAAGTCAGAGTGAGCTCCCAGCTGTCAGCCCTAGCTTCTGCATACCTAGCAGTTTGAAAGCATGTAATGCGAGTAGATCAATAGGTGCTGCTTCGGCAGGGAGATAAAAGGGCACCCAATGCAGACATGCAGGCAATCGTCAGAGAAAGTCTATGGACAACAGTTTCCTCAACATGGAAAATGGAACAAGAGCACCTCCCCATGGCCAAAGTTGAGCACTGCCTCCAGGCACAGGAGATGGAAAAGGGAAGGCCTTTACCTTATCTGTCTATTGTATGTTGTTTGTTCACTGTGTAAAAAGGCATTGAATGTTTGCCTTAGATATGTAAAACTGTAATCTGTTCTGAGTCCCTCCGGGGAGGTAAAGTGGAATATAAATAAAGTGTATTATTATAATCCAGGTCAAAGCAGATATTGTAGATTACCTATTTTGATAATTAACTGACAAACCTTCCAGAGAAATCATAGAATCAAAGAGTGGGAAGAGACCTGGTGGGTCATCCAGTACAACCCCCTGCCAAGAAGCTGGAAAATCGCATTCAAAGCACCCCAAGAAAGGAGCCTCCACGATGCTATGGGGCAGAGAGTTCCACTGCTGAATAGCTCTCACAGTGAAGAAGTTCTTCCTAATGTTCAGGTGGAATCTACTTTCTTGTAGTTTGAAGCCATTGTGCCATGTCCTAGTCTCAAGGGCAGCAGAAAACAAGCCTGCTCCCTCCTTCCTATGTTTTTTCGTCACATCTTGATACATGGCCCTCATCATGCCTCCTCTCAGCTTTCTCTTCTGCAGCTAAACATGCCCAGCTCTTTAAGACACTCCTCATAGGACTTGTTTTCCAGACCCTTGATCGTTTTAGTCACTCTCCTCTGGACACATTCCAGCTTGTCAACATCTCCCTTCAATTGCGGTGTCCAGAACTGGACACAGTGTGATTCAAGGTGTGGTCTGACCAAGGAAGAATAAAGGGGTAGCATGACTTCCTTGGATGTAGACACTAGTCTCCTATTGATGTAGGCCAAAATCCCATTGGTTTTTAAAGCTGATGCATCACATTGTTGGCTCGTGTTTAACTTGGTGTCCACAAAGACTCCAAGATCTTTTTCACACCTACTGTTGTCAAGTCAGGCATCGTCCCCCATTCTGTGTCATTGCATTTCTTTCTTTTTCTTTTTTCTTTGCCTAAGTGGAGTATCTTGCATTTGTCCCTGTTGAAATACATTTTGTAATTTTAGGCCCATCTGTCTAGGACAGTGGTCCTCAACCTGTGGGTCCCCAGATGTTTGGGTCTTCAACTCCCAGAAATCCTAACAGCTGGTAAACTGGCTGGGATTTCTGGGAATTGTAGGCCAAAACACCTGGGGACCCACAGTTTGAGAACCTCTGCTCTGATCTGTTAAGATCATTTTGAATTCTGCTATCTTCTGGAGGTATTGTCTACCCCTCTCAATTTGGAGTGATCTGCAAACTTGATGATCATGCCTTCTAACTCTTCAAGTCATTAATAAAGATGTTGAATAGGACCAGGCCAGGATGGAACCCTGTTTATGGCACTCCACTCATCACTTCTTTTCAGGATGAAGAAGAAACATTGTTGAGCACCCACTGGGTTCATTTACTTAACCAATTACAAATCCGCCTAACCATAGTTTTGCCTAGCCCATATTTGCCAGAAGGTCATGGGGGACTTTGTCGAAGGAAGGCCTTACTGAAATGCAGATAACCTACATCCATGGTGTTCCCTGCATCTACCTAGCTTGTAACTCCAATCAAAACCATTTGTTATTTATTTGTTCACTCACTTACGACTCTTTGTGACCTCATGGACCATCCCATGCCAGAGCTCCCTGTTGGCCGTGGCGATCCCCAGCTCCTTCAAGGTCAAGCCAGTCACTTCAAGGATACTACCCATTCATCTTGCCCTTGGTCGGCCCCTCTTCCTTTTCCCTTCCATTTTCTCCAGCATCATTGTCTTCTCTAAGCTTTCCTGTCTTCTCATTATGTGGCCAAAGTACTTCATCTTTGCCTCTAATATCCTTCCCTCCAATGAGCAGTCAGGCTTTATTTCCTGAAGTATGGACTGGTTGGATCTTCTTGAGGTCCAAGGCACTCTCAGAACTTTCCTCCAACACCACCATTTAAAAGCATCTATCTTCCTTCGCTCAGCCTTCCTTATGGTCCAGCTCTCACATCCATAGGTTACTACAGGAAATATTAGTGCTTTAACTATGTGGATCTTAGCTCATAAAAATGAGAACAACTTACTTCATAACTTTCCCTCACTGCAGATGTGTGTCTGTTTGGATTCAGTCCCTGAAGAGCAAGCAGCTGAAGCTGAGGATATGGGTAGTTCCTAATTTCATGAACAACCTGTATGAAGAAAATACATTTAAGATATATAAACCCTTTTTCCTAGTTCCAACAGACCTCACTACCTCTGAGGATGCTTGCCATAGATGCAGGCGAAACGTCAGAAGAGAATGCCTCTAGACCATGGCCATATAGCCTGAAAAAACCTACAACATCACATTTAAGACTGTGCTCTCACCTCCTTTTCCCCTACAAAGAATACCAATACCCCTTGGAAAACGATTAAGAAATCCCATAGTGTTTGAAGTACCCAAAAATTCTTTTCACAGAGATATTAGGGTGCAGCCTTGTAGCCCGTGATAGATGTTTCTTGAAGCATGCATGTAAAAGACAACGGTAAGCATTCTTTTCCTTTTTTAAAAGTGAAATCTGTCAGATTATCCATTCAGACAGAACGCCTCCCACAGTGGCAGCTCATAACAAGAAAGCAGGTGACAGGGTTGATAGACGCCGGTATTTTGACTGTCTTCTCCCAGACAATGACTCAGGCCCGGGCTACACAAATAGGCAGATTGTGTGTTAAACTGTCCCTGGATGGTACCATTGCAAATGGCAGAAGGAGGGAGGCATGGCTGGATCAAGGGCTCCCCCATATTAAGATAAAGAGAAACAAGCATAGGGAAAATCAACATATCAGGACAAAGCTTCTAACCGAAGCCTCCTACTGAATGCTAGTTTTGAATGGGCAATGCATTCCCATTGGGAAAGTGGGTTAGTAACCCTGAAAAAACTAGCATTTGCAACCTTAGTGTTCCAACTCCAAGTCTGTTCTTTGGAGTCATGTCTCTATCCATGAAACCTCAGGATAAAATGGCAGGATAAACATACAGTGATAGCCCATATCCATGGAAAATACTTTAAAATTTGAATATGTTTTAATAGTTTTTAACTGACATTCTTTAAGATACTGTTTATATTTAATGTTTGCATATTTGTATGTTTTAACTTGTATGCTGATTCTTTTATGTTAAGCCCTTTTGAGTAGAGATAAAGTAGGATATAAGGAGCCCCCAAGGGCGAAGTGGGTTAAAGCACTGAACTGTTGAAATTGCTGACCAAAAGGTCGCAGGTTCGAATGAGTGGCATGAGCTCCCGCTGTTAGCCCCAGTTTCTGTCAACCTAGCAGTTTGAAAATTTGCAAATGTCAGTAGATCAATAGGTACCACTCTGGCGGGAAGGTACCAGCGCTCCATGAAGTCATGTTGGCCGCATGACCTTGGAGGTGTCTACGGACAATGCTGGCTCTTCAGCTGAGAAATGGAGATAGGGGAAAACCTTTACCTTTACCTTTACTAAAGTGGAGTATAAATAAATATACTACTACTAATAATAGTAATAATTTCCTGGCTAGACCAACATGATCTGAAATCATGGATATGACCAAACACCATCTAAATTTATGACTTCCGATCTCTGCATACCAAAGGTTTGTGTTGGAGGGCCTAGAGATTCCTAAAGAATTCTCTGGTTCCTCCAACATGACAGCATGGGCCTTTCCACACAGCCATATAACCCAGAATATCAAGACAGAAAAACTCATAGTATCTAAAATATATATAAAAAAAACGCATAGTAACTGGAATATCTGAGTCCACACTGCCATTTATCCCAATTCAAAGCATATAATGTGGGATTTTATTTAGCTGTGTGGAAAGGGCCTCAGATACCTTCTGGGGGAATTGTCTGGAGGACGTAGCAAATTTCTATAGACCTTTTCCCCCAGGTGCAGGTAAGAGAAACTGTAGGTATGGGTTCTCTGCTTACAGAGGTCCTATTGTCCACATTTGCTAGAGTTAGGGCCACAGGAACCCCATGAAAGTGAAAAACAATATATAAAGAAGTTGTTACTATTTTTATCTGAAATAACATATTTTCAAGAATGTCTCGGTCTTCTAGCATGACTCTATGGCCAACATCTGCTGGAGGACCAAGAGATGCCTAAAGAGGGGTTCCCTTTAGATATCTCTAGATCAGTGGTTCTCAACCTGGGGTCCCCAGATGTTTTTGGCCTACCACTCCCAGAAATCCCAGCCAGTTTACCAGCTGTTAGGGTTTCTGGGAGTTGAAGGCCAAAAACATCTGGGGACCCCAGGTTGAGAACCACTGCTCTAGGTCCTCCAGAATGCTTGGAGGAAGTTGGCTATATAGTTCCACTGGAGGATCTAGACCAGGTATGGGCAAACTTGGGCTCTCCAGGTGTTTTGGACTTCAACTCCCACCATTCCTAACAGCCCAAGTTTGCCCATACCTGGTCTAGACATTCCTGACAGATCCAGCTGAAAAGTCTAAGAGAATTACTTCTAACCATAACTGCAAATTATAACATTGTTATGTAGGTTTACTTTTAAAATATCTCAATGGAATTATAAAATAGAATAAAAGCATATGAAATAATTACATATTACATAAAACTGAAAAAAGAAATGGAAGATATAGAAAGAGGAAAGAAAAAGGAAGGAAAAATAAATAGCTTTTTCTGTGTGTGTGTCAGGACCGATTTGAGAAACTGCAAGTCGCTTCTGATGTGAGAGAATTGGCCGTCTGCAAGGACGTTGCCCAGGGTATGCCCAGATGTTTTGATTTTTTTATTATCCTTGTGGGAGGCTTCTCTCATGTCCCTGCATGGTGAGCTGGAGCTGACAGAGGGAGCTCATTCACGCTCTCCCCAAATTTGAACCTCCGACCTGTCAGTCTTCAGTCCTGCTGGTACAAGGGTTTAACCCACTGTGCCATCGGGGAACATGTAAACGTAACCAATCTTTTATACATTTGCTATAACTAACTCTTCGTTAAACTTCCGCCATCTTTTTTACCCTTAAGTAACACAGGAAACATTAATATTCAGATAAAATACTCCTTTTTTCTTTGCTGTAGCGATTTTATTCGTACACGTACATGCATGAAAGCTCTTATCTTACTAATTAATTATCCTACAGAAAGTTAGCAAAAGGTAAGTTCCCATATCTATCCATTAATAACCATTTTAAATACAGTTATTTCTATTTAAGCAAAAAGGTATTCTTTGAAACTCTTTTAGCCCTAATGTTTAACACCCAGTGTGAACAGTTCAATATACCCATTATCTGCTATTGTAATTCCATTACAGTCATACATTTTCAATGAATTAAATCAATTCAGTCCTTTCCTTATATAGTCACACTATAACCTCAACATAAAAAGTCATATACTTTGTTAAATCAAATATTTTTCCTCCT
Organism: Anolis sagrei ordinatus; assembly: GCF_025583915.1. Taxonomy (NCBI): domain Eukaryota; kingdom Metazoa; phylum Chordata; class Lepidosauria; order Squamata; family Anolidae; genus Anolis; species Anolis sagrei. The sequence goes on along the minus strand of NW_026845477.1, from coordinate 13,752,657 downwards.
TAGTTCTAGTAGGTTAGAAACTGAAGTATAATTGATAATCATCCTCTCAGAGCCCTTCCACACAGCCGTATAACCCAGAATATCAAGGCAGAAAATCCCACAATATCTGCCTTGAATTGGGTTATCTGAGTCCACACTGCCATATATTCCAGTTCAAAGCAAAAAATGTGGAAGGGGCCTCAGTTTGTGACCAATCCTACTTCAAGACCATGTAGTTAAACCCTCCAGAGCTTTCTTAATCTACACTGTACTTTGATTTTAACTTAAATGTAACTTTCCCCTTTCAAAGTTCAGAAAAATACAAATGGAGACACTTGCCATTTAATAAACATTCGAGGGTTGAATGAAAAGTAATGCCTCCACCTTCGTAACTCCTCAACAGATGGCAGTACTGGTATGCAGCAGGTACTGGCTTGTTCAGTAGACTCTCCTCTACAGTTCCATTTTGGTGGGAAGCCTTAGCATTGAACAGTTGTGTTGTTAAATGCGAAGTATGGAACTCTGTGCAGATAGTCAGAATTCAATGACATGCAGTCATTGAATTCTTGACAGCAGAAGGTGTCACCCCAAAGGAGATTCATCCTGCTCACGCTCCCACCTCCATTGCATGGTGGGGACAAAGGAGAGGGCCTTCTCGGTGGTGGCCCCTCGACCCTGGAACTCGCTTCCCAAGGACATCCGGGATGCCCCAACTCTGGCAATTTTTAGGAGGAGCCTGAAAACGTGGTTGTTCCAGTGTGCCTTCCCAGAATAATGAATTTCTCAGCAATATGCCCTCAAAATGCACTTTATTATTGATTTAGGATTTATTGATTTGCACGCCCTATCCCCTCCGAAAATTTCCATCCCAGTTATATCCTACCTTGCTCATGCCTAGCATTATTTTTCAAATTTAAATTTTACATTTGGCCCAGCCATAGGTTTTAAATGCTTGTTGTGTTACTGTACTGCTTATATTTTATTTTTGTTTATGAGATGTATTTTAACTGTTTTGTATTGTTTGATTGTTATTGTTTTATTATTGATGTATTGTGGGCTCAGCCTCATGTAAGCCGCACCGAGTCCCTTGGGGAGATGGCAGCAGGGTATAAATAAAGATTATTATTATTATTATTATTATTATTATTATTATTATTATTATTATTTATGAGAGAATACAAGCTGTTTATGGTGATTGTGTTGATGTGAGTACTGTGTGTCATTGGGTGAGTAAGTGATAGATAGATAAATGGATAGATATGGGTTACCTTTTGCTAACTTTCTGTAGGATAATTAATTAGTAAGATTGGGTGAGTAAGATGTTGAGGTGGGAATATCTGACTTGTATGACAAACAAAAACTTCTTCTGTGACAGCTTCAGAAAACTTGTTCATCGTTGGCAGAAATGTATCTAATTGTCTAGTGATTATATGGAAAAGTGAATAGTGGTAGTTAAAGAGCACATTCTAAGGATTATTTCTGCATTTTATTAAAATATTTCCATCCAAACCCAAGTAACAAAGGTGGAGGCATTACTTTTCATTCAACCCTCATACTTTGGATGCACCTTTCTACCCCTTTCCCCTCCCCTCTTGCTCTATGCTTCTTCCCCAAAAAAATTGCCTATATTTCCTTCCAGTCCTATGCTTCATTATTATTTTTTCATCACAGCTTCAGCCTTCTCAAAGGTAGTCTTCCAATTTCCAATGTTCTCACCGATTTTAATCTGGTCTTCCTCGTCTTGGTTGTTAATCTTTCCACCTGATATCAAGGCTGCATAGTACCACAGCGCATAATCATTTTCATTTTCCTTCTCTCCTTCCAACAGTTTGATTTGTGATTGCAAACCATCCAGGGGCTTGTCTACATGGTCATTAAAACCTGAACTCATCATGAGTTGGATCTTGCTGTCCCCACAATGTTCTCTTATTTCTGGCTGTCCATCATGGAGCAAACCAGGTCAATCCAGTTTTGTCTGACTTTACTAAAAATCAGTTGACGCTCCGGCATTTGCTCGAAACTCCTGAGAATTCCACAGTTTTGAAGCAGAGGGTGCTTACTAATGCTTCCTCTTCATCTTGGAAAGACATGACAAGTGGAGTGCCGCAGGGTTCCGTCCTGGGCCCAGTCCTGTTCAACTTCTTTACTAATGACTTAGATGAAGGGCTAGAAGGCAGGATCATCAAGTTTGCAGATGACACCAAATTGGGAGGGATAGCCAATACTCCAGAAGTCAGAAGCAGAATTCAAAACAATCTTGACAGATTAGAGAGATGGGAAAACTAACAAAATGAAGTTCAACAGGGACAAATGCAAGATACTCCACTTTGGCAGGAAAAACGAAATGCAAAGATACAGAATGGGGGACGATGATGCCTGGCTCGAGAGCAGTACGTGTGGAAAAGATCTTGGAATCCTCATGGACAACAAGTTAAACATGAGCCAACAATGTGATGTGGCAAAAAAAGCCAATGGGATTTTGGCCTGCATCAATAGGAGCATAGTGTCTAGATCTAGGGAAGTAATGCTACCCCTCTATTCTGCTTTGGTTAGACCACACCTGGAATATGTGTCCAATTCTGGGCACCACAATTCAAGAGAGATATTGAGAAGCTGGAATGTGTCCAGAGGAGAGGCGACTAAAATGATAAAGGGTCTGGAGAACAAGCCCTATGAGGAGCGGCTTAAGGAGCTGGGCATGTTTAGCCTGAAGAAGAGAAGGCTGAGAGGAGATATGATAGCCATGTATAAATATGTGAGAGGAAGCCACAGGGAGGAGGGAGCAAGCTTGTTTTCTGCTGCCCTGGAGAGGAGGGCACAGAGCAATGGCTTCAAACTACAAGAAAGGAGATTCCATCTGAACATGAACTTCCTGACTGTGAGAGCCATTCAGCAGTGGAACTCTCTGCCCCGGAGTGTGGTGGAGGCTCCTTCTTTGGAAGCTTTTAAACAGAGGCTAGATGGCCATCTGTCAGGGGTGCTTTGAATGCAATATTCCTGCTTCTTGGCAGGGGTTGGACTGGATGGCCCATGAGGTCTCTTCCAACTCTTTGATTCTTATGATTCTATGATTCCCAAAACAATGAGAATTGTTGTTTTTTAAAAAAAGAAAATTGTAGTACATGCATATGATCATAGTGTATCACAGGCCTGGGCAAACTTGAACCCTCCAGGGATTTTGGGCTTCAACTCCCACAATTCTTAGAAGCCTCGGGTCCCTTTCTTTTCACCCTTTGGAGGGCCCAAGTTTGCCCAGGCCTATTGTAAGACCTTCAAAATAGGCTCCTTATGATCAAATACAGCGATTCCAGCATTGCTGTGACTCTTCATAGCAGTAGAAAAGGTCTTTATTTGAGATGCTATACAAAGCTCTTGTTGCATCTGCCTGGACATTTTCAAAATGATGTCCTGTGAGGTGGGTTTTGAGTTTGGGGAGTCAAGTGAGAGTCGTACAGTGAGTTGGGGAAATGTTCATGTGAGCCATTGTTTCCAATTCTCAACATTGGAGGACACTGCTCCTCTGCATTTTGGCCCATGACAAGACACAAAAACTACTACAGTTTTTGCTTTCTATACCAACTGCCATAAAGGCACAGGCTCAAGTGAAGAAGGTTAAACTGTATGTCTGGGTTTCCCCTCCACTTTTCTGAACCCTTACTTACTTTTCCTAGCTCCTCTGTGCTGCACCAAAAAAAATCATCCTCATTACTTTTGGGGACAGACCACATAGACATCAGGATCAGGTCCAATTATCCACATGGGACATTACGACCCTATGCTCATTACCAGCTGAAGATTTATTTATTTGTCGTGTCAGGGCAACCAGTCAATTATATTGCATTTCTAACAGAACAAAGCAAACAAACAGACAAAATAAAAAATTTGTGAGTTTGGTAGTTGATTAAATGTCCTTTGACCAGTAGCTGGCCACTTGGAGTGCCTCTGGTGTTGCTGGAAGAAGGTCCTCCATGTGGCAGGGCTCAGGTTGCATTGCAGTAGGTGGTCTGTGGTTTGCTCTTCTCCACACTCACATGTTGTGGATTCCACTTTGTAGCCCCATTTCTTAAGGTTGGCTCTGCATCTCGTGGTGCCAGAGCGCAGTCTGTTCAGTGCCTTCCAAGTCGCCCAGTCTTCTGTGTGCCCAGGGGAGTCTCTCATTTGGTATCAGCCATTGGTTGAGGTTCTGGGTTTGAGCCTGCCACTTTTGGACTCTCGCTTGCTGAGGTGTTACAGCGAGTGTCTCTGTAGATCTTAGAAAACTATTTCTAGATTTAAGTCGTTGACGTGCTGGCTGATACCCAAACAGGGGATGAGCTAGAGATGTCTCTGCCTTGGTCCTTTCACTATTGGCTGCTACTTCCCCGCTATCATCTCCCCAAGGGACTCGGTGCGGCTTATATGATGCCAAGCCTGCAGTACATCAATAAACGAAGGCAATAACAAATAATCAATACAAAACAGTTGAAATAAATCTCATAAACCAAAAATACACAGAAGACAATAAACAATAACATACAACATTTAAAAACCTATGGCTGGGTCAAATGTAATAATTATTTTTTTTAAAAAAATAATGCTGGGCATGACAAGGTGACATGGAACTGAGATAGAAGTTTTTGAAGAGGGATGAGTGTGCAGACAATCATAAATCACTAATAAAGAGCATTTAGGGACATATTGCTGGGAGTTTCCTTATTCTGGGAAGGCACGCTGAAACAAGGGGGCTGGATCGTGCCCATGTCACCACCATGGTTGGTGTAATGGACAGCATGGATGAAGGTTTAGCTATGGAACTAGAGCCCAACCAAGAACAGCAACTCCCTCAGCCACAACCAGGAGCAACAACTGCTCATCCTGTTGGCCAAACACAAGAGGGTTTGCTGGAGCAGGCTGAGGAGGGGTTAATGACACCTTCCTCTTTTGGAAGGTAGAAGAGAAAAATCTCAGCTCAGGCATTCAGTCAGAATCACTAAGAGGATGGCCAGAAATCGAGATCAGCTGTGAAAACAGCCTTTAAGGCTTTGCAATGTACTGCCTGATTACTGGTTGCAATGTTTGAAGTCATGCCTTGAATCCTGTGCTCTAGAGACCTGGGGACAGTTTCATCAGCTGGAAGCTTGGTAATTGGATTGAATGATGACTGAATTGGCTACTCTTCTGCTTGTTCCTTGAAATTTTATTATTGTTGAGAATTAATTGGCTAACCTCGGACTATATGTCTCCTCTGATGGTGATTCTGGGGTGAGGTACTTGACAGATGCCTCTCAGCAGAGGTGCTGGCACCACCAGGAAGAAGGAAGGGGGATCAGCTCCCTCCTTCTTCTTGGTCACATAGGCACCTCTGCTAATGTCATCAGGTAATAATAATAATAATTAATAATAATAATAGTTTGTTGTTCATTCTTTCAATCATTTTCGACTCTTCGTGACCACATGGACCAACCGCCAGAGCTCCCTGTCGGCCAGTCACAAGCCATACGAAGGAGGATCGTAACCTCCTTCAAGGATACGATCCATCCATCTTGCCCTTGGTCAGCCCCTCTTCCTTTTTCCTTCCATTTTCCCCAGCATAATTGTCTTCTCTAAGCTTTCCTGTCTTCTCATGATGTGGCCTGTTGAGGATTCCTCAGTCAGAAGAGGAAGGCGAACAGGGAGGTGCTCAGGTCTTGGAGGGAGAGGAAGAAGAATCCGACAATGAGGTTTTGCAGGTGCCTACTTTTGTAGAAAGGCAGAAGGAGTCAGAGAACAGGTGGCAATCAGCTCTATTAGCTGCTAAAAGATTGATGAGCTATTTGGGTAACGCCCTAAGCCCTCCTGCATGGGGTATAAATCAGAAGCAGGAGAACTTAGCTTTTCGCTGCTAACAACAACTCTGTTACTGTCGGGACCTGCTTTGTGTTAAAGACTTAGTGATCTGTGCCTTATTGTCTGCTGATTTTGCTGGGACTTTTGCAAAAGACTTTCATTGGTGTCTGTAGTAAGACTTTCTTGTTTTCTTTTTCAATTGCATTTGCTCATTTTGTTTGCTGGAATAAAGCATTTTTCTTTTACTTTCAATTTTGTATTGAGGCTGTTTTTTAAGAGCAAAACAGGACATGGCCAAAGTACTTCATCTTTGCCTCTACTATCCTTCCCTCCAATGAGCAGTCAGGCTTTATTTCCTGTGGTGGCTCCTCGGCTGTGGAACGCCCTTCCTGTAGACGTTAGGCTGGCACCATCTCTCATGACATTCCGTAGAAAGTTGAAGACCTGGATGTTTGTGCAGGCGTTTGAGTAATTCAGTGCAATTTTGGTAAATTGAACATAGGAACGGAACAATGGACGACGAATTTGGATCATGCTTGGATGATGAGGCGATCAGGGTTGGGATTTGTGATAACTGTGTATTGATGATTGCTTATTAGTTATTAATGGAAATGTGTAATGTAACTGTTATTGTATATTAATTATTGCTGTTTTTATTGTCTTTGCTGTTTGGAAACCGCTGTGAGTCGCCCTCAGGCTTGAGATACAGCGGTATACAAGAACAGTAAATAAATAAATAAATAAATAAATATTTCCTGAAGTATGGACTGGTTGGATCTTCTGGCAGTCCAAGGCACTATCAGATAATAATATAATAATGGTAACAATAACAATAATTTTATTTCTTACCCGCCTCTCCTTGTGGCTCAAAGTGGGTTACAGAATAATTGAAACACATTAACATTGTGAAAATAATATATTATCGAAGGCTTTCATGGCCAGAATCACTGGATTGTTGTAGGTTTTTCGGGCTGTATGGCCATGTTCTAGAAACATTCTCTCCTGATTGTGAAAATACTACAAATACACATATAAAAATGTATTTCTATAAAAGCTATATATTGAAATGTATATCTATAAAATATATTTTAATGCCAACACAGAAGGTGAATGTGATGCAGCAGCAGGTTAATGAGAGTGTGTATGCCACTTGCAAGGCCACTCTGGAGCATTTCTGATCTGGACCTGTTCCGGATTTACTAGTCAGTGTAGACACAGCTCAAGTATTCCGATGGTTGGTTCATCTCAGCTTCTTCATCATCTGTGTACACCCCAGCTTGTTCAAGTATTTTTTTTTAATCCCACATATCTCCTCTAAAAGATTTTAATAAAGATATTGAAAAATAATGCACTCTTCTTATTTTTCTTGCTTCCTGAGTCACGAGTCAATAAAGAGCTGTTTCTGCTTCATCCTTCCCTTGTAAGGCAGACATTATCCACCATTAAAGTGCCCGGCAAATAATATCCAGCTTCAGTGTTTCATGGCTTTGTCCAGTCCACTGTCTCTTATTATCAAACAAGTACAGCTTCTCGCATTATCTCCATTTTGTAATCCAAAATCAATAAATCCAAATTACTAAAATCTGGTGTAAAAGAGTCAATAAACCCTTCAACTGTGATTGTTGCTAACCCTTCAATTTGATGCAAATTTTATTGCTTCCAATTTATTGTTTTATTGCTTTGCTACTTTCAGTACTAGTTGAACTTCCTGCCTTTATTTCAGATAGATGATAGCTTACCAAAACCAGTTCACAACTAGGTTCAAGATCCCTTTATTTGCAAGTGTTAATAAGTGAAATAGAAAAGTGGAAATTATATAAAGACAGAAAAGATCTGGGGTCCATTAGAGAGCTGTTTACTAGTTCTCCAGATACACAACAATGGAGGGTGCCAATCTCTGGCTCCCCCAAATGGTATCACTAACAGCTTTTTCATTTTGCACAAAAACTGCTGATTTAAGAGGCTGTTTCAAGTTATCCGTTAGATTTTGCTTTGATCCAGGAAGATACTGAGCAGATCTTATCTCCATCTGGTTAAATATCTGCCATTGTTTCCATCCCAAGTGGAGTTCCACAAGGTGGAAACATTAATCTTAATTTTCTGTCCTGATGTCCACACAACAATAGATTTCTTATTGCTCAGGATATCCACAAAGGGTTTCCAATATTTCAAATATTTGGCAATTTGGACTTAACTACCTATTTTTCTATCCTCAATGCTTGGATTACAAACACTCCTTTCCAAAGTTCTTAAAAGCCACCAGGCTACCACTGCTGTGGGTTGCAGCAGGTCTCTCTGTGTTCTGTGTTTGTTTGTTTGTTTGCTGTACATTGACACAAAAACACTACATCTCCCATCAATTCAAGCCCTGCTTGGACCACAACAATGTTGTGAATAGCCACTAGGCTACCACTGCTGTGGGTTGCAACAGGTCTCTCTGTGCTCTGTGTTTGTTTGCTGTACATTGGTACAAAAACACTACATCTCCCATCAATTCAAGCCCTGCTTGGACCACAAACACTCCTTTCCAATGTTGTGAAAAGCCACAAGGCTACCACTGCTGTGGGTTGCAGCAGGTCTCTCTGKGCTCTGTGTTTGTTTSTTTGTTTGCTGTACATTGGCACAAAAACACTACATCTCTCATCAATTCAAGCCCTGCTTGGACCACAAACACTCCTTTCCAATGTTGTGAAAAGCCACAAGGCCACCACTGCTGTGGGTTGCAGCAGGTCTCTCTGGGCTCTGTGTTTGTTTGCTGTACATTGGTACAAAAACACTACATCTCTCATCAATTCAAGCCCTGCTTGAACCACAAGCACTCCTTTCCAATGTTGTGAAAAGCCACAAGGCCACCACTGCTGTGGGTTGCAGCAGGTCTCTCTGGGCTCTGTGTTTGTTTGCTGTCCATTGCCACAAAAGAACTAGATCTCCCATCAATTCAAGCCCTGCCTGAGCAAAGAGTGTTCTTGGCAGCTCTTGCCATATAACACAAAGGTATTCCATATTTACTATCCAATTCTGTGTGCAGAGCACCCAACAAAAATTTTTTTAGTGACGTTGTAAGTCTTAGATCAATAACTTTTCACTTTCTTATAAGTCCACTACATATGAAGAAAGGATTCCTCTTTATCAGTGACAGTCCAGCATTGATTTGAAACGTTCCTAGATGTTTTTTGACAACTTTTGGGGGGAGGGGTTAGATAGTCCATCCTGACTTAAAACTGTCACTTAGAACCTTCCCCTTAGAACCACCCCTTCGAACCTCCCTCTTTGCTTACCATTTGTGTTGATGATGTGTTTCGTGGAAAGTGATGCATCCTTTGCGTAGCTAAATAATGCTGATAATGCTGTGGAACAGGCCTGACCTGGAACTGGTTGTGAGTCAAGCCAGCATCAACGCTGAGGTCCCTGGAAGGATGAAACCAAAACCACATATTAAGACTGATGGAGACATCACCCTGGTTTTCAAATCCCCTTATTTTCATATTGTTACTCATTTTGTAGTGATCTGTTGTTGACTATAGGCCAAGATCCAGTATTATCAGGCACAGTGGTGACAACAGATTTCATTGTAATAGCTACTTCTGTTGATACAATTTTCCCAAAATTCATATCCTAAGCCAGACAATGCCCCAACAGGTGGGCATCTGAGATGCTGCAGATCATGATGCTAAAAAATGAAAACTGCAGCATTCTTCCACTCATTAGGCTCATTGAGATGGAGAGATCCTTCATGTTGTGCTGCAGCTGATTGTCTCAACAAACCCTGCTACTGAGAGGTTTGAAGAACCTTAGAAACCTTTTGGTTGGGACACTGCCTGAATTAAGAGGTAGTTTGTTTATTAAATATTGTAATACTGAATCCCAAAAGTTACCAGATCATAACTCTGCTTTGTTATTGTTAGCTGCCATTGACATGACTTCTACTTATGGCATTCCTATGTATGAGACACCTTCAAATCACTCTATCCTCAATAGCTCTGATGAGACTAAAGATAGTGGCTTCCTTCATTGAGTCTGTTGAATATAATCTTCCCAATTTCCTACTGCCTTCCATTTCATTGAGCATTATCATCATTTCTAGTGAGTCATGCCATCTCATGATATGGCCAAAGCATAACTGCCTCAAGCTGAGTCATCTTGGCTTCTAGGGAAAGTTATGGCTCCATAAATGGTGTCAAGCATTGAATTTATCTTCTTTCCTGACTATATGTGCTATGAGTTGGTGCAAAATTGCCATTTTTTTTCTTATGCTTCTACATTTTATACCTTTGTTGTAATCATCCAAATGAGCAAGCCATGAATGTTGAGCAATGGTGTGTCTGTGTGTATGTGCATGTGTGTGTGTGTGTGTGTGTGTGTGTGCAGAGTTCTGGAGGCAAAGAGATGATTATCCAGTTTATGCTAAAATAATATTTTATATCAATTTGCCCCAGCCCTCAAATTTTGGTGTGTATCAGCAAAGTGCCCATTTCTTCTCATGTCAATCTCCACCCACATGAGCCTGGTTAGCATAGGACAGAACCAGAAGGGTCTAAAAAGTACATTTATAATGAGCAAGCACAAAAGGTTAGAAATGTCCTGCCAGATGGTCACAGAACAAAGAGTGGAAACTTTTGCTCTTCCAGACATATTGGCTTACAAGTCTCATGGCCAAATTCCAGCTGAGTTCCCTTTCATCATGCTAGCTTATGGGAGTTGAAATCTAAAACATCCAGGTGACAAAAGCTCCACTTGCTATTGAAGCTCCTGCTGCCCAGTGCTAAACTATAGAAGAACATAAGGAACCTGTGATTGAGGAACTGGATGTGAAATCCAGCCATGATGTTCACTCATGAGCCTGCCCCCTATTCAAACAATGGTCTACTTTTCAGTAGAAAGTTCACACAGGTGAAGTAGTTTGCATAAGTCAACATTAAATGCAATGTTTTGAATATGACAGATAGATTAAGAACAAACATGGCTGCCAATATCTGAGTTCCCCTCGGGATACAGAAAGGCAAATAATAAATAAATAAATCTAATTAGGGACGGGGGGGGGGGGTACCCTTGACTGTCTTTAGAGACAGACTGGTCCAGTTCACCTATTTGAGAAAGACACTTGGGGTTCCTAAACTGAACAGAATTCATCCACCTCCAACCTCAATTCTTAGCATTTGTCTTTCTGCACTTGAAGTTGTTGTTCTTCCCATGTAGTCAAAAACAAATAAAATGTATTTTGGACATTACTCATCATCTTTATACATTCTCTGTAGCTGCTCTCAACATATGAGTTCTTCCACTTTACAATAATTGCCAGTCCTTTCATACTCAGAGGAACCATAGTAGTAGTAGTCAGAAAACTCTTTAGACAAACATTGTATCATGCCCAGTTTTTCCAAGTAAGGACTGTCTTACCAGTCTGTTCCTTCAGCTAAGTATCTGGGCTGGGGTCCCACGGGTTGAGGAGTCTGGAGTTGATGGCCAAATTCAAAGCTTGGATGTAACCGATGAGGTTGGACAGACATGCGCTCCTGAGTCCGCCTGCAATAATGGAGAAGAAATAGGAGTGAAGGCCGGAGTTTGGACAAGTGAGATTTTTGGACTACATATTCCAGAATCCTCCAGCCAACATGATCAGTACACACTGGTTTGGGGGATCTGGGGAGCTGCCATGCAAGAAAGAAACTCAGCCAAGCAGTTTGGAATTCTGCAGTTTGGAATTCTGCCTCAAGACAACACTAATAATAACTCTAGTTCAAGTTGATCATTGACTGCGGATGACATGGGGTGAGACTAAGGCCCCTTCCACACAGCTGAATAAAATCCCACATTATATGCTTTGAACTGGAATATATGTTGGTGTGGACTCAGATTACCCAGTTCAAAGCAGATATTGTGGGATTTTCTGCCTTGATATTCTGGGATAAGTTCAAAGCAGATTATTTATTTGTCGTGTCAGGGCAACCAGTCAATTATATTACATTTCTAACAGAACAAAGCAAACAAACAGACAGAATACAAAATTTGTGAGTTTGGTAGTTGATTAAATGTCCTTTGACCAGTATCTGGCCACTTGGAGTGCTTCTGGTGTTGCTGCAAGAAGGTCCTCCATTGTGCATGTGGCAGGGCTCAGGTTGCATTGCAGCAGGTGGTCAGTGGTTTGCCCCTCTCCACACTCACATGTCGTGGATTCCACTTTGTAGCCCCATTTCTGAAGGTTGGCTCTGCATCTCGTGGTGCCAGAGCGCAGTCGGTTCAGCGCTTTGTGGTCCCATTTCTGAAGGTTGGCTCTGCATCTTGTGGTGCCAGAGCGCAGTCTGTTCAGCGCCTTCCAAGTCGCCCAGTCTTCTGTGTGCCCAGGGGGGAGTCTCTCATTTGGTATCAGCCATTGATTTAGGTTCTGGGTTTGAGCCTGCCACTTTTGGACTCTCGCTTGCTGAGGTGTTCCAGCGAGTGTCTCTGTAGATCTTAGAAAACTATTTTTTGATTTAAGTTGTTGACGTGCTGGCTGATACCCAAACAGGGGATGTGCTGGAGATGTCTCTGCTTGGTGGACCCTGATATTGGATGGACCCTGATATTCTGAGAGTATAGGAAGCCATCTTACGCCAGTTCATCCTACTTGTCTAAAACAGGTTTGGGAATCAGGAAGCTTTCCAGATGTTGTTTGACTGCAACTTCCAGCAGTCCTAGCCGGCAGAGTTTTGAAGAATTCTGGGAGCTGCAATTCAACAATACCTAGAGGACTGTACAATAATACTCCTACTTTACATCAGCATTTATTACTTATTTAAATACTGTAAGACCCTCATAACTGGAGAACCCATATCCACTGTTTCACTTACCTGTGCTCAGAGACTACTCTAGGAATTTGCTAGGTCTTCCAGGTGTACTTCCCCTAAAAGTTACCACAGACTTTGGTTGGCGGAGTTAGCAAATTCCTAGTGAGAACACCTCTCTAGGAATCTCTAGGCCCGCTAAGGCAACTCTATAACATGTTGATATAATTTAATGGCACTGAGTCATATCAATGATTTTGGATAACCTCAGACCAGCAAGGAATATATCTCCCATGAATACAGATGTCTTACTCTATCTTTAGCCCACCTTTTTTATCATGAAGCAGACAAAGACATGATCCCAAAAAACTATCTTTGCAGGCTGGCAGCACTTCAATGAATGTGTTTCTAAAGCTTTGCACATCCGGGCATAGGGACTCTATGTGTTCTGTGGTTGTGGCAAGGCCATGAGTTATCTCTCCTGGTGCTTGCTCTTGGTGCACCCAACCAGGAAAGTACTAAAGATTTTTTTCCATCACCCAGAATGGCAGCATCTCAAGGTGCTGCCAAGTTACAAAGGTTGACTATTTTGGGGTGGTATCTTCTGTCATAAGTCCAAGTACAGAGCTCCATCATTGTAGCTACCTTGATAATATAGTATCTGAGACTGCACTTTTAATCCAATGAAGGCATGAAGATCAGGTGCCAGCTGTGCTCACAACAAATCCACCTCAGAATAGGTATATAGCAAAATGGCCTCAAACTACATACCACATGCTGTGGGGGTTAATCGATAGCTGCCACCCACTCGTCTTCCTTCAAGCTTTACAGGCATCTCAGGCAAGCAGCACAAGAAGCAGGTCTATATAAAGCCATAAATGTCTTGCAAGAAGAGTTCTGTAGCAGGAGTCCCAAGTTCCACCAAGATTTCTAAACTCCTGGGAACCTAGAATTCTTGCAAGAGGCCTTCATATCAGAAGACTCAGGTGTAAGGGCTTGGGAATTCAGAACCTTGGAGAGTTCCCTTGTCACTTTGCTTACCTGGGATGAACCCTTACGGGGGAAAGAAATATTGAGCTTTATGGAAATTAAATTCTTTGTATTGTTTTGTGTTTTTAGGTTATTTCGAACGTATGATTGTTGGGAATTGTGGGAGTTGAAGTCCAAAACACCCGGAGGGCCGAAGTTTGCCCATGTCTGCTATATACCCATGAATAAGTTGGCCTCATGTATAAGTCAAGGGCAGGTTTGGGGGCCAAAAGTTTGGATTTTGATATGACTTGTGGATAAATCAAGGGCCATTTCATGGGAAGGGGAAAGCACCAATGTTGTCTCAAGAGACCAGCCAATCCTGCTGTTTCCACACATTTTCTCATCCAAGTATTCAAAAAGGCCAGAATTACTGCTATGGCAGAGAGTAAAGGAGTCTGTGCATCTTTCAGATTTTCCCAGGAGTAACTAACCCTTCACCATTCCATCCAGAGAACTGGATTATTCATTTCCTAATAAGAGTTAAGGGTTGACTTGATAAGAGTTAAGCATTGACCTGTGAATAAGTCAATCCAGGATTTTTCTAGATTTGTGTAAAATTTATTCTATGTGTGTGTGTTCCCATTACAAGTTGTGAGCAAGTGTGATTGGCGGTCGGTGGGGACAAGAGACAGGGCCTTTTCTGTGGTGGCCCCCCGGCTATGGAATTCCCTCCTGAAGGAAATTAGATCTGCCCCCTCCCTCCTGATCTTTAGGAAGCTAGTGAAAACCTGGCTGTGGAATGAGGCCTTTGCAGAATGATGGGTGAGACTGATAATCGATCAAAGTATTGACCACAATACATGGACTGAACATACAGACTGAGTTGGACATGTTTTTATCTTGGCGAACGGCTTTTGTATATTTATTTTATATGTATTGTTAATTTACTGTTGTTATATGTTGTTTTTAGACTTTTACTGTTTAGCATTGAATTCTTGCTGTTAGCTGGTCTGAGTCCCTCTACGGAGGTAGAGAAGATCGGGATATAAAAGTTTTAAATAAATAATTAAAGAAATCTCAATGGCATCACGAGAGGCAATCCTTAGGTTTCAGCCCCAAGCCCTGGGGTCTGGGGCATGACCCAATACTGGCAACCCTGTGGGGACTCACCTGGGATGAGGCATGAGTCTGCGGTGCTGGGCCTCGAGGAGCTGCTGCTGGAGGAGGTATTGCTGGTGAAGGGCCTGAGGTAGGAAAGAGGGTCCCGTCACATCCTGGAATGGCAGGGCAGGCAGAGGCGTTAAGGGCGGGTGCAGCGGGTTGCTGTGCTGGTGAGCGGTTGCCATGTGAGGCTGGACGGCATGAGGCAGGGGGAAGTCTGCGGAGATCTGTGGCTGGGGGCCCAGGTGGAAGTGCCGGCAGGAGGTAGCATGAGGATGCTGAGACCTTTGAAAAGGAGCGCCTGGACGAGAAAAAGGAAGAGGAAGAAGGCTCGTCAGGAAAGGAAAACCAAGGTGCTCTTGCTCTTCCTTGGCATCAGTTAAACCCTAAAAACTAAGTCTGCACCAACTTTCCAGCAGAGACTTCCTGGTCAGTGTGGTGGTGAATGCACTCCCAAGCTTTAGTCTGATTTTTCCGATTCTGGCAGATGTTGATATCTTCTTTAAAATTTAAAAACGCAGGTCAGATTCACCATTAGTCAACCCTGCTAAACACTGAGATTTGAAATGGGATTTGGGCTGTCCCATGGTTTCTTCGCCTGAATTGTGTCCATTTCACAGATGGGGATGTTCTCTTGTGTGCCAAAAGCATTAATGGCAGAGGGACATCATGTCAGTGGAGTAGAGGATCTATTGCACCTTTTGGGCAGGTTTAAATTTACTGGATGTATACATGTTATCTAGCACTTTGGAGGGCTGCTTTGAAGCCTCAGTGAAAACCTGGGGTAGATTCACTGCCCAACTGACCTGGGAGGCACCAGCTTCACTGAATCATGAGGTTCCACTCATAGGATCATAGAGTTGGGATAGACCACATGGGCCACCTAGCCCAACCCCCTGCCATGCAGAAAAAGCACAATCAAGACGCCCCTGACAGATGGCCATCCAGTCTCTGTTTAAAAATTTCCAAGTAAGGAGCTTCCACCACACTTCTTGGCTGCCTCCTCACCCTCTTTGTTATGAATGTAACTCTTTGTTCCCCTGCACTGGATTTTGAAACCTATTCTTCAGCACAGCCCCAAAAGAGAGGAGGAAGCCCACAGAGGTAGCTGCATGTTCTCCTTGCTGCCACTACTTTCCTGCTGGAGGATCTAGAAATGTTCGAGACATTTTCTAGATTCTTCAATGCCTTTCTATGGTATGCTTACACTGGAAGACATTAATTTCAATAGGATTCACTATTATCTGTGATTTCATCATTCCACAGTATGTTCAGGGACATATTTTCCCCAGATATGGGTGTCATGCTGTATCTGACAATAAGCTACACCCCAACACTTATTGGCTGTTGGGGTGTACCTCATTGTCATCACTTAGGTGGCACGGCGTGGCCAAAATGGTATTTAGGGAGAAAATGCCCCACTAGTGACCATAAAAGACCTCAGCAAAGCTGTACCCTCCATCTCACAGCCCTCAGTAACTGATCTGCAGAGATATACTATGTCTCATATTGGGAGTGACGTGTCGGCATCTGACATCTATTGATAGCCCTATCCTACAAGAATTTATCCAATTTCCGATTATTGTTGCTATGTGTCTTCAAGTTGTCTAGTTTTTTTTTCTGGTCACCCTATCTTATTATTTTCTTGGCATGCTTTACTCTAGAGATTTTTGCCAACACCTCTCAATGAGTTCCAAGCCCAAATAGAGATTTGAATCCTGATGTGCTGGTACAGCTGTACCAGAAGCTCCCACTTTATTTGCTTTGTATTGTTTGCTTACAGCCCAAGGCTTGGGATTCTGCAGAAGGGTGGCTTCCTGTTAAAGTTTGCAGTTATAGGGCAGGCCCCCTGTCCATCATTGTTAAGTTTGGTTCTGCCCCCTGTTCAGGACAATTGAGAAGGAAAGGGAGCCATTTTCAGTCAGTCTCAGCAAAGGAAGTCAATGTACAGGACGTGTACAGACTTTCTCCTGTACAAAGGCTTCAACCCTTAAGACTTCCCGGGGGAGAACAGTCTTAAGAGCATCTAAAGATTCCCAAAGGTTCCCAGGGAAACAGCCTTACAGCCCCGAGGAATTTCTGAGGGAATAACAGCTTTAAACATCAAGAACTCCAGCTAAGTGACTACAGGCCTACTGGTAGGTCCACTCGGTTTTGAGATGCAGTTCAGACCGGTAGTGGATCCACATCAGTTAGGTTTAGGATCACAGTTAGCCTGGGAAAAGTTTGGAAAGGGATTTTCCTTTAGAGTAAAGTAACAGTTAGAAGCCACCAGTTGCACAAAGCCTGGAAGCATTTGTTTAACCTTTTGAAGACAAAAGAAGTTTCTGTTGATTGTTCACCAATAAAAGACTTTGTTATATTTCACAAGCCCTCTAGAGACTGTTTATGGTGAAAATCCTGAGAACTTCTCTTCGGGGGCCCTGGCTTCCCGCTGGGCTAAAGTTGCAAGTCCTGTTTTAAAAGCAATTCGTTTCAAGCCCAGCGTGCGACAGAACACCTGATCTCCTGGAATCGTAGTCCAACACTCAAAACACTACACCACACTGTCTCCAATCCCGATTTTAAAATGGTCTAGTAGGACTACATCCTGTGATAACGAGTATGCTGTGTTATGAAATGATTCCTTTTACCTTTCTGGAAGAATGGGCCCAAGTTCTAGGAATATGCCTAAAGGAGAAAAACATTCTGTAATGGTAAAAGGCCTGGAAGCCAAGCTCTATGAGGAGCTGCTTCGAGAGCTGGGTATGTTTACCCTGAAGAAGAAGAAGAAAAGGTTAAGACGGGACATGATTGCCGTGGTTAAACATCTGAAAAGATGTAATATTGAGGAGGGAGGCAACTTCTTCTCTGCTGCTCCAGAGACTAAGATATGTGGTGAGCAATTCAAATGACAAGAAAAGATATTTCACCTAAACATTAGTTGACGGTAATAAGCCATTTGACAGTGGAATAGATTGCTGTAGAGTGTGGTGAAGGTCTCCTTCTTTGGAGGTTTTTAAACAGAGGCTAGATGGCCATCTGTTGCAAATACTTTGATTGTATTTTCCTGCATTGCAGAAGGGAGGTGGACTGGGTGGCCCTTGGGTCTCTTCCAACTCTGTCCTTCTATGATACTATTTTCTCCAGTGCATAACTACCCAGCTTCTCTATCCTCTCTCCTGCTTCTCCTTACTTCTAAGCAACTATCCTTTTATGCCGTTACCATTGATGCCTTGCCTTCTCTCCAAAACTGGGACCCAAGGTGGTTAAACTCCATTGGTGTGAAACAGCTTCAGAAATGTTGTCCTTTCCTGTTAGGAGAGCTGCTCCATCCCTGCATCATTTTGGTTCCCCCTTTCAAGGAAAATTTAGGTTTAGGCAAGATGAGTCTGACTTACCTTAAAGAGATGAAGTGCCCCAAAGAGTTCCTCTGCCTCTCCCTCCCACCGCCCCATTAGAAACAAAGCAAAACAAAACATCAAGCAGCTGTGAAGAATATCTGCAGCCTTCTGTTGGTCCCCTCCCCCCCCCACCAGAGGGATGGGTCAGAATTGCCATAGAAATCATGCAACATCATGCCATGTCGCCTCGTTTCCATGGTAATGCTGACCCAGCCTCCAGGAAACACAACACAAGGCTTGCAGAGACCCTCTCAGGATTCATGAGTCCCTGATGGGGATTTTTTTTTTCAAAGTCACAAATAGGCAAAAATGGACTGCAAGCTCTTTGAACCCCAAAACATAGATAAAATCCCTAGGATCCACCAGTCCCCCCCCCCCCTTTTTTTTTAAAATGACTTTTGAGATTTGTTTTCCTTTGGCCTTGAAACTAGCCAAATGAACTCAAAACTAATTGCAAATGTCCCTCACATTTGCAGGTTCAACTTTTGCAGATTTCATTGAAATGTTTCGCTTAGAATCGCTAAATCCTCCGATATGAATCTATGGTTCACTTCCATCAGATGATAGATAGATGATAGACAAACAGAAAGCCTGTATTGGTAACTGGCCAAGCAAATAGGGCCAGTGCTTAATATTTCAATATGTCCATTTCCCAAATGAAAAACTGAGGGAAAATATTCCCTCACTAGCGTAATGGGTTGAGCCGCCCCTGGTCAGAGTGGTCTAGGAGAGAATTCCAGGATGGACCATGGAAGCTACAGAGATAAGGAAGTGCTATGATTGTGTTATATCAGGAAATATTGATCACCATCTCCTTCCACTATTAGCAAAGCCAAAGCCTCCTCCTTGGGAAGAGATCTTACTTTGAGATTGAATGACCATTTTGGGGGAGTGCTTTTCTTTATGGATGGACTAGATGGCCCTTACAGGTTCTTTCAACTCTATGCTTCTATTCAAAGGACTTTCATTTTTGTGTCTACGCTTGCATCCCTTCCTGTGGATGAACGCATGGAAATTTTGCACAGGCTTGTGTCATCTTTTCCCGGCAACGTGTTCCCTCTCCTTTGACAATACATACGCATCCACCAAGATCAAGGCAGGAAGATATGACAAGGTGAAGGCTTTATTAATTCAGGCTGATTCCTGACGTTGGAGCGGCATGAGCTAATTGCCCCTTTTCTGCATCCGACACACCTCATCTTGGAGGGACCAGAGCATCCGCGTCCAAATTACAGCGCCGCAAGGGAGATGATGATCTGACACAGCCTCCCCCCCCCCGCCTCCCTCCCAGCCCTGAAAGCTGCATGTCTTTTAAAAATCCATTTGCCTTGAAGTCGACTCTCTGCGGCGCTCAGGGAAGGCAGAGTGGCACCTGGGAACAGTTCAGCTGCATGACAAAAAGTAGGGAGAAGAAGGCAACCAAACTGGGGGAGGAGGGAGCCTGGAATATCAAGTATTTTCCTGCTGACTTTCTTCTAGGGAGATGCTGAGCTGCTGTAGTCTTTGGAAGTGAGGTTTTCTGACTGCAGAACGAGGAGTTTAAAGGAAAGAAAGGGAGGAGGCTGCTTTTTTATTGGAGTCTCATTTAGGAAATTAATACCAGCAGTGAGTTCACTGTCGTCCTGAGAAGCCATCACTGTTGGAAACTGGGATGGGCAACCACTTTGTCTGGGAGAGGTTAGGCAAGACTTGATGCTATTAGTGGGGATGTGACTCAACTCTGGATTTTCACCCAAACTTTAAATGAGTGATCCATGGTGCTGGGACTATTTCCCCTTCGAAACCCAGCATGTATTTAGCACATCCCGTGCTGTTTAGTAGTTTGAAATTTGGACTATGACTCCGGAGTCTAAGGTTAGATTCTCTGCTCAGCCATTGTGCTGGTATGGCTGTACCAGGAGCTCCAAATTTATTTGCTTTGTATTAAATGTTTGCTTGCAGCCCTGGGTTTCAGGGACTCTGCAGATAGGTGGCTTCCTTTGGTTGCAGTCATAGGGCAAGTCACCTGTCCATCATCGTTAAGTTTTGGTTCCGCCCCTTGCTCAGGGCAATTGGGAAGGGAAGGGAGCCATTTTTAGTTAGTCTCAGCAAGGAAAGCTAATGTACAGGACATGTGCAAGCTTCCCCTGTACAAAAGCTTCAACTCTTAAGACTTTCCGGGGGAAAGCAGTCTTAAGAGTCTCCAAAGATTTCCAGGAAAACAGCTCTAAAGACCAAAGAACTCCAGCTGGAGAATATCTAAACCTTTACTGGTAGGTCCACTTGGTGCTTCGAGAAACAGTTCGACCCGGTAGCGGAGCCCACAACAGTAAGGGTTAGATTACAGTCAGCCTGGGAGAAGTTAAAAAGGGGATTTTCATTTAAAGTAATGAAGAAGTTATTGAAGACAGTTGCCTGTCCTTCGTGGGCAAGATTAGGAAGTCACCAGTTGCATAAAGCCAGGAAGCATTTGTTTAGCTTTATTGAAGTCAAGAGAAGTTTCTGTTTGATTGTTCACTAATAAAAGACTTAGTTATACTTCACAAGCCATCTAAAGGTCATTTGTGGTGGAAAACCTCTGAGAACTTCTCCTTGGGCCCCCTGGCTTCCCGCTGGGCAAAGGTTGCACGTCCTATTCTAAAGGAAATTCTTTACAGGTCCAGCGCACGACAGAACAGCCATGTCAATCTATTGGGTGACTTTGGGCAAGTCACACACTCTCAGTCTTAGAGGAAAGCAGGGGCAAACTCTTCTAAATCTTACCAGGAAAATCCTGTGGTAGCAGTACCTTAGGACTGCCATGTGTATGAACTTTCAGTAAGCCATCCAAAGGGCCAGAGCTATTTCCTGGTAGGATTCAGCACATAAGATAACTCCCCTTTGAAACACAGCATCGAGACCAGGGTTTGATTCCCTGCCCAACCATAGACACCCATTGGTGAGTCACACCTCATTGACCCCCCCTAAAAAAAACTATGATAGATTCATCTTAGAGAGTCACATTAAGTCAGAAATGGAATCAGGAAGTGGCATCCTTACTCTAAACTAAATTCAGGAAATGCCTTAATAGGCCATTCCAATGGAGTATATAATGATATAAGTCTCTTTTCTCATTGACGTGGCCTTTGGCTATGATTTTGCAGCCTGTCAGAAGAAGGTTCAAATCCACACTCATCCATGGAAGCCCACCAGGTGACCTTGGGTGAGTCACTCTCACAGTCTCAGAGGAAGGCAGTGACAAGCTTCTTCTAAACAAGCCTTGCCAAGACAATCCTATGATAGGATTGACTTAAGTTCACCATGGGCTGGAAACAACTTGAAGGCAGACAACAGCAATTAAGAAAATGACAGTGGAGAATATTTGTGTTTATGTAGAGAATATCTGGGTTTGATGACTCTATGGTATTTCCTCCCATCCACCATAGTGCCCAACCTCCCCAACTTATTGCAAAGCTCCTGAAGCTTCCGGTCATTCAATGCTTCACAGCAAATAGACACGATTGGGGAAGTGTCTGGTCATGTCCCCAGAGCCAAAATTGGGGTCCTTCAAGAGTGATCATTTCCTCTGCAGCAATAGGGCCATAAACAGATATGTCTCCCAGCCTTCCTGCTGCCTTTGAAGCCCTTCATGCCTATATAGCAGTGGTTCCCAACCTGTGGGCCACTGCTGGGCTGTGAGACCTAAAATACAGTCCGTGGTTCTAGATTATTAAATATGGTTTTCTATGGGCAAGCAGATCATAGAATCAAAGAGTTGGAAGAGACCTCATGGGCCATCCAGTCCAACCCCCTGCCAAGAAGCAGGAATATTGCATTCAAAGCACCCCTGACAGATGGCCATCAGCCTCTGCTTAAAACAAGGAGCCTCCACCACATTCTACAGCAGAGAGTTCCACTGCTGAACAGCTCTCACAGTCAGTAAGTTCTTCATAATGTTCAGATGGGATCTCCTATCTTGTAGTTTGAATCCTAGTCTCCAAGGCAGCAGAAAACAAGGCTGCTTCCTCATCCCTATGACTTCCCCTCACATCTTGATACATGGCCCTCAGAATGTCTCCTCTCAGCCTTCTCTTCTTCAGGCTAAACATGCCCAGCTCTTTAAGCCGCTCTTCATAGGGCTTGTTCTCCAGACCCTTGAACATTTTAGTCGCCCTCCTCTGGACACATTCCAATTTGTCAATATCTCTCTTCAATTGTGGTGCCCAGAATTGGACACAGTATTCCAGGTGTGGTCTGACCAAGGCAGAATAGAGGGGTAGCATGACTTCCCTGGATCTAGACACTATACTCCTATTTACACAGGCCAAAATACCATTGGCATTTTTCGCTGCTGCATCACACTGTTTGATCATTTTCAACTTATTTTCCATGAAGACTCCAAGATCTTTCTCACATGGACTGTTGTTAAGGTAAAGGTAAAGGTTTCCCTGACATTAAGTCTAGTCATGTCTGACTCTGGGTGGGGTGCTCATCTCCATTTCTAAGCCGAAGAGCCAGCGTTGTCTAGAGCCTCCAAGGTCATGTGGCTGGCATGACTGCATGGAGCGGTACCTATTGATCTACTCACATTTGCATGTTTTCGAACTGCTAGGTTGGCAGAAGCTAGGGCTGACAGCGGAAGCTCACTCCGCTCCCCGGAATCGAACCTGCGACCTTTCGATCAACAAGCTCAGCAGCTCAGTGCTTTAACCCACTGGGGGCACCTATATACTGACTTAACCATACCAAATCTAAAGTTGACCAAAAACCGATTCGTAACCCTTTTGGTACTAATGTTGGAGAGTGGTCCCTGGTCAAAGTGATCCCGGGTAAAAGTGGTCTCTGGCCAAAGTGTCCCTGGTCAAGTGGTCCCTGGACAAAGTGGTCCCTGGTCAAAAGAAGGTTGGGAACCACTGCTATATAGGGTGCCCTCCAGAGTTTATCAATAAATTGAGAGGAGAAATGTGGCTCAGTTTAGCATGTGCTCAAGGAATATGGGATTGCAGCCTTTGTGTGTTTAATGCAGGAACCATGACTAGAACAGTAGTTTGAGCATTGGATCTCCACTGCCATATCATCCTGTTCAATGCAAATAATCTGGATTCAGAAACTGGAATATCCACACTGTTATATAATCCAGTTCGATGCAAATAATCTGGATTCAGAAACTGGATTATATGACAGTGTAGATGAGGCCTAAGACTCTGGAGAACAGGGTTTGAAACTCTACTAAGCCCTAAAATCTTCCGGATGACTTTGAGTAACTCATAGGAGAGACAACAATAATAACATATGATAAGCTATTGTGATGTTAGTGGACTATGACAGAGGTAAACGGGGTAGTGTGGGGAAGTAGTTTGAACATTGGATGACAAGTCTGGAGGCCAGGGTTCAATTCTCCGTTCAGCCATGAAACTCACTGGGTGATTTTGAGTGACATTCTCTCAGCCTAGGAGGAAGGCACAACCAAATCTCTTCTGAACAAATCTTGCCAAGGAAGCGCAGTGATAGGTGCACCTTAGGGTTGCCATAAACCGGAAATGACTTGCAGTCCCACAACGATAGCAAAGGAATCATGTGGTCCTTCACTTCCCATTGCATGCTCCATCAGATCTAACCAACATAACTGAAAGGGGAAGTATTTTGGGAGTTGTAGCCCAACAATGTTTGGATAACCACATGATTAACCATTCCTGGCATTAAAAGCCTCAGCAAGATGAAGAAAGTTTGGAAATTTAACACCCATGAATGCATATAGAATTGTCTCAATTTTGCTTCTCAAAAGTACTCACTATCGTATGTTTTGTGCCATTTAGATGCGTTTTAACTAGAGCGGAGCCTTTAAATCAATGATCCGTTCGGAGGAAAAACATTTCCAAAAAACATTTCAATTATACCAAGAGTGGCTTAATAACAATATCCTAGCTTAAAATGAAAGCTGAATGGAATCCAAAGACACATGTTATAATCTCTTAAAACCAAACCCTATCGTTCCTTTGTTGTTCCTCCAATGAGAGGCAAAGACGTTTCCTATTCAGGCAGGTCTTTGGGACATAAGTAGGTTTATAGCTGGAGGGGGTTTGTTGCTTTCACTGACTGGGTGCCATTTGTTTCTTTTATTGCTCTGTGTTTAATTCTGTTTTTAATTGATTTGCTTTTCTCCTCTGTTTTAATTTAATTTTAATCTGTGTTTTGTTATTGTCAGCTGCCTGAGTACCATTAATTCTGGTGGAAAGGCAGGGTATAAATTAAATAAACAGAATGGAACAAAACAAACCACACACACTAGTCTAACTTGCAGGGGAGGAAGTCTTTAACCCAGTGGTTCTCAACCTTCCTAATGCTGACCCCTTAAAATCATAGAATCAAAGAGTTGGAAGAGACCTCATGTGCCATCCAGTCCAACCCCATTTTGCCAAGAAGCAGGAATATTGCATTCAAATCACCCTTGACAGATGGCCATCCAGCCTCTGTTTAAAAGCTTCCAAAGAAGGAGCCTCCACCACACTCGGGGCAGAGAGTTCCACTGCTGAACAGCTCTCACAATCAGGAAGTTCTTCCTTGTGTTCAGATGGAATCTCCTCTCTTGTAGTTTGAAGTCATTGTTCGCGTCCTAGTCTCCAAGGAAGCAGAAAACAAGCTTGCTCCCTCCTCCCTGTGGCTTCCTCTCACATATTTATACATGGCTATCATATCTCCTCTCAGCCTTCTCTTCTTCAGGCTAAACATGCCCAGCTCCTTAAGCTGCTCCTCATAGGGCTTGTTCTCCACACCCTTGATCATTTTAGTCGCCCTCCTCTGGACACATTCCAGCTTGTCAATATCTCTCTTGAATTGTGGTGCCCAGAATTGGACACAATATTCCAGGTGTGGTCTAACCAAAGCAGAATAGAGGGGTAGCATTACTTCCCTAGATCTAGACACTATGCTCCTGTTGATGCAGGCCAAAATCCCATTGGCTTTTTTTGCCGCCACATCACATTGTTGGCTCATGTTTAACTTGTTGTTACCTTTCTGTCCACGGTGACCGCCGCACCATAAAAAATTGGAAGCAGCTTGGTTGGCACTAGTGGTTAAACGTCCTAGTGTCCGGGCAGGTACTGAGAGACCAAGGTCACAGGTTTTGAATCCGGGGGGCACGGATTGAGGCTCGCCTCTATGCTAGCTCCAGCTCCTCCTATGCGTGGACATGAGTAGAAGGCTTCCCACAAGTGATGGTAAAACATCCGAAATAAAATCTAAAATCGCAGGCATCCCCTAGGGCAACGTCCTTATGGCAGACGGCCTTAATGGCGCTCATCACACGCATGAAGGCGCTTGTCAGTTTCTCAAGTCGCTTCCTGACACGACAAATACAGTTCCTCATAAAATTATTTTTGTTGCTACTTCATAATCATAAATTCATCACATTTGCACTTACGATGCAATATCTGAGATGTTGGCATTAGGCATGGATAGAGTCACGTCGGATAACTCGTTGCTCGTAATAATTTCATTAAAATTACCTGTTTGAAGCAATATCAAAGCTTTTTAAAAAACCTGAAGTCCCTTTGCCCTTCCAAAGCCTTTTCTGCCATTTTTGTTCCAACTCAGGAAGTGAGTCGGAAATGATTCTGCATATTTTTAGCCCTCTACTAGCCTGCTGGGAGACAAGCAGCTTGCATGCTGGGAGCTCCTTGCCTCCCAGCCAATCAAGAGGGAAGTTTTGGAGGAGCACATGGCTCAGAAGCTCATTCGGAGCTGAGAAGGGAGAAGGGAAAGGGAAAGAGACAGACAAAGGGAAGGGGGGTTGTGTTGAAGGGAGGTTGGAAGAAGAGCATGGCGGGCAAGCAAACAAGCACAGAATAATAAATAAAGGGGAGCACATGGCTCAGAGGCTCATTGGAGCTGGGAAGAGAAGGGAGAAGGGAAAGAGAAAGAGAAAGACAAAGGGAAGGGAGGTTGTGTTGAAGGGAGGTTGTGTTGAAGGGAGGTTGGAAGAAGAGCACAGCGGGCAAGCAAGCAAGCAGAGAAGAAGGGCTGGGAGAAGGACTATTGCCTGCCTGGCTGCCACCTGCCTGGCTGGGCAGCCTGCCTTGCCGCTTGTGTGTTTTTGCTGCTGTTGGAGAGTGGCGTGGGTGGAAGGAGCAACACAGAGGAACCAAAGCACTCACTCCAACATTTTAAAAAGCCAGCGTTGTAGCAGGTCTATCTGGCCTCAGCGTTTTTTAGCTTGTATTGCACATTGCTTCAAAAGAACTAGATCTCCCATCAGTTCAAGCCACTCTTTGAACACAAACTCTACTTCCTAAAGTTATGAAATAAACATCTAATTCCGAATTGAACCACCAGTGCCCCTTACATCCGAAACGAGTTTTGAACCATTTTTTTTATCAACCAAGCCTAGTAAATATCTGATATGCAGGGTCTGGAGAACAAGCCCTATGAGGAGTGGCATTACAAGAAAGAATATGGCATGTTTAGCCTGAAGAAGAGAAGGCTGAGAGGAGATATGATAGCCATGTATAAATATGTGAGAGGAAGCCACAGGGAGGAGGGAGCAAGCTTGTTTTCTGCTTCCTTGGAGACTAGGACACGGAACAATGACTCCAAATTACAGAAAAGGATATTTCACCTGAACATTAGGAAGAGCTTCCTAACTGTGAGAGATGTTCAGCAGTGGAACTCTCTGCCCCGGAGTGTGGTGGAGGCTCCTTCTTTGGAAGCTTTTAAACAGAGGCTGGATGGCCATCTGTCAGGGGTGATTTGAATGTAACATTCCTGCTTCTTGGCAGGGGGTTGGACTGGATGGCCCATGAGGTCTCTTCCAACTCTTTGATTCTATGATTCTATGATTCTATGTATTTTCATTCACTGGACAAAATTTGACACAAATAACCATATGCACAAATTTGAATACTGGTGTTTTGATTTTGTCATTTGGGAGTTGTAGTTGCTGGGATTTATAGTTCACCTACAATCAAAGAGCATTCTGAACTCCACCAATGATGGAATTGAACCAAACTTGGCACACAGAACTCCCATGACCAACAGAAAATACTGGAAGGGTTTGGTGGGCATTGACCTTGGGTTTTGGAGTTGTAGTTCACCTACATCCAGAGAGTACTGCAGACTCAAAAAATGATGGATCTGGACCTGGCACGGATACTCAGTATTCCCGAATGTGAACACTGGTGGAGTTTGAGGGAAATAGTCCTTGAAATTTGGGAGTTGTAGTTGCTGGGATTTATAGTTCATCGATGATCAAAGAGCATTCTGAACGCAAACAACAATAGAATTGGGCCAAACTTCCCACATAGAACCCCCTGATCAACAGAAAATACTGTGTTTTCTGATGGGTTTTTAGGCGACCCCCTAACACCCCCAGGATGACAAATGCTGCTCTAGCCCTTGTATGTTTCTGAATTGACACTTCTATAATCCTTCCCACTGTCTGCACATTACGAATGCTGGGATTTGCAGTGTAACAATATACAATAGTCCATGAACCTGATCCCTAATATACCACCATTATGTTGAAGTTTGATACTGTTTTAACTACCATGGCTCAGTGCTATGGAATCCTGGGAGTTGTAGTTTTACAAGGTCTTTTGCTTTCTCTGCCAAAGAATGCTGGAGTTGAACTACAGCTTCCAGGATTCCACAGCATTGAACTATGGAATGGTCAAGTAAATGTCAAATTACATTCATTCTATAGGGTAGATGCAGCCTTACTCATGATTTTGATGCCTCTAACCTAATATGTAGTTCAGAGATGAATCATGTAGCCCATGCAGGGAGTCTGAGTCCAGAAATTTCTGGAAATTCACCAGAAATTTCTGGAAATTCATCTCCATCCTTGGATAATACTAGTTTGGAAGATGAAGGAAGATAGGCAGCAGCATCCCATTTGATGGAGTTTTATGGTCTTTTAAGATCTGTTAAGGATCAAAATGATAGGAGTCTTGGACTTAATAGGCACCAGATTGTGCCTATTCTTGGATGCTAAGAAGGGCCGACCTTGGTTAATACTTGGATGGGAGACCAACAATTAATGGGCTCTATTTCAGAGGAAGGGACTAGCAAAAACGCCTCTGAATATTCCTTGCCAAAGAAAACTCTTTGCCATAAATTGACAGGCGACTTGAAAGCACATGTATCTAATTTGGCACCTTCTTCAAAATGAAATCTCGGACACCTTCGGACTCGCTGCGCTAATGTTACCTGGAAGGGCAATGCTGGATTTGTGCCATCCATTGTACAGATATTTGCACGTGTATCAGAGCATGTGAAAAGTTCCCTAATCATTGAATTCTGTGCGGAAGCTACCTAAGAAACTTCCGAGCTGAAATTCATTAAGAGGTGTTATCACTGGAAGTTTGCATTGGGATAATGGATTCTTATCATAGTACAAGTGTTAATTGGCTTACATGGTGCCAGGACGTTGGTGTTATCAGCAACCGCTAAGTGGACAGACAGTGCTAATCATGTAATTATCACTGCCTGTAGTGTCTGCTTTTAATTTCCTTCTGACCTTACTGTCTGCAGTTCCACCTTCAACCCCGTCCAAGGTCCTATTGCAGTTATATGAATTTCTAGCAGAGTTGCTACACTTATAGTCTAAGGCACATGCATCAAAGCCTGCTCCTTCCTTCCTTCCTTCCTTGGTATATAATAATAATAATAATAATAATAATAATAATAATAATAATAATGCCATACCAGGTGTCAGCCACATTGAGGAAAAACAACAGGAAAAACTCAGCCGTTATCAAGACCTCAAAATTGAACTGCAAAGGCTCTGGCATAAACCAGTACCTTCCTATAGCAACACCAGAGGCACTCCAAGTGGCCAGTTTCTGGTCAAAGGACATTTATCATAATGCCAAGTTTTAAACTTTGTGTTTTTAAATACATTATAACTGTACCATCCATTCGCTTCCGACACGATAGATAAATAAATAAATAAATACCACAAAGACTCCTACATGGCTTAATGGATCTGGACCAAATTTGACACACATACCTTTCATTATCCAACATAAAATAATTAAAGGCATTGAACTAATTAGAAACAACCCTCAAAGGGTCAATGTGGTTTGGCTTTGGCTGGGTGAAGTGGCCTTCTGTTATGTCCCTGGGAAAGAAAGGGAATGGAGTGCCTTACCTGCAGCTAGGTGACCTGTGTAGGAGGGGAAGGAAGGAAGGAAGGAAGGAAGGAAGGAAGGAAGGAAGGAAGGAAGAAGGAGGAGAGGAGGGAAGGAAGGAAGGAAGGAAGAGGGAAAAGAGAGAGGGAGGGAGGAAGGAAGAGGAAGGAAGGAAGGAAGAAGGAAGGAAGGAGAGGAAGGAAGGAGAGGAAGGAAAGAAGGAGGAAGGAGGAAGGGAAGGAAAGGAAAGGAAGAGGAGGAAGGAAGGGAAGGAGGGGAGGGAGGAGGGAAAGGAAGGAAGGAAGGAAGGAAGGAAGGGAAAAAGAAGGGAAGAGGGGAGAGAAAAGGAAGGGAAAGGAGGAAGGAAGAGAAAGAGGGAGGGAGAAAGGAAGGGAAAGAAGGAAGAGGAAGAGAAGGAAGGAATAAAAAAAGGGGGAGGAAAGAGAGAAAAGTAAGGGAGGGAGGGAGGGGAAAAGGAAGGGAAGGAAGGAAGGAAGAAGGAAGGGAAGGAAAGGAAGGAAGGAAGGAAGGAAGGAAGGAAGGAAGAGAAGGAAGGAAAAAAAGGAAGGAAAGAAGGAAGGGAGGAAGGAAAGAAGGAAGAAAGGAGAGGAGGAAGAGAGGAGGGAAGGAGGGGAGGAAGGAAGGAAGGAGAGAGGGAAGGAAGGAAGGAGAGAAGAGAGGAAAAGGAGAGGAAGGAAGGAAGGAAGGAAGGAGAGAAAGAAAAAGGAAGGGAAAGGAAAGGGGGAAAGGTATGAGGAGAGAGAAGAGAGAGAAAGAAGGTATGAAAGAAGTGAGGAAAGAAGGAAAGGGAGAAGAGAAATTAAAAGTGGGAAGGTGTATGAGGGAAAGCAAAGGAAGAAGGGAATAGATAAGAGAGGTAGGGGATAGTGTATGAGAGAAAGTAGGAAGGAGCATTGCCATGGGGCCAGAGCTGGAGAAGAGCGAAAGCAGGTAGTCAGCAGCTCCTCTAACACCTGGACACTGCCAGGTATGTGTGCTAGTGTGTGCGGGTCTATGTATATATGTATATGTGTGTATATGTATGTATTCTCCTGAAACAATGCACAAAAATGTCATAGA
This sequence comes from Anolis sagrei ordinatus, assembly GCF_025583915.1. Classification (NCBI taxonomy): domain Eukaryota; kingdom Metazoa; phylum Chordata; class Lepidosauria; order Squamata; family Anolidae; genus Anolis; species Anolis sagrei. The sequence goes on along the minus strand of NW_026845477.1, from coordinate 13,722,432 downwards.
CAGTCATTTTGGTGTATGCCTGAACCCTGCTTGGAACAACTTTGGGGTTTTTAAAGGAAGTTTGTGCCACTTTTCCTCAACAGCCAATGACAGTTTTCCTTGTTTCACCTCCTGTGGAAGTTTAGTCAAGTTTCTGTGTAGCCCAGTGGCAACTTCCTATTGTTTCCCTCCTTCTAATCCCAAACAGAGAGTGAGTGAATGAGTGAGTGTGTGTCTCGGAACGAGCCGGTTCTATTTATATGTCTCTCTTCGATCAGGGAGTCACACCAGTGACTTCTGGCTTCCAACGACTCAGCTACAGATTGACTCAGTAAGTTCCTGCTAGACATCTTCATTTGTCTTCCTCTGCTATCTGCTCAGATGGGAGATGGAGCCACTCCGCTGGGACTCGGCGGCTGTAGATCACTCCGGCACTTATCGCAAAGCTGACTCCACACAATTGTTTCAGACTCCAGCCTTAAGAGTCCCATGCTTTCTCCCAATGCACCCCATTAAAAAGGACTCAGATAAAAGTGACATGAGCGCTTGCAAGAGCCAGCTGGAGAGACTTTTTTTTCTTAAAGCACCAGTATCGGAAAAGATTGGAAAGGTTTAGGACAAAAAGAAAAGCTAAAGAAACTGCAACTGACCAGGCAAAGTAACTAGGATGGTCTCCCATGAACCAAAACTTTGGATATGTTTTTGACCTGCAGGATTCAATTGAGTCAAACCAATAGATCAATGCGGCAAGTTTGACATTAGTGCACTGAGACATCCAGGACAGCAAAATAGGAACAGAAGTCCAATGCACTTCACCTGTTCCAGTCTGGCAGGGACAACTCCCAATATTATCCAGTGGTTTTCAACCTTCTTAATGTCACAACCCCTTAATACAGTTCCTGATGTTGTGGTGACCCCCAACCATAAAATTATTGTTGCTGATACTTCATAACTGCAACTTTGCTACTGTTATGATGTAAATATCTGATATGCAGGATGTATTTTCCTTCATTGGACCAAATTTGACACAAATACTCGATATGCCCAAATGTGAGTACTAGTGAGGCTAAAGGGGATTGATTTTGTCATTTGGGAGTTGTAGTTGCTGGGATTTATAGTTCACCAACAATCGATAGAATTGAACCAAACTTGGTTCTCTTGGCAAGAGAACTTCCATGGCCAACAGAAAATATTGGAAGGGTTTGTGGGCACTGACCTTAAGTTTTGGAGTTGTAGTTCACCTACATCCAGAGAGCACTGTGGACTCAAACAATGATAGATCTGGACCAAACTTGGCATGAATACTCAATATGGCCAAATGTGAACACTGGGGGAGATTGATTTTGTCATTTGGGAGTTGTACTTGCTGGGATTTATAGTTCACCTACAATCAACTATGGAATTGAACCAAACTTGGCACAGAGAACTTCCATGATCAACAGAAAATACTGGAAGGGTTTGTGGGCACTGACCTTAAGTTTTGGAGTTGTAGTTCACCTAAATCCAGAGAGCACTGTGGACTCAAACAATGATGGATCTGGACCAAACTTGGCATGAATACTCAATATGCCCAAATGTGAACACTGGGGGCCTTTGGGAAAACAGACCTTGACATGTGGGAATTGTAGTTGCCAGGATTTATAGTTCACCTACAATCAAAGAGCATTCTGAACCCCACCAATGATAGAAGTGGGCCAAACTTCCCACACAGAACCCCCATGACCAACAGAAAATACTGTGTTTTCTGATGGTCTTTGGTGACCCCTCTGACACCCCCTCGCGACCCTCCCAGGGGTCCCGATCTCCAAGTTGAGAAACACTGCGATAACCCATTAATCTGGGATAAGCAGAAAATTTTCCAAGCTGTTTTAAAACATCCTAGGTTGGAGTCACACTGCCCTATATCCCAGGATCGGATCCCAGATTATCTGATTCAAACTGGATTAAATGAGTATACATTGCCAGATAATCTGGGATAAGCAGAAAATCTTGGGAGCCAGGGGTTCATCCCTAGGGCCCTTCCACACAGCCATATAACCCAGAATATCAAGGAAGAAAATCTTACAATATATGCTTTAAACTGAGTTATTTGAGTCCATACTGCCATATATTCCAGTTCAAAGCAGATAATGTGGGGTATTATTCAGCTGTGTGGAAGGAGCCTAAGTTTCTCTCATCTCCTTCCACTTTCCTCCTGTGTTTTACTTAAATGGCTGCAACCTGAGTTAAAAGTGTATTGATACTTTGCACTCAATTAGCACAAAATCAGAAAAGATGAGGGGACAGAGTCTGGACATTCCTAAAGGAGATATGATAGCCATGTATAAATACGTGAAAGGAAGTCATAGGGAGGAGGGAGCAAGCTTGTTTTCTGCTTCCCTGGAGACTAGGACGCGGAACAATGGCTTCAAACTACAAGAGAGGAGATTCCATCGGAACATGAGGAAGAACTTCCTGACTGTGAGAGCCGTTCAGCAGTGGAACTCTCTGCCCTGGAGTATGGTGGAGGCTCCTTCTTTGGAAGCTTTTAAACAGAGGCTGGATGGCCATCTGTCAGGGGTGATTTGAATGCAATATTCCTTCTTCTTGGCAGGAGGTTGGACTGGATGGCCCATGAGGTCTCTTCCAACTCTTTGATTCTATGATTCTATGAAAGCAGATAATTTGGCAATTATTCAGCTGTGTGGAAGGGGCCTTAGTATCTCTCGCTTCCTCCCATTTTCCTCCTGTGTTTTATTTAAATGGCTGCAAACTGAGTTAAAAGTGTATTAATACTTTGCATTCAATTAGCACAACATAAGAAAAGATGAGGGGACAGAGTCTGGACATTCCTAAACTCAGTACATCACTTTTAGGATTTCTGGACTTAAAATAGTAATTCTGAGTGTTCTTGCTAATACTATTTACCTTTTTCTTTTCACTTTTATCCTTGGCTACATAAGTGAAATGTGTAATGGTTTGAGTGTTGAGCTGGAGACCAGGATTCGAATCCCACTTGGTCATGAGGCCTACTACGTGAGCTTAGGCAAGTCACACTCTCTCAGCCTCAGAGGTAGGTAATGGTGAACCTCTTCTGAACAAATCTTGCCAAGAAAACCCATAGAGAGTTGCCACAAGTCACAAAGTCCTCGAAGTCACAGAACAACAATATGCATCTTCCAAATAAGCTTCACTATATACACAAAAGCAAGCTGTGGCAATCATACATTACTACCCTTGAATTTGGCCCCATAATAGTTGAGGAATCTGAGAGTTATAATACCAATGAGTATCTTCTCCAGGATCCTACATTGAAGCAATAGATGGAGTAGGGAGAAGTTTTACAATACTGATTCCTTGGTGTATTGAAACACTGGGCAATTGGATGTGTGGCTGTGAACTGCACATCTCCATGTGCAATGTACAAGGGGAATACACCTCAGGGGAATCTCTTCTGCAACCTGCATTCAACATCAAACTAAAACGTCCAATGTCTTCTGTAGTCTATGTGCATAAAACACCAACAGAATTCTGGCCATAGAGTGAGCATATTTTGCTAAGTGCTGTTTATGTACACTTTTCACCACCAAGAGACAGAGCTAAGCTCTGCCAGGCAGCTGAGCCCATTGATTTCGGTGAACCTAAGCAGACCTGCTCCTGCGTAGGACTGGCATCCATTTGATTCAATGTTTGTTGAAGAGCAGCTCAGGTACAAAATCAATAAGCTCTGTGGGGTGCATGGTGTAGAGACAAGCTCAGGAAACAATCCTACTCCATCTGAAATCCTTTAAATCAAAGGTAAGGCATAGCAAATCCTCCACCTATCCCAATTGGGCAGCCCCTGTGCCAGTAGGACTGAAGACCGACAGGTCACAGATTCGAATCTGGGGAGAGGTGGATGAGCTCCCTCTATCAGCTCCAGCTCCTCATGCGGGGACATGACAGAATCCTCCCACATGGATGATAAAAACATCAAATCATCCAGGCATCCCCTAGGCAACGTCCTTGCAGACAGCCAATTCTCTCACACCAGAAGTGACTTGCAGTTTCTCAAGTCACTCCTGACATGATAAAAAAGGGACAATCTGGATTAATCCTCTGTCATCCCATTATTTCAGCTGCTTTTAAAATGTCTCAGTTTTTCTCTCCTGCTCCCATTCCCCCTTGTCCTCAGCTTATTCCAATTGCTGCAAACTGAGCTCAAAGCACAAAAGTGGACGAAGGGTTAGGAGAAATCCAATCCCAAATAGGGAAGCAAGTCATCCAGGAATACCTCACCACTCTAAATGAATTCAAGTCCGCAGGGCTGGACCAACTACGTCCAAGAGTATTGAAAGAAGTAGCAGAAATCATTTGAGAACCACTTGCAATCATCTTTGAGAGTTCTTGGACAACAGGACAAGTCCCAGCAGATTGGAGGAGGGCCAATGTGGTCTCTATCTTCATGAAAGGAAAAAAGAATAACCGAAACAATTACTGCCGGTCAGCCTCACACCAATGCTGGGAAAGATTCTGGAAAAGAGTAGTCCATCTTGGTCTACTCCAGTGGTTCTCAACTTGTGGGTCCCCAGGTGTTTTGGCCTACAACTCCCAGTTTACCAGCTGTTAGGATTTCTGGGAGTTGAAGGCCAAAAACATCTGGGGACCCCAGGTTGAAAACCACTGGTCTACTCACTCTTCTGCTGGCACTCATTTCTCTCCTTCAGCCTCCATCTAATGGATGGCTAAAGGAGGGAGCCATTTCAAGGGGCCACTCTTCTGCTGGCACTCATTTCTCTCCTTCAGCCCCCTTCCATCTATCTCTCCATCTAATGGATGGCTAAAGGAGGGAGCCATTTCAAGGGGCAATCCCTGGTAATGTAAGCATTATACACGAAAAAAAATAATTTCACAGTTGCACAGATGATGCCATTCCAATTTTGAAAAAGACCAAGTGGAAAAAATGAGGAAAATCGTTGAACCTAGGTCACTTGGGGTGCAAGTCCAACACATATACAATTTTGCAGGGAGCATGGTATAGTGCAGTGGTTCTCAACCTGGGGTCCCCAAATGTTTTTGGCCTTCAACTCCCAGAAATCCTAACAGCTGGTAAACTGGCTGGGATTTCTGGGAGTTGTAGGCCAAAAACATCTGAGGACCCCAGGTTGTGAACCACTGGTATAGTGGTTTGAGAATTAGAGAACAAAGGTGAAATCACAGAAACTCACTAGGTGACCTTGAGAAGGTCACTCTCTCTCAGCCGCAAAGAAAAGCAAACTCCTCTGAATATTGCCTGAGAAACTTGAATTATGAAATCTCTCAGAGAGAGCCACCGTTTTATCTAGACCCCTTTTAATGGGGTGCAGTTGAAGTTGATTTGAAGGCACATAAATAGAAAGATAATTTTGGAAAGAAAAGGGCTGACCATCTCTCCCCAACCAGTTATAGTCACCAACTCCAAAACTGCCTTATCTGAAAATACCAAAATAGCAAAGGGTAGTTTCACATCAGCTTTCAATCCATTAAGACAAGTAGAGTGTCCCTTATCTGAAATACTTGGGACCAGAAGTGTTTGGGATGGATTTTTCCCCCTGGATTTTGGAATACCTACATTTCTATATATGTATGCAATGAGAGATCTTGGAGAAGGGGCCCAGATCTAAGCATGTAACTCATGTATGTTACATAGACACCTCACACATGAGAGATTTTGGAGATAGGGCCCAGATCTAAGCATGAAACTTGTGTATGTTACATAGACACCTCACACATGAGAGATCTTGGAGAAACGGCCCAGATCTAAGCATGAAACTCATGTATGTTACATAGACACCTCACACACATCTCTTGAAGTTAATGTTATACATGACCTTTTAAATAGTGTTATGCATTCAAACAATGTTTGTGCACATTGTGTCACTATCTCAGCCACCAATGTGAACAATTGTTGATCTCAGAGTATTTTGGATTTCTGAATTCCAGATAAAGAACCTGCATTTCTACATTTTAGCCAGACTTTGACCCAGCCTTAATGTCTCCCAGGTGTAGTTCCCAGGATCTTTCAACAATTGGAGAGCAACCTTAGGACTTTTTGATTCCTACTGAGTCAGGGATCCACCTCACTTGCCCATTCTCTTCTTTGCTGGGAGGTGGAATCAGGCTAAGCTCTGAGAACTGCCATTGATGTTGGGAATTTTCTGCTTCGAAGGCTATGGGAAATGCAAGTTCTTTAATTAATTTTCATTTATTGTTCATATATTGCTGTGGGGAAACTGCTCGAGAGCCTCTTAGACATGGTTGGCTTGAAGTGTTTAGTTATCAAAATGTCATGTCTGCCCCATGGGTCTGGAACTCCTTCTTAGGAACTTCAAACACAGGGAACTGTGAGTCATTCGAACTGGGTTTTCTCCCCTTCAAACTATAGCCAGCTTCACGGCAGCCATCCAGCACTTTAGGGGCTGCTGGAAACCCAGTTGTCCAGATCAGAAGAAACACATGAGAAATGCCAGTCATCTTTGCCAGTAGGCCAGAATTTCAGGCAAAACTGGGTTGTGTGTTTCCTAATCTCAGCAAACCCCAGAGGGTTGATGTATGCATGGAGGAGAGGACACCATGCGTAAGGGTTTTTCCATTTTTCCTTTTCATTTTGTTCACACATTTTCCTATATTTGTGATATAAATGCCCAACAGTACCTGTTGGACTTCATGTTGCTGTTGCTGCTGCTGCTGTTGTTTACCTTCAAGTCATTCCAACCTAAGACTATCCCAGGAATTTCTTGGCAAGACATATTCAAAAGACATTCTGCCATTATCTTCCTCTGAGGCTGAGTAATATAGCTCAACTAAGGTCACATCATAGGCTTCATGACCAAGTGAAATTTGAACCCTTTTCTCCAGAGTCTAATGTTCAAACCAGTGGGTTAAACCTGTCAGGATTAATGTAGTTATGCATGTGTGTTTTCAAATGTGTTTCTATGTAATTTCAAGATGGAGTCTACTGTGTGTTAGAAATTGCTATGCAGAATGTCTATGAGGCTGTGATTAAGTAACCTTGAGAGAAATGAGATAATGCATGCTTTGGCTGGGAACAGTAGGGAGTCACCCGTCTCAGTCAGAGAGAAGAGAGATAAGCAGATGTTCTGAGACTTTCGATTTTCCACTAGTTCCTGTTTGTAGCTCACTGTGTTAAGATATGTGTTTGATGTACTTAGTAAAACATAGTTTCTTTTGTAACTGAAAGGCTGCAGAGTCCTTATTTCGCATCTCAGTGTCTGCTGATCTAGCAATCCTTCCACTGGCAAACGTCAACACTCTGACAAAACCCCTGTGCTGGCAGGACTGAAGTCTGACAGGTCACAGGTTCGAATCTGGGGAGAGGCGGATGAGCTCCCTCTATCAACTCCAGCTCCTCATGCCGGGACATGAGAGAAGCCTCCCACAAGGATGATAAAAACATCAAATCATCCAGGCGTCCCCTGGGCAACGTCCTTGCGGATGGCCAATTCTCTCACACCAGAAGCGACTTGCACTTTCTCAAGTCACTTCTGACATGACAAAAAAAACCCACTATATTTTCATGTTGCGGAAGTGAAATTGACCTAAATACTCTTCCAGATTTTAAGGATGCTATCCAAGGCAATGGGCCTATTTTGGAGATTGGGATCAGCACCATGGACAGTTCACTAAAATTCCAGAATTGATTTAATGCTCTAGTACAGTAGTTCTCAACCTGTAGGTCCCCAGGTGTTTTGGCCTACAATTCCCAGAAATCCCAGCCAGTTTACCAGCTGTTAGGATTTCTGGGAGTTGAAGGCCAAAACATCTGTGGACCCACAGGTTGAGAACCACTGCTCTAGTGAAATGCAAGCCATCAATTGCAGAGATACAAACAAAACTATTTTGGAGTCTTCAGCACCATGGAAAGTCCAGAGTGGATTCACTACCCCAAAGAAATGAAAGCCATCAAAACGTTGCATACATGAATCTGCTTACTCAGCCATGATCTGAAAAATGGCTATTTCGCATTAGACAAAAATGTCCATCTCCTTTTGTAGGGGAACATCCACATGCATAAGGCACCCACAGGATTGTGCCCATTGTTTAGTAAGAAAGAAACTGAAGATAGACTGAATCCAATCTAATGAAGCCGAAACACATTCAGGCAACGGCCCAACGGTGTGTTATCAGGCCTTGTTTGGCGATCGGCCAGAGCTAATAATGTAACTGTCACTCTTAGTAGTATTTGCACTCTGTTTCCCTCCGCCGACCTCACAATCCCAGCCACAACCATGTATAATGTGCATAAACAGCCCTGAAATTCTGGGTGAGACTTCATACATCTGGCAAACTGGGCTGCAGTCCATGAATGTTCATTGGATTATAATAACAACAACAAAAAAAAGAGTACCACTGGATTCTTGTTGTTTCTGCACCAATAAACTGAACACAGCAATCCCTTAGCAAATTGCATTTACTTTTTGTTTTTTCTCCCCGCTTCTCTTTTTGATTAATTTATCTGGTTTGGAGTGTAAACTGTTTCATGGCTTATAAGATTCGCAGAAATAGCTGCCTCTTCTAGTAAGGAGATTTTATCATGTTTACTTTTCTTGCTTATTTACCTTTTTTAAAGCCTCAAGTTAATTCCATACCAAACACCCAGTTGATTCAAATTCGGGAATTCTTCTGAAATGAAGAAAAATCTATATTCTTTCCCCATTTGCATCAGCCCTAAACTAGTACATTTGCTGGAGTTAGGGGCAGAAGTCCCCCATGAAAGGGAATACCCGCGAATAAATCCTATAATGTTTATATCCAAGATAACATCTTTCTAAGAATCCCTAGATCTTCCAGCTGGAGTTCCAGTAGAAAAGCATTGGAGGACCTCTAGATTCCTAGTGAAGTGTTCTCTTTAGAAATTTCTAGATCTTCCAGTATGATTGGATTCAATTAACCATATAGTCACACCAGAGGAACTAGAGATTCGTAAAGAAAACATTTTAAATCAAATCTGTGAATAATCAAATCCACAAAAGTCAAAATCGCAAATGTGGAGGGACCACAGGAAATATTTGCAAGGGATATGTTATTGGGCTTTACATGGATTTACGAAACCACGGTGCTCCATGCAGTCATGCTGGCCATGTGACCTTGGAGGTGTCTACGGACAATGCCAGCTCTTCAGCTTAGAAATGGAGATGAGCTATTACATCTTGTAAGGTCTTATAATAAATTGCTGTCAGTCCGTCTGGGCCTGGTGCCTTATTCACCTTCAAATTTTTGATTGCTAATTTGATTTCTTTTTCTGATATTTCTTTATTCAGAGCTTCTCTTTCTTCCTCTGATATTCTTTGAATTTTCTTTTTCTCTAAATATTGCAAAATGTTTTCTTTCTTGATCTGATCATCTTGATATAATTTTTTCTAATATTATACAACTTGATTTCTTATTTCTGCTTCATGAGCATATACTTTCTTCATGAGCGTATACTTTCTCATATTTTTGTTATGTATCTTGATTCCTTCTTTCTTGTTAATTTTTCCGCCAACCAACTTTCTTGTTAATTTTTTCGTCAACCTTTACCTTACCTTTTACGAAACCACAGATGATAGCAAGCCCTATTGAAATGAAAGAATTCTGGCCCAGCAATACCATAGTCACAATAGACCTAAAAATGCCTAAAAGGACATATTTTGTCTGATATAGATAAAAGTGCGGATACTGTATAACTATTCTCAATAGATCACAAGATACATGGCTGCCAGGAAAGTATTAAAGATGAAGGGAAAAGAGACAATAGCCTGATGCAGCACAAACATGGCACATCCTCCAAAATGTCACAGGTTAAAATTGGGACACATTCGGCCAATTTTTAAAAAAAATGCATTTGAGTGTTTTCAATATCATCTCTCCACACCTTTTATTCTTCCTCACTAGTAACTTTTCCCACATTGAACAACCTCTGATGTGATTTGAGGACACATATCCTGGTTTTCACCTATGAAGTATTGCAAAGCATCCTCGGACAGTTACAACCTTTGATTTCACATGTTCTGAAAAATATAAAATCAGAAGTAGATGACTGCTTTCATACTTTCTTTCCTTGTTTCCTTCCTTCCCTTTCTCTGTCTTCTTTCTTTTTTTGTTTTGGGATTTTTGGCTGCCCTTGAGATCCCAACAGCTGTCCTTTCATATTTTCAAATCTCATGTTTCTTTCCTCTCTAATATGAAGAAGTTAAGGATTTGGGTAAATTGCCATTTTAAAAAAGGAACTGAATCTGATTGTTCTCCTATTCTCCATATAGGGTGCTTGGACAAGTCAGACCAATCCCTTAACCTTTCATTGTGGCTCTATTGAGACACGTTCCCTGGGGTATATGCAATCTATACCATGACCATTTTGAACATAGGAAAATTGGGGCATGAGCTGTTGACCTTTTCCTGATCTGGAGTGTTGGGGGTATCTATAGGATTAGATACAGATAGCACATTGGACATGGAATTGGATGTGGAATTGACTGGAATGGTGATATGGTTATTAATACTGTTTTTTACTGTTTAAATTAATTTTTCAATTATTGTTTTAGTTGTTATTATATTGCTCTGTTATTTATTTATTTATTTAAAACTTTTATATACTGTTCTTCTACTAACCTCCATAGAGGGACTCACGGCATTATTATTATTATTATATTATTATTATAACGTTATTTGTACCCCGCTAGCATCTCCCGCAGGACTCGATGCGGCTTACACAGGCCGAAGCCTCAAAACACAGTACAACAAAACACAGTATAACAAAACAATACCTAAAGCAAATTAAAACAGTTAAGCAGAAGAAAACAACAGCAATAACAATACGTCAAGACACTTTAAAACTGGGCCGGCCAGAGTAGTGGGTACAAGATTAAAAGTGCTGAAATGGCGGGAGGAATGTAGGATTATAAAGTAAGTGCAGTGTGCGGTGTGCAGTGATCTTAATTCTACTAAAGTGCTTCTAGGATTTGGTATTGGGGGTTCCTAATCTGAGAAGGCACATTGGAACAGCCAGGTTTTCAAATTCTTTCTGAAGACTGCCAATGTAGGGGCCTGTCTAAGATCTTTTGGGAGGGCGTTCCAAAGTCGGGGGGCCACCACAGAAAAGGCCCTGTCTCGCGTCCCCACCAAGCGCGCTTGCGATGCGGGCGGGATCACGAGCAGGGCCTCTCCAGATGACCTAAGTGAGCGTGTGGTGTCGTAAACGGAGACGTGGTCACGCAGGTAGGGTGGTCCCAAACCGTTCAGGGCTTTGTAGGTAAGCACCCTTACTAACCTCCGTAGAGGGACTCAGGACAGTTCAATGTAGTGTTTATATGTAGTGGCATTAAATTGCTGCCAAATGTAAGCCATCCTGAGTCCCCCTTCGGTTGAGAAGGAACGGGATAGAAATACTGGAAATAAATAAATAAATAAACAAACAAATAATAGGTTTAGCTATGAGAAACATGAAAATTCACTGGGTTGTTGTAGTTTTTTTCAGGCTATATGGCCATGGTCTAGAGGCATTCTCTCCTGACGTTTCGCCTGCATCTATGGCAAGCATCCTCAGAGGTAGTGAGGTCTGTTGGAACTAGGAAAAAGGGTTTATATATCTGTGGAATGACCAGGGTGAGATAAAAGACTCTTGTCTGCTGGAGCTAGGTGTGAATGTTTCAACTGACCACCTTGATTAGCATATAATGGCTTGACAGTGCCTAGAGAAACTTTTGTTGAGAAGTGATTAGATCTCCTTGTTTGTTTCCTCTCTGTTGTTGTGCTGTTGTAATTTTAGAGTTTTTTTAATACTGGTAGCCAGATTTTGTTCATTTTCATGGTTTCCTCCTTTCTGTTGAAATTGTCCACATGCTTGTGGATTTCAATGGCTTCTCTGTGTAGTCTGACAGGGTGGTTGTGAGAGTGGTCCAGCATTTCTGTGTTCTCAAATAAATGCTGTGTCCAGGTTGGTTCATCAGGTGCTCTACTATAAGGACATCTAATCACCTCTCAACAAAAGTTTGCTCAAGGCACTGTCAGGCCATTATATGCTAATCAAGGTGGTCAGTTGAAACATTCACACCTAGCTCCAGCAGGCAAGAGTCCTTTGTCCCACCCTGGTCATTCCACAGATATATAAACCCTTTTTCCTAGTTCCAACAGACCTCACTACCTCTGAGGATGCTTGCCATAGATGCAGGCGAAATGTCATGAGAGAATGCCTCTAGACCATGGCCATATAGCCCGAAAAAAACCTACAACAGCCCAGTGATTCCGGCCATGAAAGCCTTCGACAATACATATTTTAAATACTCAGAAGGATGTCACATTGAGGAGGGGAAAAGCATGTAAAAGATATAGAATGGGGGATGCCTGGCTCGAGAGCAGTACGTGTGAAAAAGATCTTGGAGTCCTCGTGGACAACAAGTTAAACATGAGCCAGGAATGTGATGTGGCGGCAAAAAAAGCCAATGGGATTTTGGCCTGCCTCTAGAGGAGCATAGTGTCTAGATCTAGGGAAGTCATGCTCCCCATGCTCTATTCCGCTTTGGTTAGACCACATCTGGAATATTGTGTCCAATTCTGGGCACTACAATTCTAGAGAGATGTTGACAAGCTGGAATGTGTCCAGAGGAGGGTGACTAAAATGATCAAGGGTCTGGAGAACAAGCCCTATGAGGAGCGGCTTAAGGAGCTGGGCATGTTTAGCCTAAAGAAGAGAAGGCTGAGAGGAGATATGATAGCCATGTATAAATATGTGAGAGGAAGCCACAGGGAGGAGGGAGCAAGCTTGTTTTCTGCTTCCTTGGAGACTAGGATGCGGAACAATGGCTTCAAACTACAAGAGAGGAGATTCCATCTGAACATGAGGAAGAACTTCCTGACTGTGAGAGCCGTTCAGCAGTGGAACTCTCTGCCCCGAGTGTGGTGGAGGCTCCTTCTTTGGAAGCTTTTAAACAGAGGCTGGATGGCCATCTGTCAGGGGTGATTTGAATGCAATATTCCTGCTTCTTGGCAGGGGGTTGGACTGGATGGCCCATGAGGTCTCTTCCAACTCTTTGATTCTATGATTCTATGTTTTCTACTGCTCTGCAGACGAGGACACAGAGCAATGTATTCAAACAATAGGTAAAGGGATTCCACCTTAGAGCTGTTCAGCAGTGGAACATACTGCCTTGGAGTGAGATGGAGTCTCCTTCTCCAGAGGTTTTTAAACAGAGGCTGGGAGGCCATCTGTCAAGGTTGCTCTGATTATATTTTCCTGCATGTCAGGGGGTTGGACTACATGGCCCTTGTGGGTATACAGTATTCCAAATCTGTGACTCCATGATGTAACAAGCAAAAATTCAACAGGTGTAGTTCTTTCCCTTACAGAGAGAGAGAGTCACTTTTCACTGAATCACAGTTAACTCCGACAACCTCTAATTCCCGCTAAACTTTCCTGTTCTCGACACAGGCTCCCTGCACTTTATCAGCCAGCTTTGCAGTCTTTTGCAGGCGTGGAATTTTTCCACCCAGGTCTGCACAGCTGCCAGCGACCTCCCCAAATCCCAATGCTGGGCACGCTGCATGCTAATAAGCTCCGGCGGATCAGCTGGGCTCCTTCTGACAGCTCCTGGGGCAGTTCATACTTAGCTCATGATGGATGACAGAACCCCTTCCTTCCGTCGGAAAGGCTTGCGCTCTGCCAGCATGCACCGTTGTGCATAAAGCCCGACTTGATGAAGGAGGTGGGCAAGGTGGGCCGGGAAGTGTTTGTTCAGCCAAGAGGAAATGACATGACTGAATTTGCAAGGCTTTTGTGTCTACAGCCAAGGAGGGGAGGGATCAGAAAATGGTGCCTTCATGCCATGCCTTCGTTCCAGCAGTTTTTTAGTCAGATGTTTAAGAGACCTCATGTTGAACCCTGCCATACCAACAGAGGTTCAACACCTTGGAGAGTTCCTTCAAAGTCTCGAACAATGGTTTGCAAACTCTGGCCTTCCAGGTGTTTTGAATTTCAGCTCCAAGATTCCCTGATTATTGGCCAAAGCAACTATTTATTTATTTATTTATGGTATTTCTATCCTGTCCTTCTCTACCTCCGATGGGAGATTCAGGACGGCTTACACTTGGCAGCAATTTGATGCCACTATATATAACAATTACAATAATACAACAACAATTAAAACAATAAACAGAACATTAATTAAAACAGTAAAACACAGTATCATCAGGTGTATCGCCATTCCAGTCGAATTCCACATCCAAAGTGCTAATTATGTTGTTGTTCATTCCGACTCTTCGTGACCTCAAGGACCAGCCCACGCTAGAGCTCCCTGTCGGCTGTCACCACCCCCAGCTCCTTCAAGGTCAGTCCAGTCACTTCAAGGATGCCATCCATCCATCTTGCCCTTGGTTGGCCCCTCTTCCTTTTACCTTCTACTTTCCCCAGCATAATTGTCTTCTCTAGGCTTTGCTGTCTCCTCATGATGTGGCCAAAGTACTTCAACTTTGTCTCTAGTACCCTTCCCTCCAATGAGCAGTCGGGCTTTATTTCCTGAAGGATAGACTGGTTGGCAGTCCAAGGCACTCTCAGAACTTTCTCTAATTATGCCTGCTGTCAAAAACCTGGTTCCAGAACCATGATTTCAATTTCTTCCTGAAAGACAGGAGGGATGGAGCTCATCTTATCTCATTGGGAAGCATGTTCCACAAGTGGGGGGCCACAGCCGAGAAGGCCCTGTCTCTCGTCCCCGCCAGGTGCAGTTGCGAAGTCGAAACCACCTGGAGGACTAGAGTTTGGGAATCACTGGTCTGAAACCCATTGAATCATATAATTGGAATAGACCCCAGGGGCTATACAATCCAACTCCATTGCCTTAGGGCTGCCACAGGTACGTAACAATGCCACAGGTATGTAAGTAACAATGAGAAAGTTGGTCAAGGACATGGGATAATAGAGCCATAGAATTAAAAGGGACTCCAAGGGGCATTGAGTCCAACCTGATTCTGCCACACAGAAATACAAATCAAAGCACTCCCAACAGATTGCCATCCAGCCTCTGCATAAAACACTGAAAGGAGATGACTCCACCATACTCCCAGGCAGGATATTCCACTGTTGAAAGTTCTTCCCATTAGGAAGTTTTTCATACAGTTTAGGCCGAATCTCTTCTCCTGTAGTTTGAATCTGTTTCTCTATGTCCTGGGAGATGGAGAAAATTAGGGAAAGTGGGGGAAAGGATGGAGTTTCATGGGTTCTGTCAAGGACTTTAAGATCATCAGGAGAGGCCCTGCTCTCCGGTCCTGCCGCCATTGCAATCGAGTTTGGTAGGGACGAGAGACAGGGCCCTCTCCATGGTGGCCCCTCGGCTGTGGAACTCCCTCCCTAAAGAGGTTAGATCTGCCCCCTCCCTCCTGACTTTTTGCAAGACACTTAAGACTTGGCTGTGGGAGCAAGTATTTGCAGAATAGACAGTTTTAATTGACTTAGATGAGATGGTATGGACTGCATTTTTTGGACTAATTTGGAGCATGTTTTAAACTAGATGAACTGTTTTTAAATGTATATTTATTATCATTTTATGTAAGTGTGTATTTTATTGGTGTTTTTATATTGTTGGAAGCTGCCCTGAGTCCCTCTTCGGAGGTTGAGAATAGGACGGGATATAAATGTTCTAAATAAATAAATTCTGTCTTTAAAGAAAAAGAAGAAGAATTTACTCACGTCCATCACACAAGGTTGCCTTCTCCAGCTTCTAACTCAACTATCCACTCAATTCCCATCACTACAACATTTGACGAGCAAAAATAATCGTGCCTTAAAGACACAATTCCCAATATAGCTGAACAGTATTTTGGACTTTCTACTCCTTTCCCTTTGGTCTATATTTTGTAATGTTATGGACAGATAAGAGACTCTGGTGAACCCAGATGTTTGCTGCATTTGAGTCCTTTAAGTGGTTTGGTTAAATTATTATTCAACCCTACATTTTGACAAAATTATAAAGATGGACCCGACTTCTTGCAAGTGCACGAATTCCCAGCCAAAGCATCCAGAATAGGTCTCCATCCAACCGGTATTTAAAAGCAAAGCCTTCCACTCATGGATCATGCAGCTTCTTTGTGGCTGTTGCTGTTTCTAAGCAGAGAAACACTAGACACTCACAGCAGGAGTCACCTCTAAAACTCATCTCTCTTGCACAAACGCTGTAATTTGTGTGGATCTCTTGCACATCGCAAGTAACAGGAGCCAAAAGGCCAAATCAACATTTTGCTTTCGAAGGCCAATGCCAAACTGACACCATTACTTTCTCCAACTTTATTCCTGCCAGATTTTTTTCTCCCTTTACTAACAACCAGACGGGGCAATGGTTTACAAGAACAGATGACTCTCACAGCTTAAAACCCTTACTACAACAAAACTTGCCCCAACTCCAGAAGAAGCCCTTTATATCCCACTTTGGCCTTTGCTTTTTTAAAATCAGTGAGTCGAGTAATGCATGACACTCCAATGATTGATGGATTACAAATCCCATAAGTTTTACCCAGTGACAAAGAACGATGGGAGGTGTTGTTCAACAAAACATGGAATGCAACACATTTCCTATTCCTAGCAAAATGTCCTCAGAAGTGCTTTAACTATTCGTTGGATTGTGCTCCCTTCATTTCTTTCAAAACCCTTTTCATGGTGCTTTGATGCTTCCTAAAGAGTACTACAAATTACACGGTTGCATGGGATACAGAAAAAGGCAGTTAGTGTCAAACTGCTATAAGTAATATGTAACATACAGTATATGCAGTACACCTTTAAACAAAGTACCATATTGCTTGCCAATATCTTAAGTCACTTAACCATATATATCTGATCTCTTTTTAGCTTGTAGCTCCTTGATCAGATGTATGAGGTTCCTTTTAACATAACATATGCTATAGTAAAAGGAGGCCAGAAACATGGAGTTTATTGACTTAAGATTTATTCACAGTTTTCATGTAAGTATTTCAAACATTCCCACTCTGCCGTTCAGCCAGGCAGTCTTCAAGGGGAATAGCATTAGGATTAAGAATACAATTTAAGGAAGGAAATCTGAAAAATAAATGAAAACATGAAAATGGCACTATTCAAAGATATATTAGCCAGATTGGTTGAATATCCCTTATCTGGGAGTCCAAAATCTGAAATGCTCCAAAATCTCAAATTGTTCATACAGGTGGCTGAGAAAGTGATACTTTTGCTAACCCTAACCCTAAAAAAATATTGTACATATTTTTCTTCAGAGTATGTGTATAAGGTGTATGGGAAACTTAAATGAATGTCATGTTCAGACTTCGGATCCACCTCCAAGATATCTCCTTATGCCAGACTCATTTTCGTTGAAGGCAGCCTTATGGTTGCCTTCAAAGGGCGGCTTAACCCATGGATGGAGAATCCGTCGATGCAGAGGGCCAACTATAACTTTTTACATGGTGGTTATTGTGGTGGAGGCTCCTTCTTTGGAAGCTTTTAAACAGAGGCTGGATGGCCATCTGTCAGGGGTGATTTGAATGCAATATTCATGCTTCTTGGCAGAATGGGGTTGGACTGGATGGCCCATGAGGTCTCTTCCAACTCTTTGATTCTACGATTCTATTTCATTTTTACCCAATTTGGGTCCCCAAATGTTATTAAACGACAGCTCCCATCACTTTTGCATATCTGCCAGATGGACTTGGGATAATATGAATTGCAACCTAACAGCACTTGTGACTCTGAGGTTGGAGAAAAGTTAAATGACATTTTAATGTCAGACATCATATCCATAGGTCTTGAATCTCCTGGCTGAACAGAACTGCTACCTTCCAGATATTACTGTATCACAATTTCCATCAGCTCTTATCATGATGTCTAATGATGAGGAATACAATGGGTTAAACCCTTGTGCCAGCTGAACTGCTGACATGAAGACCTGAAGGTTGTGATTTGAATCCATGAGACAGGGTGAGCTGCCATCTGTCAGCCCCAACTCCCATGCAAGGACATGAGAAAAACCTCCCACAGGATAGTAACACATCCGGGCATCCCTTGGGCAATGTCTTTGTAGATGGCCAATTCTCTCACACCAGAAGTGACTTGCAATATATTCTCAATTGGCTTCTGACACAATTAAAAATGATGGGTAATACAGGAGTTGTGATCCAACATCTGGAGAGTAACATAAACTGTCATGGTGGGCCAAATTTGGCCGAAGGGCCTTGAGTGTTACACATATAGTCTATATATTCCAAAATCCAAAACATACTTGGTTCAAAGCATTTAATACAAGGGAGACACAAACCTTTATTCTTTTTCCAAGCTGCCTCTTGTTCAGCAAGATCACAACAAACCAGATTTAATAATCCATAATAGAAGGAACACAGAGAACTGAGCACATTTCATTGGGCAAAGCAATTACAGTAAGAGAGCTACCACCGAGGAGGCTCTGGCTCCTTCTATACTGCTATATAAAATCCAGATTATCTGCTTTGAACTGGATTATAAATCAATATGAACCAGGCATGGGCAAACTTCAGCCCTCCAGGTGTTTTGGACTTCAACTCCCACAATTGAATTATGGGAGTTGAAGTCCAAAACACCTGGAGGGCCGAAGTTTGTTCCATGCCTGGTGTAGACTCATCTAATCCAGATAATGACCAGATAATGCTTTGATAATCTGGGTTATATGTCAGTGTAGAAGGAACACCAAAGAATTCCTAGAGAGATGCTTTCTTGGCTGAAAAAAATAGTATTTTTTTCTCTTTGTGCTTTTTCCACTTTCGTGAGGGGCCTGTTCCCCAACTCTAGCAAATCTGGAGGACTGACTGTAGATAGAGACAAATGACTATATCCAACATAGTTCTGAGCCACCATATTCATTAACCATTGGAGTCTCTTTAATGCCTTTCAGAGCCAATCCTATACAGAATCCACTTATGCAATATTTTTGAAAATAGCAAAAGGTAATATTCACTGACAATCTTTGCCTCAGGTGTAAATTCTGCTGAATTAAAAAAAAAAGAGCTTACTTTGGAATCATGGCAGAACTTTGAAAAGTTATTTTTGGGGATGATAAGCCCAAAAGGTGTTCTGGGAGTTACGGTCCAACACAACACTTCCATGCTTGGAGTCATTGGAAACACTATGTTCCTTGTCCATCCTGGAGGACAGGAATCAGAAGAAGAACCTGAAATGACCCCACAGTATGATCTTGACTCTTCCTGACAGTAGCTTTGCAGTGTCTGGTCAAACAGAAATACTTTCCCCTTTATTCTACTCATTTCGGAAAGTTGCGCACTGCCATTTCACACACCCAACAGGCACAGAATACAGAAGACTCATCTTGCCCGTGGCTGCGATGCCTTTCTCTCTCTGCCTGCAAACTTCTTCCAAGATTGCTATTAATGGCTCCTGGACTACTTGGTTCGCTGGCCTTTCAAAGCATCATTCCTCCATCCTCTCCTCATTCCAATACGGAACAGTCTAACCTCAAATAACAGCCTTAACATGCTATATCTTGCAGCTAAGCATATTTTTCCCCCGGTATGTGAGTGTTCTTTAGCTTCTCTCTGTAATATTTACTGCTGCATCCGTTAACCATACAGAGACTACTGAAGTGAGGTGGAAAGCAAACATTCATGAATTCTGCAGCCCTTAAATATGGTGTCAATATATGACTTAAAGGGAACTCTGATGGATGGCTACTCTACCTAAGGTTTTCTTGATGGGATTTATTGATCAATTTGCCATTGCTTTCCTTCTTTTCAAGTTCTCCCGGTGGATTTCTATGGCCCAGTAGGGATTCAAACCTTGGTTTCCCTGGATGCATCTATACAGTTGAATAAATGTAGTTTGGTAACACTTTAACTGCCACAGTTCCTTGCTATGGAATCCTGGGAGTTGGAGTTTTTTGAGGCATCTGCACTACAAAAATGTGGATGGTTT
The DNA here is from genome assembly GCF_025583915.1 of Anolis sagrei ordinatus. Classification (NCBI taxonomy): domain Eukaryota; kingdom Metazoa; phylum Chordata; class Lepidosauria; order Squamata; family Anolidae; genus Anolis; species Anolis sagrei. The sequence goes on along the minus strand of NW_026845477.1, from coordinate 13,702,547 downwards.
TAAATGGGAACAATGTGAATATGCACACTTTGGTGTGCCTACATCCACATCATTGCTATTTGGCAATATGGGCCATGGCGATCCATGCCTAGTAGAAATTGGAGGTTGGGATCTTGCTAATAGGGAAAGCCACCCTTGCTACATTTAGTTCTCACTTGAAAACAGTCCATGTGAAAGGGATCTAGGAATCTTAGTAGACCACAAGCTGAACAGGAGTCAAGAGTGTGATGCAGCAACTAGAAAAGCCAACTAGGCTGCTTCAATCGAGTCTAGATGTGTCTAGATTGAGGGAAGGAGGAAATAATCCCACTCTATTCTGTTTTGGTCAGATCTCACCTGAAATACTGTGTCCAGTTCTGGAAACCATAATGCAAGAATCATAGAATGAAAGAGTCGGAAGAGACCTCATGGGCCATCCAGTCCAACCCCCTGCCAAGAAGCAGGAATATTGCATTCAAATCACCCCTGACAGATGGCCATCCAGCCTCTGTTTAAAAACTTCCAAAGAAGGAGCCTCCACCACACTCTGTGGCAGAGAGTTCCACTGCTGAACGGCTCTCACAGTCAGGAAGTTCTTCCTAATGTTCAGATGGAATCTCCTCTCTTGTAGTTTGAAGCCATTGTTCCGCGTCCTAGTCTCCAGGGAAGCAGAAAACAAGCTTGCTCCCTCCTCCCTGTGGCTTCCTCTCACATAGTTATACATGGCTATCATATCTCCTCTCAGCCTTCTCTTCTTCAGGCTAAACATGCCCAGTTCCTTAAGCCGCTCCTCATAGGGCTTGTTCTCCAGACCCTTGATCATTTTAGTCACCCTCCTCTGGACACATTCCAGCTTGTCAATATCTCTCTTGAATTGTGGTGCCCAGAATTGGACACAGTATTCCAGGTGTGGTCTAACCAAAGCGGAATAGAGGGGTAGCATGACTTCCCTAGATCTAGACACTATGCTCCTATTGATACAGGCCAAAATCCCATTGGCTTTTTTTTTGCCGCCACATCACATTGTTGGCTCATGTTTAACTTGTTGTTCATGAGGACTCTTTTTCACATGTACTGCTCTCGAGCCAGGCATTGTAGTAGACCACAAGCTGAACAGGAGTCAACAGCATGATGCGGCAGCTAAAAAATACCAACTAGGCTGCTTCAATCAAGTCTAGTTGTGTCTAGATTGAGGGAAGTCATACTCCCATTCTATTCTGCTTTGGTCAGACCTCACCTGGAATACTGTGTCCAGTTCTGGGAACCATAATACAAGAAGAATATGGAAAAGCTGGAACATATCCAGAAGAGGTAACCAAAATGGTCAAAGGTGTGGAAACCAAGTCCTGTGATGAATATCTTAGGAAACTGGGTATGTTTACCTTAGAGAAGAGGAGGTTAAAGAAGTGACATGATAGCCATGCTTAAATATTTGAAAGGAAGTTATTTTGTGGAAGGAGCAAGCTTGTTTTCTGCTGCTCCCGAGGCCAGGACATAGAGCAATGGATACAAACTGTAGGAAAGGAGATCCCACCTAAAGGAAGAATGCCTTAACACTCAGAGTTGCTCAGCAGTGGAACTGTCTGCCTCGGAGTATGGTGGAGTCTCCTTTTCTTGAGTTTTTAAAGCAGAGACTGGATGGACATCTTTCAGGAGTGTTTTGTTAGTATTTTGCTGTATGGCAAAGGGTTGGACTAGATGGCCTTTGTGGTCTCTTCCAGCTCTATTGCTTTATGATTCTTAGCCAATTTGGTATGTCTTTGTTTGGTCCAGGGATGGATCAAAAACTCTCCCTGGGGTGCCTTTTGCCATGGATTTTATTGATCTGCCCCATCTCCATCCTGCTAGTGCTTCCAAACATCATTCCCAAACATCCAGCCCTTTCCTTTCCTATTTCCTCTGTCTTTGAAGCTGAGTCCAAGGATACAAGACTGCCGGGGGTTCACACTCTGTGTCACTGTTGCTTTTCCACAGGAGAATGGAGGATCTGTGCTTGATATTTAGCAAGGGCTTAATGCCGCGAAGTGTGACCTTTCTACTGGCATTTAGGTGTGCTTTTAATATGGAACAGCAGGAAACTTTCGTGCCAGTAGAAAACGAAGCCAGAGGACACCATGATAATGGTGTGAACTACTTCCGGCCCTGGTTGGCAGACTCCCCCAACCTGGTCTCTCCAGATGAATGATGGCAACACAGCGAACATGGCCACTGAGAGTTCTGGTCAAGGATGATGGGACTTCTAGTCCAACACATCTGTAGGAGGTTGCTCTACATCTATGGCAGGAGATATTCTGTATATGTTTTAAGGCCTCCTCTGCCTACTATACCAACAAGACATGCCGCATTATCACAGGATGTGTCCAGGGAGGTTACTAAAACGATCAAGGGTCTGGAGAACAAACGGCTTAAAGAGCTGGGCATGTTTAGCCTGAAGAAGAAACGGCTGAGAGGAGTCATGATAGCTATGTATAAATATGTGAGAGGAAGTCATAGGGAGGAAGGAGTAAACTTGTTTTCTGCTGCCCTGGAGACTAGGACAGGGAATAATGGCTTCAAACTACAAGAAAGGAGATTCCATCTGAGCTGTTCAGCAGTGGAACTCTCTGCCCTGGAGTGTGGTAGAGGCTCCTTCTTTGGAGGCTTTTAAACAGAGGCTGGATAGCCATCTGTCGGGGGTGATTTGAATGCAATTTTCCTGCTTCTTGGCAGAATGGGGTTGGACTGGATGGCCCAGGAGGTCTCTTCCAACTCTATGATTCTAGGATGTCTTCACCATCTGTCAGGAAAGCTTTGGGCTTTCTTTCCACACTGTGCTTCTATGGTTTCATGTGTTTAATGGAGCCATTCAAGTTGCTGAATTTACATTTGCGTGGGAAATGTGAATCCTTTTCTTGCAGTTTTAATGAAAATAATAATAAGCCAATGTTGAAACAAAAGTGGAACATAAAGAGATGCAAAAAGGTCAAATCTTTCTGGAGACGAATTGTGACGACGCAAGTGGCGCCACCTATGTATAGAACTGTTAGTTGTAAGATTTAAACTGTTGCATCATGCTTAATCCTACCCCTTTTACCCTGCCTTTGTATAGTTGTATGGATTGGTTGCTTGTAGCTGTCAATCAGTACTGTTTGGCTTCACCTCTTCCTGCAAGAGGGGAGAACTTCCTTTTTCTTCATTTTGCCATCAGAGTTCCTGCAACATGGACGTGAGTAAAAGACTTGATTCTAAAGGACCCTGATTTAAGTTACCTCTTAGCACCAGTTCTGAGGTTTTTTGCCCCTGGGACTCATGCTTTATGTCCAGATCGTCCTGGACAATTATTGAGGAGACCCAGGCGCTTTCAAGCCGGTTCTTTTGGCACCAGAGGAAGATCCTGAGTCTTCAAGACATAGGCCATCTGAACTGGGGTTGTGGTTTGCTCCTGCATTCACAACCATTGAGGAAAGAGGAAAGTTGGTGAGGCTTCTCAGCTTCAAACCCCTTGGACCCAGGACTAATTGAGACTGTAACGTATGTTTTTCTTCACCCCTCTAAAGTTTTCCAGCTCATTGCTTTGAAGAAATGACTTTGTGATAAATAAAACTTAATTTTGAGTTATTTACATCGTTTTGGGTTTTTGGGAGTTCCAGTTTCCTATAGGAGGGCAGGAAGCAATCCCATGGGGGAAAGGTGCCACGTCCATCCCTCCTTCATTAAGACTAACAGCCCCCAAGCGCGACGGCACACGAATCCATAAAAAAATAGAGGCAATTTTAAAAATTAATTTTGAACTAAAACCAGAATATCTACTACTAGGAATTACTGATTTTGACATGGACACTAATACTAACAAGATTTTTTTCTATTTAACAACAGCAGCACGAATTAAGCTAGCCCAGATGTGGAAATCGCAGGATATCCCATCTATAGAGCAATGGACAGCGAAAGTTGTAGATATAATGAATATGGACCTTCTTACACAAAGGATATCTACAAATTATAACAAGACAAAAGCAACAAACTGGACAAACTTCCTCCTATTTCTAGAGGAGGAGAAAAGGGCATAGCCAATAAGAATAACAATTTATTTAAGAAAACATTATAACAATTGCCCACAAAAAAGTCATAATAACTACGCGAAAATACAAAATATAATTCCACTGTGCAGAAATTAGGTACTAGTGGATCAAAAACAAACTAAGTTAGCACGAACATCAGATCTCCCTTCACCCTTCAATGAACAAGAGTCACCAGTCTAAAGAAGATGTTTCTCAAGAGCATCCCCAGTGCAACCTGGAAGTAATTCCTGGACCTCACCAGCCCCCCCCCCCCTTCCATCGCCCTGAATGCATGAGTATGTATGTATGTAAGAGTGAGTGTCACATCCCTCTACCTCTATCTCCCTTCTTACTCCCCTAATTTTCTTCACTTTCCTGTCCCTATCCACTTGTTCCACCACTTTTTTATGTATTTAAAATAAAATGCACAATAAAAATAATAATAAAAAGTGGGACATAAAGAAATATAATAAATAAACAATAACATATTAATTGACTGGTTGCCCTGACACGACAAATAAAAACAACATATTAATTACTATCATGCTGTAATTAACATCAGGAGTTATGGGAGCCATGGTAGCACAATGGGTTAAACCCTTGTGCTGGCTGAACTGCTGAAGTTCGGCGGTTTGAAACCACCAGGTGGATTGAGCTCCCATCTGTCAACCCCAGCTTCCCATGTGGGGACATGAGAGAAGGATAGTAACACATTTGGCCATCCCCTAGACAACGTCTCTGTAGACAGCTGATTCTCTCACACCAGAAGTGACTTGCAGTATATTCTCAATAAAGATACGATGAAAGAAAATCAGGAGTAACATACCTCTCAGAGGCAGATTAGAGATTAGACATTACAGGGCTTAATTATCCTAGAATGGGAGAGGGTCTTTTTTCTCTCCAGATGTTTTCGACTACATCTCCCAGAACCCTAAGAATAAAGAATCATGGAGATGCATAGTGGCACCAAAAAACTCAAGGGTTTTCACTCCTGCAGCCTTCCCTGAGCTGGTAATTTCTAGAAAGACTGGATTACAAATCCCATCATCCCTAGTCAGCCAATGATGCATTTGGCTGTCTAAGGGTGCATTGACACTGTCAAATTAATGCAGCTCGACCCCATTTTAACTGTCATAGCTCCGTGCTATAGAATCCTGGGATTTGGGGCAGCACCAGCATCCTTTGACAGATAAGGCTGAAGACCTTGCAAAACTACAACTCCCAGGATTCCATCACGGGAGGCAAAGTGGGGTCAAAGTGCATTAATTCTGCAGTGCAGATGCACCCTGGGACTAATGACATTTCTAATCCAACAAATCAGGTTGGAAAAAGGCAGCTGTAATGATTCCGCTTTCTTGTAATGTAACAAACCCTGTAATTTTGAAATTCGCCCATTTGCCTTCCCTACCGGCTCACTTAACCCTGCAGGACAAGGGAACTTAATTCGTATTCCTCCTAAGTCTCTAAAGCAATTCCCCCAGGAGCTGGGAGCCCAATTAAGTCACCTTTCAGAGGCCTTTTTGCAATGCCAAGTGCCGGTTGGATCTCCAAATTTGGGCTTGAAAGCTCCCCCTCCCCATTTCCCAACAAAGCCGGCATTGTTGGCTCTCCCCCACCGGCTCCCCATAGACCCATCTGGAGTGCTCTCCTTGAATTACTCTCTCTTTGGGTGGCCTCACAAATGGCTGTAATTTAAGGTTGCGATTTGTCCCTATTCATGCCTTGATTCTTGCTCCCATCAAACAGAAGAATGCTATCAGAGGATTTCCAAAGGAGCCAGAGCTAAGCCAAAGGCAGGTGGTTTTGGAACATTGTGCCCGAATATCTGAGGACAGTTGAACCTAAGAAGGGAGAAAACAGCCAAGAAACTATTGTAGTGTTTTTTGAAAAGGAGATTACTACTTCAAATCCAAGCTTGAAGGCAAACATTGCAGGAGTAGGATGCCTTTATGGAAGTTCCATAGGTAGCTGATATGCACTGGTCACAATGTCCAGTAGAGACAGAAATCCTTGACCCTTCCATACTCATATGTGAAAATAGATGAATACAGTAGTTTTTCTCCACAAAAGGAAGAAACAGATATTCCTCCACAGGTCAAAGCACACAAACCTTCCGCATATTGGGAGTTACTCTTTTGCAGGTCTGATTATGCATGGATTTAATATGTTCACTGTGCAGGTACAGCTGCATCAGGGGCTCCAATTTTGTTTGTATTGCATTTAATGTTTGTTATAGTCCTAAGTTTCAGGGACTCTGCAGATAGGTGGCTTCTTTTGGCTGCAATCATAGGGCAAGCCACCTGTCAATTATAGTTAGGTTCCCTGGTCCCGCCCCCTTTGGGTTTTTGGAGGGAATAGGAGCCTTTTTGAGTTCAGTCCACACAGAGAAGCCTTTCGCACAAGACATAGAACCAAGAGCTCCTGTAGAAAGCTTCGTCTTCTACAGCTTGGCCAGGGAGAAAAGGCCCCACGGCTTGGCCGGGGAGATATACAGCCCCACAGCTTGGCCAAGGATTATACAGCCTTACAGCTCCTTCGCTGAGGGACTTCAGTCAGCCATCACTGAAACCTGAACTCCTTTTTCCCTGGAAGTCTACAAAGCTCTGCTTGGTAAGGGTCGCTCGCGGAAGCCAGACAGTTGGTACCGGGTGCAGGGGCTCCACGCCAACAGAGGCAAGTACAGACTGCCCAGATTAGAAGTTAAGGATTTCCCCATTAGTTACAGTTAAGAAGATAGTGCCTGTTCCCAGTGAACAAGATTGCAAGAGCCAATAGACTGTTAAGAAAGCTTGAAAGTACCTGTTTGTTTTCATTAATAAAGAACATTGTTGAACCTTTAAGCAATCTAAAGACTCTGTTTGGGGGAATCCAAGGGCCTTTAATCTGAGGCAGCCCCGGCGTCCCGTTGGGCACAGGAATTTATGTCCTGTCTACAGTTTTATGCACAGGCCCAGCGTGCGACAGCACATTCATTTTAGAAATGGGCACTAGAAACAATATCATATGAAAGCTGACTGGCACAACCTGGGGATCACAACCAGACACAGTGAAGACATCTGCCCTTGCACTATGCTACTCTGCTGCTGAGTATGCATGCCCAGTGTGGAACACATCTCACCAGGCCTATAGTGAGGGGGGTTTTTAGGGGTCAACCCCCCCCCCCAAATTTTCAGGTTAAAAGAAAACCAGTTTACTCATGAATTTTAACTGGTTAACTAAATCCCCATGCTAAGTCCATGAGATGCAAAAAATTAAGAGTCCCTCCAGAACTGCAAGCACTATCTCAAGCAAATATTGACCATTTATTCACACTGTCATTACTTGCAGCAATAGCTGATGTAGCGAAGCAACCAAGTTTGGGGGGGGGGGTGTTGAATGCTCTCACTAGGGAGGCCAGACTTGGTGGAGGTGGTTGACAGGGGCGGAGTTGCAGGCTACTGAAGGCTGCTCTGCCCCCTGCTGTGCTCTTTGCTTCAGCGTGAGCTAGGAGGCAGGTTTCAACCCCCCCTCCCGAAATTTTCAACCCCCCCCCCCCCAAAAAAAATTTCAACCCTCCCCAAAATTGTTTTCTGGCTACGGCCCTGCATCTCACCACACTAAAACAGTAGATGTGGCTCTTAATGAGACATGCCACATTATCATGGGGTGTCTGCACCCTACACCACTGGAGAAATTACACTGTTTAGCCGGTATTGCACCACCTGACATCCGCCAGGAAGTAGCAGCCAATAGTGAAAGGACCAAGGCAGAGACATCTCCAGCTCATCCCTTGTTTGGGTATCAGCCAGCACGTCAACGACTTAAATCAAGAAATAGTTTTCTAAGATCTACAGAGACACTCGCTGGAACACCTCAGCAAGCGAGAGTCCAAAAGTGGCAGGCTCAAACCCAGAACCTCAGTCAATGGCTGATACCAAATGAGAGACTCCCCCTGGGCACACAGAAGACTGGGCGACTTGGAAGGTGCTGAACAGACTGCGCTCTGGCACCACGAGATGCAGAGCCAACCTTAAGAAATGGGGCTACAAAGTGGAATCCATGACATGCAAATGTGGAGAAGAGCAAACACTGACCACCTGCTGCAATGCAACCTGAGCCCTGCCACATGCACAATGGAGGACCTTCTTATAGTAACACCAGAGGCACTCCAAGTGGCCAGCTCATGTTCAAAGGACATTTAATCAACTACCAAGCTTGCAAACTTTGTGTTTTGTTTGTTTGTTTGTTTAAAAATGCAATACAACTGTTTGGTTTGCTCCTGACACGATAAATAAACACTTTAGAAATCTTTAGGTCCTCCAAAACGACCAAAGAATTACTCTGCAGGACCATCCTAGAGGTTCCTAGAAACAATACTTTTCTATCATTTGTAGATCTTCCAGCAGAATTCTATAGTTAACTTCTGGGGGGGAAAAGTCATATTAGAAAACCTAGAGATTTCTAGAGTGATGTCCTTTCAGGTTTAAAAGAAGTAGTTATTTTTAATTTGCATTTTTTCCCAATTTGATGGGGATGTGGCAATCTTAACCTCAGTAAATGTGGAGGCCTGGCTATATTCTCCAATTTATTGGAATGTTCTCCTGTAGTATTGGGGTGGGGGGAAAAACACATTGGATTCTCCACCATATTAGAATTATGTTGACTGCAATGTTGAAATAAATGTGGAACATAAAGAAATATAATAAATAAACAGTAACATAATAATTACTATCATACTGCACTTAACATCAGGAGTAATGAAAGCCACGGTGGCACAATGGGTTAAACCTTTGTGCTGGCTGAACTGCTGACCTGAAGACCTGAAGTTTGGCGGATTGAATCTCCAAGATGGGGTTCTTCCCAAATGAGTTCTCAACAGTCAGGAAATAGTTAATACTAACCAACAATAACAAATGATAACCTGCATTATTTCCATTCAAGGGCCATCCAGAATCCTAGGGCATAAAATTAGCTCCCTATCTACTACTGTAGCTCACTGTTGTTCTAATAAATGCTGTGCAGAGGCAGACATTCAATATTATTATTATTATTATTATTATTATTATTATTATTTCTCACCTGCCTCTTCTTGTGGGTCGAGGTGGATTTTTGTATATTCAGTGTGCCATTATCATATTCTGATTAAGATTGTGTTGAAGCTTGGCCTGTCACTGAACATCGAGATGCTGTTCCAGCAGTCACCAGCCATCCCCTCCCCAATGCCAGAAATACAGCTTAATGGTGTAACATTAGAAAATGTTGACCATTTCCGCTACCTTGGCAGCCACCTCTCCACCAAAGTCAACATTGACACCGAAATACAACACCGCCTGAGCTCTGCGAGTGCAGCATTTTTCCGAATGAAGCAGAGAGTGTTTGAGGACCGGGACATCTGTAGGGATACCAAGATGCTTGTCTATAAAGCTATTGTCCTCCCAACCCTGCGAGACGTGGACAGTCTACAGACGTCACATGCAACTCCTGGAACGATTCCATCAGCGCTGCCTCGAAAATCCTGCAAATCTCTTGGGAAGACCAGGACAAATGTCAGCGTGCTGGAAGAAGCAAAGACCACCAGCATTGAAGCGATGGTCCTCCACCATCAACTCTGCTGGACCGGCCACGTTGTCCGGATGCCTGACCACCGTCTCCCAAAGCAGTTGCTCTACTCTGAACGTAAGAACGGAAAACGGAATGTTGGTGGACAGGAAAAGAGATTTAAAGATGGCCTCAAAGCCAACCTTAAAAACTCTGGCATAGACACTGAGAACTGGGAAGCCCTGGCCCTTGAGCGCTCCAGCTGGAGGTCAGCTGTGACCAGCAGTGCTGCAGAATTCGAGGAGGCACGAGTGGAGGGTGAAAGAGAGAAATGTGCCAGGAGGAAGGTGCGTCAAGCCAACCCCAACTGGGACCGCCTTCCACCTGGAAACCAATGCCCACACTGCGGAAGAAGATGCAGAGCAAGAATAGGGCTCCACAGCAACATACGGACCCACAGGGAAACCCATGATGGAAGACCATCTTACTCGTCCAATGAGAGATCGCCTAAGTAAGTAAAGTATTACTATTATTATTTCTCACCCGCCTCTTCTTGTGGGTCAAGGTGGGTTTTTGTATATTCAGTGTGCCATGATCATATTCTGATTAAAATTGTGGAAGTAAGGTTGTTCATGGTGTACATTTTGCACAGTACATCAATCTGCACCATTTCACATTGCATACTGGTGTGAAATTCACCTTTGCTTGTGCAACCATGCAGTATTCTAACATGGCAACGTCACACAATTGCCACATAGTTCAGTAAACGTAAGGCTCTGCCTCATCTCGTTGTTAGAGGACCTTGGCCTTAATTAAGTTGTCTCTCTAGAAAATGTCTAACTCTATTGATAACTTCCTTGACTTTGATTGATTTGTTTTTATCACTGGTATCAACAAGTGTGGATAGCCCTATAGTTGTATCTCCAGTCTGTTAAAAGCTTCAGCCAGCAAGGCAATCGTGGCCTGTCCTCATAGTGCTCCCAACAGCACAAAGCTAGAAATGAAACACAACAACACAATGCACAAAAGGATGGTGGATTGGGAATACATGTTGGATGCTTTTCTTTCCTTTCTTTCTCAAAGAGTAAGATAAGACAGTATTGGAAAAAGGACAAGGGACATTTCAGCCCTGGTTGCTGGGATAAAGGCTTCCTTAAATGATGATGTTGATGTTTTCTTCCCAACACTCAGCCTTTGAGGATGCTCAGCACTTGATCACTCTGTAGATCTTTTTCGGTCCAGGGCTATTCTGATTCGCAACGGCTCTCCAAGCTCACAAATGACTTTGGGCTTATCTGTAGGGGCTCAATAGCCCTCACTGATTGAGAAGTCACTCTTGGGTGTCTGCATGACATTCGAGGATTTCAGAACCTTATCACAAAGTAAACCAGGTTAAACCAGTTGAGCACAAAGCTAAGGAAAGTCAGAGAATCCTCTGGTGTTTGAGCAAAATACAGAGCAGCCTTACAGTTTGTGCACAGTATGGATAGCACAACAGACTCTGATGTGAACTGGTCTACTGTCCACTCAATCTACTGCTGCCATCTTCAAATGATGATGATGATGTTATACATATATCCCACTTTATTTCTATAAAAAGAGATCCTGGAACTCTTCCATTATCCAGGCAGAAGCCACTAGGGGGTGATAGAGAGTGATGGATAGTCCATTTGACAAGGGTGGAGGATGGGTTGAAGGAGTCAAACCATTGCCCCCTGTTTTCCTATTATTCCCCCCCCCCCCCATGTCACCATTGTGGAAACAACCCTTGTATATTATAAGGGAAGTGGGGAGAGGGAATAACCAGCAAAAAGGGGGGTGGTTTTCCTCCTTCAACTCCCCCATAAAATGGACTGTCCTTCTCTCTTTAGTGCCCCTAGTGGCCTCCACCTGGATAATGTAATGTGATGTTTTATACTTTACTAGCAGTCCCCTGCCATGCGTTGCTGTGGCCCAGTCTGGTGATATGGAAAATAAAGTAATTAGAAAGTGCTGGTGTCTAATATATGTAATTTCTTTATGCTTGTGGGTAAACAGTATTTCTTGCTGTTTCTTTGTTGGTGTTGATGTCAAGATTGTCTGGTTTCCCTACTTTGGAACATGCAACATATAATTGTCCTTTTTTAAGGGTCTCTTTCAAATCTATAATACTATATCTCTCTCTGTGTGAATCATATCTATCTATCCATCTATATCTATGGCTGGATGGCTCTTTGTCAGGAGGACTTTGATTATATTTTCTTGCCCTGATGAAGGGAGTTGGATTGGATGGCCTTGAGTATTTTCTGTTGGTCATGGGGGTTCTGTGTGGGAAGTTTGCCCCGAATTCTGTTGTTTGTGGGGTTCAGAATGCTCTTTGATTGTAGGTGAACTGTGAATCCCAGTGACTACAACTCCCAAATTTCAAGATCTATTTTCCCCAAGCTCCACCAGCGTTCACATTTGGGCATATTGAGATTTGTGCCAAGTTTGGTCCAGATCCATCATTGTTTGAGTCCACAGTGCTCTCTGGATGTAGGTGAACTACAACTCCAAAACTCAATGTCAATGCCCACCAAAACCCTTCCAGTATTTTCTGTTGGTCATGGGAGTTCTGTGTGCCAAGTTTGGTTCAATTCCATCGTTGATGGAGTTCAGAATGGTCTTTGATTGTAGGTGAACTATAAATCCCAGCAACTACAACTCCCAAATGACAAAATCGTAATTTTTTGAGTGATGGTCACTCCTTGTGTTGTGAGACGTTTTGTTGCCAAATTTGGTGTGATTTCGTTCATTGGCTCTTTTGTTTTTAAGGTACTCATTATGCACAGAGCATTTATATATATATAGATTGTTATGTTGTTTATTTTACTGCAATTTGTATTTTTGTATTGTAATTTGTTGTTCGGGCTTGGCCTCATGTAAGCCGCTCCGAGTCCCTGTTGGCAGGGTATAAATAAAGATGATGATGATGAGGATGATGATGATGATGATTATTATTATTATTGAGATCCTCTTTTCCCCACACTCATCACCACAAGGGAAAGGTGACAGATAGGGTCCATGTTGCTGTCATTGCCATTACTGCATAGATCCGGGCCATTGTCTATGCAATGTGGACTGGTCCACATCAGACCTGGTTGTGCTGTCCACATTATGCCCAAACTGCAGAGCTACTCCAGAGTTTCACTCAAACTCCTGAGCATCACCTGACCTTTCTGACTGCTCCCAGCTGGCCACCAAATGATTGATCAGTGTAGCTAAACTCATTCTCAGCTATGCTGGGCCCGGTTCTGTTCAACATCTTTATTAATGACTTAGATGAAGGGCTAGAAGGCATGATCATCAAGTTTGCAGACACCAAATTGGGAGGGAGAGCCAATACTCCAGAGGACAGGAGCAGGATTCAAAACGATCTTGACAGATTAGATAGATGAGGGGCCAAAACTAACAAAATGAAGTTCAACAGTGACAAATGCAAGATACTCCACTTTGGCAGGAAAAAAATGCAAAGATACAGAATGGGGGACAATGCCTGGCTCGAGAGCAGTACGTGTGAAAAAGATCTTGGAGTCCTCGTGGACAACAAGTTAAACATAAGCCAACAATGTGATGTGGCGGCAAAAAAGCCAATGGGATTTTGGCCTGCATCAATAGGAGCATAGTGTCTAGATCTAGGGAAGTAATGCTCCCCATGCTCTATTCCGCTTTGGTTAGACCACACCTGGAATATTGTGTCCAATTCTGGGCATCACAATTCAAGAGAGATATTGACAAGCTGGAATGTGTCCAGAGGAGGGCGACTAAAATGATCAAGGGTCTGGAGAACAAGCCCTATGAGGAGTGGCTTAAGGAGCTGTGCATGTTTAGCCTGAAGAAGAGAAGGCTGAGAGGAGATATGATAGCCATGTATAAATATGTGAGAGGAAGCCACAGGGAGGAGGGAGCAAGCTTGTTTTCTGCTTTCCTGGAGACTAGGATGCGAAACAATGGCTTCAAACTACAAGAAAGGAGATTCCATCTGAACATGAGGAAGAACTTCCTGACTGTGAGAGCCGTTCAGCAGTGGAACTCTCTGCCTGAGTGTGGTGGAGCTTTTTAAAAGAGGCTGGATGGCCATCTGTCAGGGGTGATTTGAATGCAATATTCCTGCTTCTTGGTAGGGGGTTGGACTGGATGGCCCATGAGGTCTCTTCCAACTCTTTGATTCTATGATTCTATGATTCTATGTTCCTCAGACTGTATCCTGGAGCTCAAAACCAAGCAGATCATTTGAGTGTTGTTCTAAGACTTTGGAAACCAATCCTTGCTCAGCTATAGAAGCCTACTGGAGGACTTTGGGCAAGTCACACTCTCTCAGCTTTAGAGGAAAGCCATGGAAAACTTGCAAAGAATCTTGCCAAGAAAATCCTAAGATATGGTTGCCATTAATTGGGATCAATTTGAAGTTGCCCAAGAGCAATGAGCAGAGATTAAATCTAGGCCTTCTAAATACAAAGCAGATACCTTGTTCCTTGGTTAAAGCCTTCCTCCCACTCTGATATTACATCTTGCCATGCATGACAAGTTTTGCTGTATTGAATTGTTTTACCCTTACAGATATCTAGCCTGCACCAGTGATAAAAAGTAATCAATCAAAGTCAAGGAAGTTATCAATGAAGTTAGACATTTTCTAGAGAGACATCTTAATTAAGGCCAAGGTCCTCTATCAAGGAGATGAGGCATAGCTTTATGTTCACTGAACTATGTGGCGACTATGCAACGTTGCCATGTTAGAGGACTGCATGGTTGCACAAGCAAAGGTGAATTTCTCATCAGTGTGCAATGTGAAATGGTGCAGATTGATGTACAATACAAATGAATAGAATCATAGAGTTGGAAGAGACCTCATGGGCCATCCAGTCCAACCCTATTCTGCCAAGAAGCAGGAAAATTACATTAAAAGCATCCCCGACAGGTGGCCATAGAGCCTCTGCTTAAAAGCCTCTAAAGAAAGTGTCTCCACCACACTCCAGGGCAGAGAGTTCCACGGCTGAACTGCTCTCATAGTTAGGAAGTTCTTCCTCATGTTCAGGTGGAATCTCCTTTCCTGTAGTTTGAAGCCATTGTACCCATCGTAGTCTCCAGGGCAGCAGAAAACAAGCCTGCTCCTTCCTTCCTATGACTTCCCATCTCATATTTATACATGGCTATCATGTCTCCTCTTCTGCAGGCTAAACGTTTCCAGCTCTTTAAGCTGCTCCTCATAGGGCTTGTTCTCCAGACCCTTGAGCCTTTGAATCACCCTCCTCTGGACACATATCAGCTTGTCAACATCTCCCTTCAATTGTGGTGCCCAGAATTGGACACAGTGTGATTCCAGGTGTGGTCTGACCAAGGCAGAAGAGAGGGGTAGAATTACTTCCCTGGATCGAGACACTAGACTCCTATTGATGCAGGACAAAATCCCGTTGGCTTTTTTTTTGCCACCGCATGACATTGTTGGCTCATGTTTAACTTATTGTCCATGAAGACTCCAAGATCTTTTTCACACGTACTACTGTCAAACCTGAGGAATCTCCTGAGGAATCTGTACAAGGACCAAGTAGCAACAGTAAGAACTGACCACGGAACAACAGACTTGTTCAAGATTGGGAAAGGCGTACGGCAAGGCTGCATCCTCTCACCCAACCTTTTTAACTTGTATGCAGAACACATCATGCGATGTGCGGGGCTTGATGAATGCAAAGCTGGGGTGAAAATTGCTGGAAGAAACATTAACAACCTCAGATATGCAGATGACACCACTCTGATGGCCGAAAGCGAGGAGGAGCTGAGGAGCCTTCTAATCAAGGTGAAAGAAGAAAGCGCAAAAGCTGGGTTGCAGCTAAACATTAAAAAAACCAAGATTATGGCAACAAGAATGATTGACAACTGGGAAATAGAGGGAGAAAACGTGGAGGCAGTGACAGACTTTGTATTTCTAGGTGCAAAGATTACTGCAGATGCAGACTGTAGCCAGGAAATCAGAAGACACTTACTTCTTGTGAGGAGAGCAATGTCCAATCTCGATAAAATAGTAAAGAGTAGAGACATCAGACTGGCAACAAAGATCCACATAGTCAAAGCCATGGTATTCCCTGTAGTAACCTACGGATGTGAGAGCTGGACCTTAGGGAAGGCTGAGCGAAGGAAGATTGATGCTTTTGAGCTGTGGTGCTGGAGGAAAGTGCTGAGAGTGCCTTGGACTGCGAGAAGATCCAACCAGTCCATCCTCCAGGAAATAAAGCCCGACTGCTCATACTGGAGGGAAGGAGACTAGAGACAAAGTTGAAGTACTTTGGCCACATCATGAGGAGACAGCAAAGCCTAGAGAAGACGAATTATGCTGGGGAAAGTGGAAGGCAAAAGGAAGAGGGGCCGACCAAGGGCAAGATGATGGATGGCATCCTTGAAGTGACTGGACTGAGCTTGAAGGAGCTGGGGGTGGTGATGGCCGACAGGGAGCTCTGGCGTGGGCTGGTCCATGAGGTCATGAAGAGTCGGAGACGACTGAATGAATGAACAACAACAACACTGTCAAACCAGGCATTGTCCACCATTCTGTTATCTTTAAATTTCATTTTTTTTCTGAAATGTCCACCATGCTTACTTCTAAATGGAATATGATCACAGCACACTGATTACACCCAATTGTCCGATTGCTTCCATATGTTGTATATGTCATCAGCTGGATGACTGCCTATATACATATTTAATATGTATTGATAGACTACCATGCTGCATAGCAAAAGATTCCATAAGTCAATTATGGAACCAGCACATAGCTGATGTAGTTGCATCTTCCACTATTATTTACGAGCTTCCTGTCCACTCAACTGTAAGCCTTATTTAAAAGACAAAGCAACAGCCATCAAGTGCTGTGGCTTACATCAACAGAGATAACTCTCTGCAAGGTCAAGCATTAGTTCTGTATGGGCTCTTCCTACTCATGGTATCTTCCTGTTTAAAGCTCTGCTCCTTCACTACTCTTTTTTCCTAAGGGCTGCAATAAAATGCATTAGTGGTTTCAGCTCCCATTTAGATCCCATTCCAGTAATTCGAGCCAAACCCTACTTTCAGTATTTTCTTAGGAATAATAATAATAATAATAATAATAATAATAATAATAATAACAATAATAAAGTATGAGCCTTTCTGGTAAATTCCTTGGAGTTGGACTCCTTCAATAGCAGCCGCAGTGAGATTACAGACTCTCAAACCACTGGGGCATTGAAGCTAATCCCATTTTTATATCACTGCCATGCCATAGGAATTGGTATTTGGCTCCTGAAGTTCTCCTCTGTAACGGCAATGGAAATTAGAAACAAAACCTGATGTGATGGATAGGATATGGCACCTTAGCATCAATGGATGCTGCTCTCTGAGCAGACCCAAAATTTGCCCTGACATGACCTTGTCATCTACAAGCAATCCATCTTCCTCATTAGGAAAGCATTTTTTTCCTGCAGTACGGAGGCTTTTCTCCATCTGGCGCCTGGCCACAGAGCAATGCAATGGCTCCCATGGCATAGAGCAGTGGTTCTCAACCTTCCTAATGCTGTGACCCCTTAATACAGTTCCTCATGTTGTGATGACCCCCAACTATAACATTATTTTCAATGCTACTTCATAACTGTGATTTTGTTACTGCTATGAATCATAATGTAAATATCGATAGGCAGGATGTATTTTCATTCACTGGATCAAATTTGGCACAAACACCTGATACGTCCAAATTTGAATACTGGTGGAGTTGGGGGAGGATTGATTTGTCATGAGAGAGTTGTAGTTGCTGGGATTTATAGTTCACCTACAATCAAAGAGCATTCTGAACTCCACCAATGATGGAATTGAACCAAACTTGGCATACACAACTCCCATGATCAACAGAAAATACTGGAAGGGTTTGGTAGACATTGATCTTGAGTTTGAAAGGTGTACTTCACCTACATCTAGAAAGCACTGTTGACTCATACAATGATTGATCTGGAACAAACTTGACATGCATACTCAATATGCCCAAATGTGAACACTGGTGAATTTTCGGGAAAATAGACCTGGACACTTGGGAGTTGTAGTTACTGGGATTTATAGTTCATCGACAATCAAAGATCATTCTGAACCCCACCAATGATAGAATTGAACCAAACTTGATATACAGAACACCCATGACCAACGGAAAATGCTGCAAGGGTTTGGTAGACATTGACCTTGAGTTTTGAAACCCCCTCACAACTCCCCCAGGAGTCCCGACCCCTAGGTTAAGAAACCCTGCCATAGAGGGAGAGCAGAATCTGTCTTAGGTTTAACGGTGCTATCCAGGGTGCTGAAGGCATTGGAAGAGATGAGGTTGAGAACAGTGGATATTAAAGGTCTGGAAGCATGCCATATGAGGAATGGCTTGGGGAACTGAGTATGTTTAGCTTAGAGAAGAGGCAGGTATGATAGCCATGTTGAAAATGATGTCATAAGGAAGAAGGAGCAGGCTTGTTTTCTGCTGCTCTAGAGATTAGGACGCAGATCAATGGATTCAAACTACAGAAAAAGATATTTCACCTGAACATGAGGAATAATGTTCTAATGGTAAGAGTCATTTTGTCAGTGGAATGTCTCATCTGGGAGTGTGGTGGTGTCTCCTCTAGAGGGTTATAAGCAGAAGCTGGATGGTCAACTATCAGGAGTGCTTTGATTGTGTGCATCCTGGTGACAGAATCAGATTGAACTGGATGGCCCTTGGGATCCTAAGGACTTTATGATTCTAAGTTCAGGATAAAACCCAAGTGGCAACTATAGCCTACAGTAGATTCACCCCTGAAGTGACAGGGAAACCACCAACCATCCCTGGACAAAGGTTTGGTTTTGCTGATATGGTGATGTAAGAGTGTACGAGGTGTTACACTCTTACATCACCATACCAGCCCCTTTAACTCCCCTTTAACTGCCCCTATAACTCCAGGGAGAGAGTCAGAAGCTGGTGCTGAAAGCACCTTGAGGGTAGGCTGCTGTGGGATCAGGAGGGTGGAGGGTATAAAAGGAAGTGATTAGACGAAGCTGGAGGGAGATGAGGTTGTGGCTGTGTTGAATTTGTCTGTGAAATGTTGGAAATAAATCAACAGGAATGAGTACGTCTAAGACTTATTGGTGTTTATTAAGCACAGCTTGGCAGTAGGACAGCAGTAAATTATGCATGCCATGTTCCTACTGTCCAGCTGCCTAAGGAAGAGGAGAAAAATTTCCACAGATGACTACTCTCAGCTTTTGGAAAACCCCAAAACTTCCACAAGTCTATCTCAGTATGGCCAAGACGTTCTTTGACTCTACCAGCATTTTTACACTGGAGGGCAAGAAGATGACAGCAGAAGTCAGAGACCAGCAGGAAGAAGTTCATCTGGAGGATGTCTGTGTCCAATGAACTGCTGCTTGAGAAGATGCAGATCAACAACCAGACATATCTAGCTGGCTTTGTGCAGCCTGTGGTGAAATAGTGAGCAAGGAGTACTGGACACCTCCTTTCAGAACATCTAAAACAGTATGTATAGTAATGAATACCCCTGATTATATTGATATGAGTCACTACAGCTTTCTGGCCCACCACATCAGTAGAGCTTGAGTAAATCGCCTTTTTAAGACTACTGAATGACCCCCATATCTACAGAGATACATTCCAAGACCTGATCCCATGGATAATAGTGAATCTATACTTTGATTGTACTTGGGATGGAAGAGTACCATAGAATTGTCATTGGAGCACAATAGAGAGGCTCACAAACACTTATGGCAAGAATATTTTTGGAGCATGGATAAGGGGGCCAAACTGTATACTTTTCCCATACCCAAATTCTCTCCAAGCAACATGGACAGTTATAGTTATAAATTGTTTGTAGTGCATCCCTTTCCTTGGGATGGCCATACTGGTCAGTTGTAAGGCCAAACAGGGCATAGGGTTACAGCGTGTGTTAGATGGGGATACACTCCCCCTGAAGACGCAGGTTCGCAGCTTGGGAGTGATCCTGGACTCATCGCTGAGCCTGGAACCCCAAGTCTCGGCGGTGGCCGGGAGAACTTTTACACAATTAAAACTTGTGCGCCAGCTGCGCCCGTACCTTGGGAAGTCGGATCTGGCCACAGTGGTCCACGCTCTTGTTACATCCCAATTAGATTACTGCAACGCACTCTACGTGGGGTTGCCTTTGAAGACTGTTTGGAAACTCCAACTAGACCAATAGGCAGCAGCCAGATTACTTACTGGAGCAACATACAGGGAGCATACCACCCCCCTGTTGTGTCAGCTCCACTGGCTGCCGATCCAATTCCGAGCACAATTCAAAGTGCTGGTTTTGACCTACAAAACCCTATACGGTTCCGGCCCAGTGTATCTGTCCAAACGGATCTCCCTCTATGTCCCACCTCGAAGTTTAAGATCTTCTGGGGAGGCCCTGCTCTCGACCCCGCCACTCTCACAAGTGAGGTTGGCGGGGACGAGGAGCAGGGCCTTCTCAGTGGTGGCCCCTCACCTGTGGAACTCACTCCCCGGGGAAATTAGAACCAACATCCCTCCTTTCCTTTAGAAGGAAATTAAAAACATGGATTTGGGACCAGGCGTTTGGGCAATCTGGCAGATAAATAAAGGACTACGACGACGGATAGGAATAGACAATGTGGAATGAAGTATGGACTCTGAGTTGGCGAACGCTGAGCATGACATTGGTTATTGATTGTGATATATATTGATTGTTTTAATTGTTATAACTGTTTAATTGCTGTTTTTATGCGTTTTGTATTATGGTGTAGGCATCGAATTGTGCCTGTTTGTAAGCCGCCCTGAGTCCCCCCTCAGGGGTTGAGAAGGGTGGGGTAGAAGTACACGAAATAAATAAATAAATAAATAAGGATATTCCATGCCTGTCTCCATTTTCAGCTATGGAAAGCTGGAGTTATATATAGAAAGCACTCTGAATCCTGGTTTAGCGACCCTGAGTCCTAGTTTTAATGATGATGATGCCAGACAGTCTACCTCCCCAAACTACAGCTCTTTCAGCAGATAATTCTAATTATTTTGACACCAAATTACAAATACCAGAATTCCATAGGTTGAGGTTATATCAGGTAAAGCAGCTCAAACCGCTATAATGATGTTATAACTCCAAATTAAGTGTCATCTGGTACTATCCTGTCAGTCGTGACTTTGTCAGTAGGGCAGAACATCCATTCCAAGCTTTAGCCCCAGCTTTAATGGAGCTGTCCCATCTATTGGATCTATTTGCAGGACAGAATTCAGCACCTTGGACAGTTCATTGGACAACATCCTGGAGTGGAGTATTCCCTGCTGAGATGATGCCTATTCAACCATACAATTGTAGAGCTGCAACTCCATCCTATGGAATCCTGGGATTTGCAGTTTGTGGAGAAAGTACTTTGAATTCTCCATTGCAGAGCTCTACAACTACAAACTCCAAAATTCCACAGGACGTTGCCAATGCAATTAAAGTGGGTTATAGCACAACAAGTGTGACAGGGACTATCAAAACCATCAGATACCGTTGCTTGCTGCATTCTCCCTGGCTGTAAATGTGGTTTGTGAAGTTGCTAAAAGCACACAATGCTGTGCATCCCACAAAAGCAGAGATCAGGGGAGTTGGGGAGAAATTGCACATAATCATTGGGTTACCTTCATACACAATTCGCTCATTTCTGATTAGAAAGTCTCTCTGTGGGACAATGGATGTACAACCTGTCAACAAATATGGAGGCCCTGGCTTGACTTTCAATATGAAACCATGACAAATGATTCTATCAGAGGTTGTCTTATTGCACATATGTAATGTAAAGGGTATTGTCAAGAAAGACTAATTGTCTTTGGTATCTGAGCACCAGTTTTATTCTAAGTAGAGGTGAAAAACTACTTCATGGGCACTGGTAACATCATCATCTGAAGAGAAGGATTGCAATCATGTGTCCAGAGGAGGGCGACTAAATGATCAAGGGTCTGGAGAACAAGCCCTATGCGGAGCGGCTTAAGGAGCTGGGCATGTTTAGCCTGAAGAAGAGAAGGCTGAGAGGGGATATGAATAGCCATGTATAAATATGTGAGAGGAAGCCACAGGGAGGAGGGAGCAAGCTTGTTTACTGCTTCCTTGGAGACTAGGACGCGGAACAATGGCTTCAAACTACAAGAGAGGAGATTCCATCTGAACACGAGGAAGAACTTCCTGACTGTGAAAGCCATTCAGCAGTGGAACTCTCTGCCCCGGAGTGTGGTGGAGGCTCCTTCTTTGGAAGCTTTTAAACAGAGGCTGGATGGCCATCTGTCAGGGGTGATTTGAATGCAATATTCCTGCTTCTTGGCAGGGGGTTGGACTGGATGGACCATGAGGTCTCTTCCAACTCTTTGATTCTATGATTCTATGATTCTATGCATTGTCGAAGGCTTTCAGGGCCAGAATCACTGGGTTGCTGTAGGTTTTTAAGGCTGTATGATCATGTTCTAGAAGCATTCTCTCCTAACATTTCGCCTGCATCTAGGACAGTGGTTCTCAACCTGGGATCCCAGATGTTTTTTGCCTACAACTCCCAGAAATCCCAGCCAGTTTACCAGCTGTTAGGATTTCTGGGAGTTGAAGGCCAAAAACATCTGGGGACCCCAGGTTGAGAACCACTGATCTAGGAGGATGCCTGCCATAGATGCAGGTGAAATATCAGGAGAGAATGCTTCTAGAACATGGCCATACAGCCTGAAAGCCTACAACACCCCAGATTGCAATCATCATTATTGATACCAAAGTGGGAATCATGCAGCTCCCCAGAGATGGTTGGACTGCAGCTCCAAGCATCTAACTAACCAAGCAATGTTAGAGGATGCTAGGAATTGCACTCCAACAACTCTGGAGGACTTCCTGATTCCCACCCTGATCTATAACTTTATGAGTGATCCAAGTATTTCGCATCTTTAGAATCATTGCAGTATCCAATTTTCTTTTATATTATGGTTCAGAAGGTTTGAGTCAGAGGTGGATGGACTAAAGTCATACTATCAGTCTATTGATCAAGCAGTGCCAAAGGTTTGAATCTCAGAGTGGATGGCGGTGCATTTTTCTTATAATGACAAGGAAATTGCATATTAGAGCAGCACAAATTGTAGCATGGAAGACAGCAAAAACAATTTTGGAAGGCTTAATGGCAGTTCCTTTACAGGCCCCATTTTGAACACCTTTATATCTCAAGTACTTCCACCGATTCTCTACGGGGCTGAAATACGCGGATAGCAACAGTTGAAACTATTCAAAATAAGTTTCCGAAGGAGCTGCTCGCATTCCTCCCAGGGGTGCCCTGCTCATTGCTAAGGCAGGAAGCTTATCTTCCCTCTATTAAGGCAAGAATTCATAAAACATCTATACTTTATGGGGGAAAGACTGATGAACTGAGAGGAAAGTAATCTAGCAAAATTATGTTTCATCATGGCGTAGAGGGCGTGCTGATCAAATCTGCAGGTGACACAAAATTAAGAGGGGTAGCAAATACCCCAGAGGACAGGATCAGAATCCAAAATGACTTTAACAGATTAGAGAGCTGGGTCAAAATTAACAAAATGTATTTCTACAGGGAGAAATACCACACTTAGGCAATAAAAATGCAATCCACTGATATAGGATAGGGGACACCTGCCTTGAAAACAGTCCATGTGAAAGAGATCTGGGAGCCCTAATAGACCAGAAGCAGAACATGAGTCAGGAGCATGATGTGGCAGCTGGAAGTCAATGTGATTCTAGATTGCATCAAAAGGAGTTAGTTTTCTTCCTATCAGCTGTCTTCACTATTGAGTTTTCACAACTGTGTACAGTATGGGGGGCAGTGGGTTAAACCCCTGTGCAGAGGCGGCCCTAGGTAATTTTCAATAGTAAGCAAACAGTATTCCCCCCCCCCCACCCGCCCCACAACGAATCACTGGTATATATTTTCTGTTCGTCGTGGGAGTTCTGTGTGCCATATTTGGTTCAATTCCATCATTGGTGGAGTTCAGAATGCTCTTTGATTGTAGGTGAACTATAAATCCCAGTAACTACAACTTGCATATGTCAAGGTCTATTTTCCCCCAAAAGCGCCCTTGGGCAAAATCAACTATACTGCAAATGCTTACTTTGCGTAATGGGTTGAGCTGCCCCTGTGCTGGCAGGACTGAAGACTGACAGGTCGCAGGTTTGAATCCGGAGAGAGCGCGGATGAGCTCCCTCTATCAGCTCCAGCTCCCCATGTGGGGACATAAGAGAAGCTTCCCACAAAGATGGTAACACATCAAAACATCCGGGCATCCCCTGGGCAATGTCCTTGCAGATGGCCAATTCTCTCACACCAGAAGCAACTTGTAGTTTCTCAAGTCACTCCTGACACGACAAAAAAAATCACTAAACAACTGCTAATATGCTTCCTACTTCTTCATCACACTAGAGAATGAATCCACACTAGAGAATGACTCCTGCAGAAGTCTGGGTTTGTAGTTTAGTGAGGCTGTTAAACACTCCTCCCTAAACTACAAATCCCAGAATTCTGCAGGAGGCAGAAACTGGATTTAAAGTGGATTAATTCTCTAGTGTGATGAGGTCCAAGGGAGGCATTTTGTGGGTCAAGATTAGATAGATAGATAGATAGATAGATAGATAGATAGATAGATAGATAGATGATAGATAGATAGATAGATAGATAGATAGATAGATAGATAAGCATACAGACAAACAAAATGCCTCTACAAAGCATGGGGGATTTTATTCATTGGGGGATTTTCCCATTTTAGGCCCAGGAGAGGTATTTTTCAGGAAAAAGTAAATGTTCATTCCCAGAGGACAAAAATATTGTAAAAATGCCCCCCAAACATCATAGATAGAGGATGTTTTCAGGCATAGTTTTATTGACTCCTTGGGGTCCCAGAGGGAAACAAAAAATTCCCAGAGCTTTGCCCACTCCAACTCTTCAGCAATAGAGGTCTGGTCTTTGTGACTGTTTATTTATTTATTATTTACTTACTGTATTTATATACTGCCCTTCTCAGCCCGCAGGCTACTCAAGGAAGTTGGAAGAATACTCTAAAGCAGTGGTTTGCAACCAATGGGTCCCCAAATGTTTTGGCCTTCAACTCCCAGAAAACTAGCTGGGATTTCTGGGAATTGTAGGCCAAAACACCTAGGGACCCACAGGTTGAGAACCGCTGCCCTAAAGGCACCAGATCTTGTCTGATCTCAGAAGCTAAGGACACTCGGTCTCAGTCAGTACTTCGATGGGAGACCACCACCGAAACCTTGACACCATGGGCTATATTTCAGAAGAAAGAACTAACAAAGCTACTTATGAGCATTCCTTTCCTGAAAAAAACTCTATGAAATTAGTGAAGGCTTCTATAAGTCAATGGGTGACCTGAAGACCCATATAAACACATACACAATGGTCGGAGCAATAGATTCCAATACAGTTTACTCCTGTAATTTGTAAGTAATCCCTGGAATTTAATAGGGGTCTAAGTACTCTAAAGGCACCAAATTCTTTATGGTTTTGGAAGCTAAGCAGGGTCAAACCCATTGAGTACTTGGATGGGAGACTACCAATGAAGACCAGATGCTATAGGCAATAACTCAGTGGAAGGAACTCACAAGACCACCTTGCTTAAGAAACCACATGATACTCTGAATTTCATGGAGTTGCCATAAATCAACAGTCAACCTGGAGGCACATACATACATTTCACTACTCCATGAATCTATAATTTTCCTTTTAAGTGAGAGATGGGAGGAGGTGGTTCCGTGTCATGCAAACCAAATGTCTGTAAATTAATCCGCTGACTTTTGCAACAGTCAGATGCAAAAGCGAGAGCTTGTCTTCATCTTTGCGAAATTCTTCCAATTGGAAGAGAAAAGTCATGGATTTGGCCGAGATCCAAACAACAGATGATAGCGAAGGTGAATTAGAGTTCAGCTTGCAAATACAAAAATCGGGACAGTAATGGATTGGATGGGCCACGGCCTCGTTTCGTGTATTTATTGGCAGCGGTAGCGTGAGCGGGGCCTTTATCTTCCATTTCCCAATTGCTTTAAGATCGTCTCTGACCTTAGGATGGAATGGAACGAGGTCACCATTTTTGAAAGGCTGCGGGTAATGACAAATGTTTCCAAGGGATAATCAGAAAATAATTGTGACATAAGTGATGATGAGGATGCGCCACTTCTATGACAACGCTGGCGAGGAACAAACAACGCTCTCACTATTCTGGGAAATCTCACACCTCCTGGATGCGGGATGGTGGGTGCGGGGGCTGAAGAGAAAAGTGTGGAGAGACTGGGAGTATAGCCACCAACATTTCCCAGAGCAAAACACGGACCAATAAGTATCAGAGTGTGGCCAAGAGAGCAAACATCATTAATAAGGAAGCACATTCAAGCCAGGATTGGCTTTAGCAGTTTGTTTTTGCCTGAGCCTCCAGGAAAGGGCTCACTGCTACCTTCTCTTCTCCCTTTTGCTGAGTTGATTGTACAAACGGCTTTTGAACTGAGCTTGCAGTCATTGCATTAAGCCATATGTTGCTACTGTGGGTCTTCAAGTCGTTTCCAACTTATGGGAAACCTAAGGGCTTCTTGAGTGTGCAACTTGCCCAGGATCATCCAATAGACTACCATTCCTAAAATCTTTCCTTTTTGGTTATGTTATCTAGGGGTGGGACCTGCAATGGAAACTGAAGGACTACTACCGCCCTGAGTCGCCTCCGGGCTGATATGGGCGGGATATAAATAATGTAAATAAATACATATCCCCTTCTCTGCTGTTGTATGCCTTCAAGTTGTTTCTGACTTAAGTGGACCCTAAAGTAAACCTATTGCAGGATTTCCTTGGCAAGAATAGTTTCTTTTCCTTCATCTGAGGCTGCGAGAATGTGACTTTCCATAGTCACCCAATGGGCTTTCATAGCCAAGTGCCAATTCGAACCTTGGTGTCCAGAATCATGGTCCAATGCTCAGAGCACTACATCATGCTGGCTCCTACTAAGCTCAAACGAAGGAGGAAAGGGGGAAGCAGAGTTCTGGATGACAGGATTCTCCACTTAGACAGAAAAAAATGAAATTCAAAGATACAGAATGGGGGATGCCTGGCTGAACAGCAGTATGTGTTAAAAAGTCCTCGTGGACAGGAAGGTGAACATGAGCCAACATTGTCATGCAGCAACAAAAAAGCCAATATGATTTTGGCCTGCATAAATAGTAGCCCAGTGCCTAGATCCAGGGAAGTCATCAAAAGGAGCATAGTGTCTAGATCTAAGGAAGTAATGCTACCCCTCTATTCTTTTGGTTAGACCACATCTGGAATATTGTGTCCAATTCTGGGCACCACAATTCAAGAGAGATATTGACAAGCTGGAATGTGTCCAGAGGAGGGCAACTAAAATGATCAAGGGTCTGGAGAACAAGCCCTATGAGGAGCGGCTTAAGGAGCTGGGCATGTTTAGCCTGAAGACGAGAAGGCTGAGAGGAGATATGATAGCCATGTATAAATATGTGAGAGGAAGCCACAGGGAGGAGGGAGCAAGCTTGTTTTCTGCTTCCTTGGAGACTAGGACGCGGAACAATGGCTTCAAACTACAAGAGAGGAGATTCCATCTGAACATTAGGAAGAACTTCCTGACTGTGAGAGCAGTGGAACTCTCTGCCCCGGAGTGTGGTGGAGGCTCCTTCTTTGGAAGCTTTTAAACAGAGGCTGGATGGCCATCTGTCAGGGGTGATTTGAATGCAATATGCCTGCTTCTTGGCAGGGGGTTGGACTGGATGGCCCAGGAAGTCTCTTCCAACTCTTTGATTCTATGATTCTATGATTCTATGCTACCTCTCTAGTCTGCCTTGGTCAGACCATACCTGGAATCCCAATGTGTCCAGTTCTGGGCACCGCAATTTAAGGGAGAGGTTGATAAGCTGGAAGGTGTCCAGAGAAAGGCGGCTAAAATGATCAAGGAGAACAAGCCCTATGAGAAGCAGCTTAAAGACCTGGGCATGTATAGCTTGCAGAAGAGAAGGCTGAGAGGAGACATGATAGCCATGTATAAATATGTGAGAGGAAGTCATAGGGAGGAGGAGCAAGCTTGTTTTCTGCTGCCCTGGAGACTAGGACGCGGAATAATTGCTTCAAACTACAAGAAAGGAGATTCCACCTGAACATTAGGAAGAACTTCCTGATTGTGAGAGCTGTTCAGCAGTGGAACTCTCTGCCCCAGTGTGGTGGAGGCTCCTTCTTTGGAGGCTTTTAAACAGAGGTTAGATGGCCATCTGTTGGGTGCTTTGAATGCAATTTTCCTGCTTCTTGGCAGAATGGGGTTGGACTGGATGGCCCACGAGGTCTCTTCCAACTCTATGATTCTATTATTCTATGAACAGTATTTTTTTTCATAATGTCATGGTTTGAGAGGGACAATAGAGAGAAAACAGGGTCAAAGTCTTTGCCTTCCCAGTAAGCTCAGGCAAAAGCAAACTACTGCAGCTCTCCTAGTTTGTCTGTTCTTCTTCATTAATATCTTTTTGGCATTGTTTGGCCACACATCTCCCAGTTTACACCTGTAAAATGTTTGAGGGTGTTGCTAAAGTTTCTCTAAGGCTCTGGACTATGCTATCCAAAACTTTTAGCACAAAACTACAGTCCTCCAACTATCTGCAATCTGAAAATAATGCTGGCAGAGCTCTAATAAAACTTTACAGTCCTGTTAAGTACACAAAACAATGTGCTTCCAACTGAAATCTGACTGGGATAATGTAGGTAAAGAGCTTTCAGCACTCGACTTGCACTTTATAAATGCTAAGTGTCACAATTATTACTTGATAAGTGGCCATGATTTGTAAGCAGGCAAAGAAACAGCACAGGCAAAAGGAGAGGATGTGTTGGCTCAGTATAAACCCCTGGAAAAGCCCACACAAAGCCTTGCCTCACAACAGTTCAAATTCAGAAGGAACTGGTATTGCAGCAGTAGGGTAACTAGCTAGGAAACAGAGCTACAAATCAGAGTTCAAATCGCACTTCTCACTTGGCCTTACTAGACAAGGTGATTCGGGTGACTTTGGTCCTTTAAGCAAACTATGCTACCATTAACTTAGCTGCCTTTTTGTCATGTGCAGTTTAGGATGCAGACCAATTTAGAAGAGTGGTCTCTGCAATACAAACCCCAGAGTACAGTAGACATTCTGGTTGGAATTTTGGGAGTTTTAGTCCAAAAAGTCAAAGAAAACAATCTGTATGTAAATATTCAAAGGCAGGCCTGCACAACTTGGAATTAGCAACTGGCCGTCACAGCAGGGCAACAGTGGAGATAGCATCAGGGTGCAAATAGTGGCAACGTTGGGGCACAAATAGCAGCCGTGGTAGTCGCAGGGTGCAAATGGTAGTGATAGCAGTGGCGGGACATGGGCACAAATGGCAGCAGAGGCAGGTGGTCTTGGAGGGCTGCACCAAAGGCTCATACGAGCTGCATGCTGCCCGTGGGCTGTATGTTGTGCAGGTCTGCTCTATGCAATGGTTGGAATTCAGCATTCATAACATCCCCTGGTGGTGCAGTGGGATAAACCACTGAGCTGCTGAACTTGCTTACCAAAAGTTTGGTGGTTCGAATCTGGGGAGTGGGGTGAGCTCCCACTGTTAGCCCAAGCTTCTGTCAACCTAGCAGTTGGAAAACATCCAAATGTGAGTAGATCAATAGGTACTGCTTTGGTGGGAAGGTAACAGTCATGCTGGCCACATGACCTTAGTGGTGTCTACGGACAACGCTGGCTCTTCAGCTTAGAAATAGAGATGAGCACTACCCCCCAGAGTTGGACACAACTGGACTTAATGTCAAGGAGAAACCTTTACCTTTACCTTTTAACATCCTAAGTTAGCCCTGTGGGAGTTTAGCTATGGTAGCAATTCTATATCTTTCTTGAATTGTCGTGCCCAGAACTGAACACAATGTTATTCCAGGTGAGGTCTGACCAAAGCAGAGTAGAGTGGGACTCTTTCTTCCTTCCCTATACTCGTGTTGATGCAATCTAGAATAGCATTGGCTTTTCTGACTGTCACATAACATTGTTGACTCACTTTTTATATAATTTTGGAAATGTTGACTGTGCTGTCGCGCACTGGGCATATAGCAATTGGCTTTTGAACTAGACGTGCTCTTTGTGCCCAGCGGGAAGCTGGGGTGCCTCAGTTGAGAGGCTCTAAGGATTTTCCTATACAAAAGTCTTTAGGAGCTTAAAAAGTTTAACAAAGTTCTTTATTATTGCTTAGGTCTTCAACAAACAATTAAATACTTCTTAAATCTTCAACAAGTCAAACAAATGCTTCTTATCTAGCCCACAATGGGCAGGCAACTGGCTTCGTGAACTGTTTCTTTTCTTTAAGAGGAAAACCCTTTTTAACCCCTCCTTGGGCAATCTACTTTCTAAACTTTGCTGGTGTGGGCTGTACTCCCGGTACCCGAGTAGACCTACCAGCCAAGACTTTGTAGATTTTCCAGCTGGAGTCCTTTTGGAATTTTTCCACAAATGATGTGGAGCTGTTTCTTTAACCCCAACAAGGGTTGTGCTGTCAAACTGTTTTCCTTAGAAGCTTTAGGGCTGTTTCCCCCGGATGTTGTGAGAAACGAAGCTTCTCTACAGGTGGGAAAGCTCACGTCCTGTAACTGGGCTTCCAAAACTGAAAGACTGCTTGAAGTCTTTCTTTACCCTCCCAGAGCCCTGGAGAAAGGGGCGGAACTAAAGAACATAACGATGATTGATGGGTCATTCGCCCTATAATTGCAAACCAAAGGAAGCCACCTCATTGCAAAATGCATGGAACTTTGGAATACATGCAAACACTCAAAGAAAGAAAAGGAAGTAGGAGCTCCTGGTACTGCTGTACCAGCACATTGACCCCTTTTGCTCTCATTACCAAGAAATGTCACTTGTTAGAGACACATTTGCTATTTGTGATCCTGTCTGCCAATCTCTGTCTCTCCCTCAGCCACCTGAGTCTGTCTGGTTCCACTTCTTAGTCCCATCTCAAGACCAAGAGTATCTTTTTTGCAATCAAAAGTTTGCAGAAGCATTACTTTGCAAGTTCTGAGAGCCGGCCGAGCCCCAAAGCTTTCCTCCTTCTCCCTTCCCAACCCCCAATCATTACTTGTCACATTCTCCGCAGTATCTCTCGGCAGCAAATAAACCCATTTCTTATCTCAGCCTCTCCGGAGATTTGTGGGATATTGCAAAAAACGTTTGTAGAAGATAACAAAGCGGGTGTCTTGGCCCCTTGGTGCTGCAGAACCAACACATTTATCGCAAATTTTGTTTAGCATTAACCCAGCTGACTTCGTGGTGTCGTTCACTGGCAGGTTCAGGTACGCTCTGCTTTTGAAATAAGGCTCTGACAACGTAACCCACATTTTGCACCAAGCAAAATGGCAGCTTGCTGTCTGTACACATTATGAAAACTAAATATTTTTGCCTATTAGTCGAGCTGTTAAAAATCTGATTCAAGGTCTGCTTAAGTTGAGCATTATCCCCCAACTTTCCTAATCAGTTTTTAATCTAGATGCAGTTCTCCTTTTTGTCATGGTTCAGCCAGGTTTGAATAGGTTCAAATTCATTTCATTCAGATTTAGCTCCAAAAGGCTTTGGCTTAAAATCTAATAAAAAGGGATGTAGATTACCTCCCATAGGAATTCTGCTATCCCACCATGAAGTTTTCTTTCAGTTTCCACACATATACTTCTTCCAAGTGTTCCAATTTATCAGGAATATTCACAACGAATCATCTGTTGCTCCATGTTTTCAGCTGCTGCTTTTAAAATGTCCCAGTCTTTTTCCCCAGCTCCCACTTTTACCATTTTGTGTGTCAATTGCTGTAAATTGAATTCAAAGACTTCAGATGACAGAAGGAAGCTGCACCTTCCCCTTCACAATAGATTCAGGCAAAAGCAAACTGCTGCATTGTCTCCTAACTTCAATGTTCTCCCTCATATTAATATTATGATGACACTTTCAGGTTACTTGGTCATAGTTTTCATCTCTGAAGTGTTGGAGGGTAGATTAATGGTTTAAGGGTTGACTACATCTCTAGAGAACAGGCTTCGAATCCCTGCTCAGCTGTGAAAACCCACTGGATGATCTCGAGCAAGCAGCACACTTCCAGCCCCAGAAAACCCTATGATAGGGTCACCTTACAGTTGTCATGGTCAGAAACAGCTTGAAGAAACACAACATCAACAAGAACTGCATTGCACGTCATGTTGTACCTTCTGGAGATCATATAATCAAACAACTCTAGCACTGGAAGAGACTCCAAAAGCCATTCAGTCCAACTCCATTCTGCCAGGAGGAACACAGAATCAAAGTACCCCTGAGAGATAGCCATCTAGCCTCTGCTTAGAAACTTCCAGAGAAGGAGACTCTACTGAACTCCTTTAAGTCAGCATAGTTCACTCTCTTAACACCTCTCACCATTAAAGGTTGAATCCATTGCTCTGTGTCCTTTTCTTTGGATCAGCAGAAAGCTAGCCTGCTCCCTCCTCAATATGACATCCTTTCAGATAGTTCAGCATGGTGTTCCCTCACAGACTTATCTTCTCCCTGCTAAACAAACCCACCCCATAGGATAGCTTCCAGACCTTTGACTATTGTTGTTACCCTTCTTTGGACACTTCCAGCTTCTCAATCTCCTTCAGTTGTGGTGCCCACAGAGGTGGCCCTAGGTAATTTTCAACGGTAAGCAAACAGTATTTTGGTGCCCCCCGCCAACCAATCACTGATATATATTTTCTGTTCATCATGGGAGTTCTGTGTGCCATATTTGGTTCAATTTCATCATTGGTGGAGTTCAGAATGCTCTTGGATTGTAGGTGAACTATACATCCCAGTAACTACAACTCGCATATGTCAAGGTCTATTTTCCCCCAAGAGCGCCTCAAGAGCGCCCCTGGGCAAAATCAACTATACTGCAAATGCTTACTTTGCGTAATGGGTTGAGCCGCCCCTGGATGCCCAGAACTGGAAATTGAGTTCCAGGTAAGCTCTAGCAGGATACTATGCTACTATGACTTCTCTCCATCTAGACAAATGGTTCCCAACTTTTGGTCTTCCAGGTGTTTTGGACTTTACCTCTCTGAAATAACAGCCAACTTAACTGCTGAATTTTGAGAGCTGAAGTCAAAAACACCTGGTGGACCAAAGGTAGGAAACTGCTGGTGTGTACACTACGCTTCTGTTAGAGGAGTCTAGAATCACATTGTGTGTTTTGGACTTTTTTTAGCTGTCACATCACATTGTTGAGTCATGTTCGGTTTGTGGTTTACTAAAACTCCTAGATCCCTTTCAAACTTTAAGATCTTCCAGGGAGGCCCTCCTCTCGCTCCCACCACCTTCACAAGCACGGTTGGTGGGGATGAGAGAGAGGGCCTTCTTGGTGTTGGCCCCCTGCCTCTGGAATGCCCTTCCTGGAGAAATAAGAAAGGCCCCATCCCTCCCCTCCTTTTGTAAGAGCTTGAAGGCCTGGTAGTTTAAACCTGCCTTTGAGAACGAGTAGTTCTAGCTCCGCCCCAGATATTGTTGAATATGGCCATATCTTTTGCTACCACTTATCCTGGTCACTTCCTCCTATTAGGCCCTGGAAATGAATAGCTATAGGCTATACCTTTTATTGTTGTTGCCTGCTATAGCATTGCACCTAATTTCCTGGGCCCTCTAGAAATTGCACTAGTCTCGGCCCGGCCTTTTTAAATTGCTTGAACAGGCAGGATTATTTAAAATATAAAGTATATGTGCTACTGTGATTTTTATGCTTATATTGCTTTGTTAATTTTTTGTTTATGTTGTTTACTCTGTATGTATTGATGATGTTACTTGGCAACTGCTTTGAGTCCCCTCGGGGAGATAGAGCGGTATATAAATAAAGTTTTGTTATTGTTGTTTCATATGGACGGTCTCAAGTTTGACCCAACCTGTGTAGACCCATATATACAAAACATCTGGAGTGTCACGTAGGCCAATGATAGACAGGAGGAGCCCAGGATTTGCATTGGGTTCCATTTAGAGCAGGCCTCCTTAAATGGTTGAGTTAAATACCAGACAGCCAACAAGTTGCAGAAGTTTGGGCACTGGGGACCAGGGTTCAATTCCCCGCTCAGCCCTGGAAACCCTGAGCAAGTCACACACTCTCAAACCTGGAAAACCCTATGTTTAGTTCACCTTAGGTCACCATAAGTCAGGAACAACTTGAAGGCACACAACACCAACAGATTAGAGGGTGACATTGGGGGGAAAATCCTTATGTGGGATTTAAAGTCACGATCACCCCCTCCAGAATAGTGAAAGATCTATAACATCTCAAGTACAACCAGCATCATTTATGCCGATTAAAGGCTTACCCTGTTCAACAATTTATTGGGACTACTCATCCAGTAAAGCAGCCCTCACACGCCAAGGAAGTCAGAATTTACCAGCATTGTAAAAGGAGAAGTGAATGGCGGTGTGTGCGCTAAGCAGCAGGGAGGCAGCTTTGTTCAGGCATCAGTCTAGGACCCACTGATTCATAATACTGCAGAATCATGCAATTCATGATTTAGCACGGCTTTGATTTTTCTGTTAAGGAGATGTAACCATTCCTATCACCCCCACCCAAAAGAAACCTGCACAAGTTTGTGGGGGTGGCACTAGGAATCTTTATGGAAACAAAAGCCAAATAGGCAGCTTCCTCCAAAATCCTCAAAGCTGCCGGCACTGCCCTGAAAACAATCCTGAAATTTAAATACCAGACAGATTTTCTCGCCGGGAACCATTTGAAGGGATGAGTAAGGAAGGCTTAAATGGGGGAATTAATAGGTGAGCTAAAAACATGACGCCTTAAAATGCTAAGATTTATGGGGCTTTATTCAGAGGGAAAGGAAGAGGAGGACAAGGACTAATTTATTGACATATATAAAATACACATTGTTGCGTGTAGTGAAGTTAAGACCTATGGCAACCCTATAGTTGTATTATCCTGACAGAATTGGTTCACAAGAGGTTTTCCACTGCCTTCCTCTGAGGCTCAGAGACCTGCCCATGGTCACCCAGTGGGTTTTGTGGCCAAGCAGAGATTCAAACCCTGGTCATTGAAGTCGTATCCAATGTTCAAATCACTACACTATGTTGTCTCCTAAAATATGCATACCCTGCCCTATATCAGGGTGGATTATAAATAAAACAGATCAAAATCATTTAAAAATAGTGATATAATGTAAATGAGCTAAAGCATACTAAACATAGTTGCCCTGACACCTTTGGTTGCATCTACACTGTGGAATTAATGTAGTTTGACACTGCTTTAATTACCATGGCTTAATGCTATGCAATCCTAGGTGTTGTGATTTGGGGAAGGATCAGCACTCTGTCTCAAGAGCTTGTAAAACTACAATTCTCAGGATTCCATAGCACTAAGCCAAGGCGGTTAAAGTGGTTTCAAACTGCATTAATTCCACAGTGTAGATGCACCCTTAATGACGTGAGACCTTCTGCAGTGTGGATGCCACAATTGAGGCTCCTTCTACACTGACATATAATCCAGATTATCAAAGCAGATAAATTGGATTTTATATGGCAATGTAGAAGGGACCTGAGAATGCTCACCCCTGTGTGTCCCACAAAACTACATCTCCCAGGATCCCATAGCAGTGAGTCATAGCAGTTAAAGTGGGACATTAATGCTGTGCTGGTACGGCTGTACCAGAAGCTCCAGCTTTATTTGCTTTGTATTAAATGTTTGTTTGCAGTCCAAGGTTTCAGGGAAAGCTTGCACAGATAGGTGGCTTCCTTTGGTTGCAGTCATAGGGCAAGTCACCTGTCCATCATCATTAAGTTTGATTCCGCCCCTTGCTCAGGGCAATTGGGAAGGGAAGGGAGCCATTTTTAGTTAGTCTCAGCAAGGAAAGCTAATGTACAGGACGTGTGCAAGCTTCCCCTGTACAAAAGCTTCAACC
Organism: Anolis sagrei ordinatus; assembly: GCF_025583915.1. Classification (NCBI taxonomy): domain Eukaryota; kingdom Metazoa; phylum Chordata; class Lepidosauria; order Squamata; family Anolidae; genus Anolis; species Anolis sagrei. Next base: position 13,667,033 of record NW_026845477.1, on the reverse strand, counting down.
CTTAAGACTCCAGGAGAGAACAGTCTTAAGAGCCTCCAAAGATTCTAAAGATTTCCAGGGAAACAGCCCTAAGGTTTGAAGAATTTCGGAGGGTAACAGATTGGAAGACCAAAGATCTCCAGCTAGAGAATATTTAAGCCTTTACTAGTAGGTCCACTCGGTGCTTCGAGATGCAGTTCGACCTGGTAGTGGAGCCCACATCAGTAAGGGTTAGATTACAATCAGCCTGGGAGAAGTTAAAAAGGGATTTTCCTTTAAAGTAAAGAAGAAGTTATTGAAGACAGTTGCCTGTCCTTCGTGGGCAAGATTAGGAAGTCACCAGTTGCATAAAAGCCTGGAAGCATTTGGTTAACTTTATTGAAGACAAGAAAAGTTTCTGTTTGATTGTTCATTAATAAAGGACTTTGTTATACTTCATAAGCCATCTAAGATCATTTGTGGAGGAAAACCTCTGAGAAGTTCTCTTTGGGCCCCCTGGGTTCCTGCTGGGCAAAGGTTGCACGTCCTGTTCTAAAGGAAATTCTTTACAGGCCCAGCGCACAACAGAACAAATGCTACAGTGTAGATGCACTGAAATAATATGTCCAAGTTCAACATTATTCTTGGATCAGCCTTGGTCTTTATAATCCATTTTTGAATAATTTTCTTACTACTGCATTTGCAGGAGAATTAAGGAACAATACAGTTCAGAGCCCCTGTACCAAATTGTGATTTCTTGGGCATTTTTATGCCATTTACTTGTAACCTTTAAACACAACACACGTTGCACACCAAAGGTGGGAAAGAAGTCTCAAGATGACGAGCTGAACAAACACCGTTTAGCTGCTTGCGCTCAGAATAACACGGTCACTGCGGCCGGTTTTCCCCAGACCTTCACATGAAAGAGTGTAAGACAGAGGCAGCTTGTTGTTTCATCCAAGTTAATGATCCACGAAAGCAGTCATCAGGAGTGAACAAAGGCATGGTGCGGAAGGAAGGCAGGCCGAGACTGCAAGCAGAAAGATGCGGACCAAGAGAAAGAGTCTCCATCAGAGGCTGGCATCAGAGCAGGCATCTGCCAAGGCTCACCACACTCCAACATGAGGCCAAATCCCAACCCACTAAACCCTTCTCATCCTAATAGACCAGGCCTGGGCAAACTTTGGCCCTCCAGGTGTTATGGACTTCAACTCCCACAATTCCTAACAACTCCCAAATGTCAAGGTCTATTTTCCCCCCAAACCTCACCAGTGTTCATCTTTAGACATATTGAGTATTCATGCCAAGCTTGGTCCAGATCCATCATTGTTTCAGTTCACAGTGCTCTCTGGATGTAGGCGAACTACAACTCTCAAACTCAAGTTCAATGCCCACCAAACCCTTCTAGCATTTTCTGTTGGTCATGGGAGTTCTGTGCGCCAAGTTTGGTTCAATTCCATCATTGGTGGAGTTCAGAATGCTCTTTGGTTGTAGGTGAACTATAAATCCCAGCAACTACACCTTCCAAATGACAAAATCACCCTCCCCAACCCGAACAGTATTCAAATTTGGACGTATCAGGTATTTGTGCCAAATTTGGTCCAGTGAATTAAAATACATCCTGCTTATCAGATATTTACATTACAATTCATAACAGTAGCAAAATGACAATTATGAAGTAGCAACAAAAATAATTTTATGGTTTTGGGTCACCACCACATGAGGAACTGTATTAAGCTGTCACAGCATTAGAAAGGTTGAGAAACACTGATCTACACTGTAGAATTAATGCAGTATCTCACCACTTTAACTGCCATGGTTGAGATGTTGGGAGATCTTGGGAGCTGTAGTTTGATAAGGCAGAGAAGGCTTGCAAAACTACAGCTGTATATATCTGTGTTTTAGGGTTGCCTTTTGCTTGGAGGAAACATTGGGCCACATAAAATTTCCATTGGTTGCAGATGAAGACCTAATTAAAATGTATCAGACTTCTGTTTAGATGATGAATGGGATGACCTGCTACATAACCTTTCCCCACATTGCTATTTATTGTGCGGACTATGTACTATCAATTTGAATTTATGAATTTTTATGTTTTTTTTTAATATTTGTTTTATGTTTTTCATGGTCCACTTCCACTGGGCATTGACTATATATAGAGTGGCACTGGAGAACCTTGAAATTTCTAGAATGAAGATCTTAATCGAATCCATGAATAATCAAATCTGCAAAAGTCAAAACCCATAAATGTGGAGAGCCAGCAATGTCTGTGTATGGATATGTGTATATACAGATGCACACTAGTGTTTCATATTCATATCCCAGCCCTTTCTGTTTACCTTTTATAATTTCGGCTAGTTAGGTCTCATCCTTCCTTTTTGTCCTGTTTTTCCAAGTCAATGAGCCGCAGCAATAACACGAGGAGGCAGAGTTTGCCAGAGGGATGGAGAATTATTCCCCCCAAAATAGAAATAATAGCTATTGCCCTGCCCATCCCTGTAGTGGGTTCTGCCTCTGCGAACAGGCAGATGGGTTTCAGAGTCCTTATTGACACCATGACCAGTTGTGAACAGCTGTCCACCAGCATGAAATAATCCATTTGTCTGATCATGTAAGATGCTATTTGTATGATCTTGGCATTTTGTGGGAGGAAAAACGAGATGAAGGCTGAAAACATAGGAAGGAGGTAGATTTCCCCCTTTTGCTAACCTGCCTATATTGTCTTCATAGAGAATGGAAGCAGAGAGTGTAATCAAGACTTATATGGGTTGTTGTAGGGTTTCTTCGGGCTATATGGCCATGTTCTACAGGCATTCTCTCCTGACGTTTCGCCTGCATCTATGGCAAGCATCCTCTGAGGATGTTAATTGATTTTAATATTTTATTATTTGCTGTTATTGATTGTTTTTACTGTGTCTGTTTTATTTGTAACCCTTGGGCTTGCCCGTCCGTAAGCCGTCCCGAGTCCCTTCGGAGAGATGGAGGTGGGGTATAAAAATAAAGTTGTTATTATTATTATTATTATTATTATTATTATTATTATTATTATTGACATCACTGGTTATTTTAATGGATGAAGCCGGCAATGACTAATTTATTGAAGAGCTATATTTTTACATCTCATACAGTTTTAACTGTCTGACTGTATGTTCCTTGATGCTTGACTGTTTAACTCATTTTATTAGCCAATATTTTGTTTTTTGCTGACCAAAAGGTCACAGGTTTGAATCCAGAGAGCAGCGTGAGCTCCCGCTGTTAGCCCCAGCTTCTGCCAACCTAGCAGTTCGAAAACACGCAGATGTGAATAGATCAATTGGTACTACTCCGGCAGGAAGGTAACGGTGCTCTATGCAGTCATGCCAACCACATGACCTTAGAGGTGTCTACAGACAATGCTGGCTCTTTGGCTTAGAAATGGAGATGAGCACCAACCCCGAGTCGGACACGACTGGACTTAATGTCAGGAGGGAAACTTTACCTTTACTTTTATTTTTTTAACTATGTTTATAATTGCATTAATGTTTTTGATGGCATTGCATGTTTGCCAGTTTTGTGTTTTATGTGGGGAAGCCACCCTGAGTCCCTTCACAGAGAGAGGACGGGTTAAAAATAAACTTATTATTATTACTAGTAGTAGTAGTAGTAGTAGTATTTTACTGACACAAAAGCACAGTATGTCACAGCTAATGAAATCTATATGCTGGATTTCATATCACAAAATCACAAGTCGAACACTTCCCAAGCGCCTAGGACTGTGTGATGTATTTTCGAATGATGCATGCAGATCCAAGTCAGGTGGCCTTTTGCAGTTGACAGATCGTGATTTGGACAATGTTTATTGTTTCCAAATGCCGGCTAAGATCTTTTGGCATGGTACCCAGTCTGCCAATGACCACTGGGACCACCTGTATTGATTTATGCCAGAGCTTTTGCAGTTTGATTATTATTATTATTATTATTATTATTATTATTATTATTATTATTACTACTACTACTACTACTACTATCGCCATTGCTGAAACCCAGCCTCCCTTGAAGGGAAAAAAGGAAAGGCAGGAAAGAAGAGTGGAGCCTTGTGAGTTCCCCGTTGCCACCAATGGGCTGAAGTCAGTTTGGTTTTTTTTTTTGCGTGAGGACTGAAAAAGGCTATCTGGCTACCTGCCCTTTTTTGGGAGGTGCACAAAAATCGATATGGTGGCCTACTCGTATCCAGCCAGCAGAAACGTATCGAGGACCAGCCGAAATGCACAAGCCTACTGTGCATTTCATTTTTTTTTCTGCCTAAGTGTAGTACCATACATTTCTCCCTGTTGAAACTCATTTTGCTAGTTTTGACACAGGTCTCTAATCTGTTAAGGCAGTGTTTCTCAGCCTGGGGATCGGGACCCCCGTGGGAGTCACAAGGGGATGTCAGAGGGGTCTCCAAAGACCATCAGAAAACATTGTATTTTCTGTTGGTCATGATGATTCTGTGTGGAAAGTTTGGTCCAATTCTATCAGTGGTGTTCAAAATGCTATTTCATTGTGGGTGAACTATAAATCCCAACAATTACAACTCCCAAATGGCAAGGTCTATTTTCTCCAAACTCTACCACTGTTCCCATTTGGGCATATTGAGTATTTGTGGCAAGTTTGATCCAGATCCATCATTGCTTGAGTCCACAGTGTTCTCTGGATGTAGGTGAACTACAACTCCAAAAAAACTCAAGGTCAATGTCCACCAGACCTTCCCAGTATTTTCTCTTGGTCATGGGAATTCTGTGTGCCCAGTTTGATTCAGTTCCATCATTGGTGGAGTTCAGAAGGCTCTTTGATTTTAGGTGAACTATAAATCCCAGCAACTCCAGCATTACCAAATGACAAAATCAATCACCCCGACCTCATCAGTATTCAAATTTGGGCGTATTGGGTATTTGTGCCAAATTTGGTCCAGTGACTGAAAATACATCCTGTATATCAGATATTTAGATTACGATTCATAACAGTAGCAAAATTACAGTTGTGACGGAGCAACGAAAATAACATTATGGTTGGGGGACACCACAACATGAGGACCTGTACTAAGGGGTCACGGCATTAGGAAGATTGAGAACCACTGTGTTAAGGTCATTTCTGATTCTGATCCTGTCCTCAAGAGTCTTAGCTATCCCTCCCAATCTGGTGTCATCTTTGTTTACATTTGCACTATACAGGCCTTGGGAGTCTATTGGCACCCCAGCACAGCTGCCTGACAATACTGCTAATGGGGAATTTATTACCAGCTGTAGATAATATGCATAATAATGTGTTTGGTGACCCGGGTCTACTATTAGATGCAAGGGGCTAGGGGGTTCCAGCAGCAAAAGGGCTAAAATGCTTCTCTGCTGTGTATCTACAACCTGCGTACCTCTATGGATTCACAAAAAGATATCCACTCTAGGAATTTTCTAGGACATGGAAAATTCCTATAAAGCAGGCATGGACAAACTTCAGCCCTCCAGGTGTTTTGGACTTCAACTCCCACAATTCCTAACAGCCTACCGGCTGTTAGGAATTGTGGGAGTTGAAGTCCAAAACACCTGGAGGGCCAAAGTTTGCCTGCTCTAAAGAATATCTTCCTAGTCATTAGTCATGGTAGTTAAAGTGGAACCGTAATGCTGGAGCACTGTAGTATGATAAGGGTCGTAAACTTGAAACACATTAGTCTTGAAGGCTTTAATTAAAAAGCCATGTTTTAGCTTGCCAAGATAGGTTCACTCTAAGGTCACCATAAATCTGATTTGACTTGAAGTCAAACAGCAACAAAAAAATCAGAGGCGGTATTCTTCTGTCTATTACAAGGATGTAGAAAGTACAGCTTTCACATTACATGCTGTTCTACATCCCGGTTTTATAGCCGGAATTCATCCCCCTATACGCACACATCAAGAGACACCACCCGTGCTCTGTCCATCACAGGCCACTGATTTAATGAAGCAACTTTTTAAAATCAGACCAAAAAATGCTCAGACCTCCAAAGAAGGATTAATTTTGGAACTCACAAGCCCATGCATAGGCAAACTTTCTAACTTGGAGACCACATGGAAGGCCGGACTGGGGTGGGCAGGACAGGAGGAAGGGGGTTCTCCCCAAGCCCCCTCCCTGCCTTTTTCCTCCCCTTCCTGACTGTGAGAGCCGTTCAACAGTGGAACTCTCTGCCCCGGAGTGTGGTGGAGGCTCCTTCTTTGGAAGCTTTTAAACAGAGGCTGGATGGCTATCTGTCAGGGGTGATTTGAATGCAATATTCCTGCTTCTTGGCAGGGGGTTGGACTGGATGGCCCATGAGGTCTCTTCCAACTCTTTGATTCTATGATTCTATGATTCTCTTTTGGAGGCAGAAAGTGAAGGAAAGACAGACAACGTTTGGGTCCCAAAAGGGCTGGTCTTGGTTAGGATTAGATGATGGACAGGAGAGAAAACGTGTATCCATTAAACCCCATATTGCCTACTCCTGATATAGAATCCTAGAGCTGCAAAAGACCCCCAAGGGCCATCCAGTCCAACCCCCTGCCATGCAAGAAGGCACAATCAAAGCACTCCTGATAGACAGCCTCGGAGGAAAAGCCTCCAGAGAAGGAGACTCCACCACACTCCCAGGCAGGCAATGCCACCCTCCAGAAAGTTCTTCCTAATATTTTCAGACAAATCTCTTTCCATGCCATTTGAAACCATCGCTCCCTTGTGCCCTGGTCTCTAGAGCAACAGAAAGTCCATTTTCTCCCTTCTCCTCAATGGGACACCCTTTGAAATCTTGAAACATGGTTGTCATGTTCCCTCTCTAGCTTCTCTTCTCCCAGCTAAACATCCCCCAGAAGGAAAGGAGGAAGGAAAAAGAGAAGGGAGGGAGGGAAAGAAAGAGGAAAGAAAGAAGGAAGGAAGGAGAGACGAAAGGGATGGATGGATGGATGGATGGAAGGAAGGAAGGAAGGAAGGAAGGAAGGAAGGAAGGAAGGAAGGAAGGAAGGAGAAAAGGAGAAAAAGAGAGGGGGAAGAATGGAGGAAAGAGGGAAGGAAGGAAGGAAGGAAGGAAGGAAGGAAGGAAGGAAGGAAGGAAGGAAGGAAGGAGGAAGGAAGGAAGGAAGGAAGGAAGGAAGGAAGGAAGGAAGGAAGGAAGGAAGGGAAAGAAGACGGAGGGAGAAAGAGAGAGGGAGGGAAGGAGGAAAGAAAGAGAGAAAGAAAGAAAAGATGGCATGAGAAAGGAGGGCTTGAGAAAAGAGCCCACGGCTCCCATGTCTGGGTTTGCCCATACCTGCACTAGCCTCATCGAGAGGGTCACTGTGGTGTAGTGGTTTGAGCATTGGACTATGGCGCATCTGCACATAAAAAATAATGCAGTTTGACACTACAGGCAGTCCCTGAGTTACAAACATCTGACTTACAAATGACTCATAGTTAAGAACAGGTGTGGGACAACAGAAAGTGAGAGAAATCTATCCCCCAAAAGGCAAATTCACTCCTGAATGAGTTATCATGGGGAAAAGGTGCCTCAACTGAAGCCCTTTCATCAATCCTTGTTCGCCATAACAAATCAATTTTTTCAAAATCCAGTTATCACAGGGACAGAAAGTGCAGTGAAATCTTCTGAACAGAGGCACAGACAGCAAAACAAATACCACATGAGTGTTAACCCTATGCTATCAAAAGCTTGTGTGTGTGTGTGTGTGTGGCTGGAGGTACCCTTAAAAAGGTTCAACTTAAGAACAAACCCAAAGAAGCTATCTTGTTCATAACTGGGGGACTGCCTGTATTTTTAACTGCCATGGTTCGATGCTATGTTATCCTAGAAACTGCAGTTACACTAAGTATTTACCTTCTCTACCAAAGAGTGCTGTGCCAAACAAAATCCAGAGATTCGATAGCATTGTGTGATGGCAGTTAAAATGCGGTCAGACTGCAATCACTCTACATTGTAAATGATCCCAAGACTGTGGAAATCAGAGTTTGATTCCCTGTAAGACCATGGAAACCCATTGTATGACCTTGATGAGTGACATCCCCAGAAAACCCTATGAAAAGTTCACCAGAAGATCACCAAAAGCCTATGCTAGTGACAATGAAGGCAATTTTACGACATTTGTTTCTGGAAGCCCTATTACACTAGCCAATATAGCACTATATTTCCACTTTCATTAGCATGGCTGTGGCCTATAGCTTCATAGGATTTGTAGCTTGGACAGGACCAAGAGCTCTTGGATGAGAATTCTGATTGTGGTGTTGTGTCAAGTCGTTTTTTTTATCTATGGTGACTCTAATACAGGGTTTTCTGAGCAAGATTTGTTAAGAAGAGTTTATTTCCTTCCTCTGACGTGGAGAGAGTATGACTCACTCAAGGTCACCTAGGTCCCATCTAACCATCTAAACTGCCACAGAATGCAGTTTAACTGCATCAAACTACATTATATGAGTCTACATTGACAATATAATTCATTCAAACTGCATTATATAGCCATATAGATGGAGCCCTAGTGTCACCTAAGATCACCCTAACCCTAAAGTACAAATCTCAGGATTCTGGAGGTTGCGGGCATGGGAATTAAGTGGAATCATTACACTTTCGTTGTCTAGTGTGGAAGGGTACAGACTTTCCATGGACAACGAGCTCCTGTTTTCCATCCTGATGTCCTCTAAGCGTTATGGTCTACAGTTCCCATAATCCTACTTCCAGGTTAGCATATCTCAGAAGCACCAGGATGGAGATGGCTGCTTCAAACCCAAACGAGGAAGCTGTCCATCAAAACCCATCTGTTAGAAAATTACATCTCCTGGAGAGTTCATCAAATCAGCCGCATGTTTGAGTGACTCTACAAATAGTCTCTCTGCTGGTGAATCTACTGAACCCATTCCCTGCAGAGCTGGTATCACTCATCTGGAGAAATATGCATTCTCTCTCATTCTCTCTCTCCCATTTCCCCCCCCCCCCCTCATTTTTAGTCTCACTTCTTCTTCCTGCAGTAGCTTAACTCCTTTGAATTACTGTTTCAGATGATCCAATATTGCCTCTTTAGTGGATTGTACTGTGGCATATTTCCTCCAATATTTCACAGGTGACATCTATGTTACATGTGACTACGCAACTTCTGAATGTGGTTGAGATGGAAAAACATAGAGGAGGAATGCATAATTTACGAGACACTGCTGCAGGTGACTTTTGCCTGCATCTGCTGGGAAGAGCAATCTCTGCCTCCTCCTCTCGCTACCATCCTCTGCATTGAAAGGATTAGAGACAACCTGCATGTCTTCAAGTTGTCTCTGATTCATGGCAACCCTAAGGTGAACCTTTCACAGCATTTTCTTGGCAAGCTTTGATCAGAGGAGGGTTGCTTTTGCTTTCCTCTGAAACTGAGAGGTTGTAAGTTCTTCAAACCATCCAGTTTCCATGACTGAGTGGAAATTCAAACCCAGGTCTCAAGATTTGGGTCCCATCTCCAATGTTATGTACATATATGCAAATACTCCTGGTCTCAAACATTTCACATAAGGGATACTAAACCTGCCATATACTTCGAGTGTAAGAAAAGCCATCAACAGATTAGAGAGACTCAATGGGACACAATTCTTCCATACTCAGTTAGGATTATGAAGATCATTTCAGTGGCAAATCCAGACCTGGAGTCAGGTGGAAATGAGTCAAGATATTACAGCAAGTGCTTGAAAGGAAAGCATCAGCATTACAACAAGTGGCCAGAAGTACAGGACAAGAGGCAGCATAATTTTCCCCTCTTGTGATTTCTGAATCTATATGTAGATTATTATGCTCAGGTTTTGTTTCATTCCTTCTTTTTATGCAATCACATCCTTCTTCTTGTTTCATACTAGGTACTAGTCATGGGTCCGGAATTTGTCTCATCCATTTGATTTGTGTTCCTGTTTTGTTCTGTCCATTTGGAAGACACGAAACGGGAAGGCCCCTCCTGGAACGAAAATGCAATCGATCCGAAAAGGCAGACGAGAGTGGATACCGGCTCCAAGCTTGCTTTTTGGATTGATTGCCATGCTCGTAGGGCCTACACACCAGCGTCTGGTAGGGTCTGCAGCCGAGAACTGAGTAAGGAGTGGTCCTTACTCAGCGCTCAGCTGCAGGTATTCCAGTGCTTTGAGCCTGCGCGGGGACTGAGTAAGGAGCACTTCCTACTTGGTGCTTGGCTACAGGCCCTACCAGACCTGGGCGTGTAGGCCCAAAGCCTGCACCTATAGGCCTGGGGACTTTGGGCCTACAGGTGAAGTGTCCCGTCCCGTCCCCCCCCCCCACACACACCCCAAATAATGGGCTGAAAAAAATGATCTTTTGGCATTGAAAACAGAAAATAAAAATCTGACCTCCCGATTTTGGGAGGGTCAGCCAAAATGGATCAGGGCCCTGACCGAAAGCCAGGACATGAAACCGATAAGGTTTTCCCCGAATGCACATGACTACTGCGTACATCTACTGTAGAATTGGGTTGTTGTAGGTTTTTTCGAGCTATATGGCCATGTTCTACAGGCATTATAGCCCAAAAAACCCTACAACAACCCAGTGATTCCAGCCATGAAAGCCTTCGACAATATACTATAGAATGTATATATTTGACCCAACTTTAACTGCCATGGCTTAATGATATAGAATTACGGGAGACTTAGTTTTGCAAAACCTTTAGCCTCCTATGCCAAACAGCGCTAGAGTTGAGCCATGGCCACTAAAGTGGTGTCAAACTGCATTATATGTATGAACGCACCTGGAGTGAGAAGCAGGAATCTCCATATTTGACTGGATTTGCAAACAAAGGCTGCATCTACACTGTATAATGATTGCAGTGTGATCCCACTTTAGCTGCCAGGGTTCAATGCTACGCAATCCTGGGAGCCGTAGTTTGTAGATGCAACAGCTCTTTGGCAGAGAAGGCTATAAAACTACAACTTGCATTGAGACATTACAGTGTAGAAGACGCAGCCGTAGAAGCCACATATTTTTCTTTTTTACTTTGCAATGCAAAGAGGTTACTTGTATTTTACAGCCATCAAATCACAGCTCACTCTATTCCTCCAGCATGACGGTGCTTGCTATATGGAACAATTCCTCTGCCTCATTAGATATGAACCAAAAATCTTATTTGTAAGTGTGGGTTGGACACGAATGCAAGCTTTCCTGGTGCAGTTAAATTTGTCACACATTTTACTGCAATGGTACATTGTAGATGGGGTCGATTGGTTTTATGTACTGCTCTTAAAAGGTACATTTTCATAATTTGGGCAACCACTTTGAAATCTGCAGGTGTCAGCAGCTTGTAATCATCTTCTATACAAATACAATTACGTGTCCTTCTTTGGGTATTTTTCCACATCATCCAACGACCACTGCAATAGGTTTCCAATGGATTCGGAAATTCTAGGTTATGTCGCATACATGAAACCAACCTCTGATGGATCCTGGTGGGGAAGGGCATTCCTTTTCTTGACAATAGATCAGACATGGGCAAACTTTGGCCCTCCAGGTATTTTGGACTCCAGTTCCCACAATTCCTAACAGTCTAGTGGTTGTTAGGAATTGTGGGAGTTGGAGTCCAAAACACCTGGAGGACCAAAGTTTGCTCATGCCTGCAATACAGGGATAGCTTTGCATCTCATTTGCTGGGTATGTTTGGGATGCTAAGATTTACCATATTGATTGTGGGACATCCATAAAATCCATTTTGGATGCGTTCAGATTGAAACCCTGGATGCACCTGCCATTTGGCCCCACTTGAACCGCCATGGCTCAGTGTTATGGGAGTTGTAGTTTTTACAAGGCCTTGAGCTCGTGCATCACCTAACTATAAATCCCATTATTTTATGCATAGAGCTGTGGCAGTTAAAGTAGTCAAACTGCATTCATTCTTAATGATGATGCGCTCGTGGAGCAGATCCAGCATCCCAATCACGCCATAAGGTGCATCTCTACACTGAAGAATTAATGCAGTTTGACACTACTTTAACTGGCATGGCTCAGTGTATGAAATAATGAGATCTTTAATTTGATGGTTCACTGGTCCTTTTTGGTAGAGAAGGCTCAAAGACCCTGTAAAAACTACAACACTTACCCTATGATTCCATAGTTTTGGTTTTGTGTGTGTGTGTCAGGAGCAACTTGAGAAACTACAAGTCATTACTGGTGTGAGAGAATTGGCTGTCTGCAAGGACATTGCCCAGGGGACAACCAGATGTGTTTTGATGTTTTGCCATCCTTGTGGGAGGCTTCTCTCATGTCCCCACGTGGGGAGCTGGAACTGACAGAGGGAGCTCATCTGCACTCTCCCTAGATTCGAACCTGCAACCTGTCTGTCTTTAGTCCTGCCGGCACAAGGGTTTAATCCACTGCGCCACCAGAGACTTCATAGTATTGAACCAGAAGTGATGTCAAACTGCATTCATTCCACAGTGTAGATGTACCTTTAGCTACTGTTGGATGCAGATGTCATTGTGGATGTTCATGTGACTAAGCATGGAACAAGGGTTTTGTACTAATATGCAAAAACAGAAGGAAATCTCAGAAAAAGAGCCAATGCCCTGAATAAACTGTAAGTCAAAATAAATGAGTCATACACTATACGTTCAGAACCCAGGCATGTATATAATCAGATGTCTCCAAAATGTGATTACAAAAGCAATGAGAAAATACAAAAAAAATTTTCAAGAGGGTTGTTTTCCTCTTTCCTGTGTTGTTCTGATGTTTGTTATGTTGTCTTTCTCGGCTAATTTATGTCCAGGCCTGACACTCAAACCTCTACATCCTGCAGCTCTCATAGAACAAGAGAGATGGAAAATTTAATATATTTCAGTCTGTCAATGATACAAAGAAGAATAATGTTAGACAACAACATTATTTGCTTACTATAAGTAATTATCTTTCCTCCTCTTTTTTTTTTATTATGATGCACTGTTGGTTAAGAGTGTTGATAATACAGCCTTTTGTGTGATATGATCCTGGGGCAGGGGCAGAGAGTTTTTCCAAAATATGACATATAGATTATTATTATTATTATTATTATTATTATTATTATTATTATTATTATTAGAAGGTTTACAATTGGACGAGTTTCTACTCTATCACTATCATTCAGAAGATCTACAAGCCACTCTAAACACCTTTGCAGAAGCATACGAGAAGCTCGGCCTGTCATTGAACATTGAAAAAACCAAGGTGCTGTTCCAGCAGACACCAGCCAACCCCTCTCCAATGCCAGTGATACAACTTAATGGTGTAACATTAGAAAATGTTGATCATTTCCGCTACCTTGGCAGCCACCTCTCCACCAAAGTCAACATCGACACCAAAATACAACACAGCCTGAGCTCTGCGAGCGCAGCATTTTTCCGAAAGAAGCAGAGAGTGTTTGAGGACCGGGCCATCTGTAGGGATACCAAGGTGCTTGTTTATAAAGCTATTGTCCTCCCAACCCTGCTATATGCCTGTGAGACGTGGAATGTCTACAGTCGTCACATGCAACTCCTGGAATGATTCCATCAGCGCTGCCTCTGGAAAATCCTGCAAATCTCTTGGGAAGACAGGCGGACAAACGTCAGCTTGCTGGAAGAAGCAAAGACCACCAGCATTGAAGCAATGGTCTTCTGCCATCAACTTCGCTGGACCAGCCACATTGTCCGGATGCCCGACCACCGTCTCCCAAAGCAGTTGCTCTACTCCGAACTCAAGAATGGAAAACGGAATGTTGGTGGGCAGGAAAAGAGATTTAAAGATGGGCTCAAAGCCAACCTTAAAAACTCTGGCATAGACACTGAGAACTGGGAAGTCCTGGCCCTTGACCACTTCAGCTGGAGGTGAGCTGTGACCAGCAGTGCTGCAGAATTTGAAGAGGCACGAATGGAAGGCGAAAGGGAGAAGTGTGCCAAGAGGAAGGCACATCAAGCCAATCCTGACCGAGACCGCCTTCCACGTGGAAACCAATGCCCTCACTGCAGAAGAAGATGCAGAGCAAGAATAGGGCTCCACAGTCACATATGGACCCACAAGAATACTGGAAGACAATCATCCTTGGAAAACGAGGGATCGCCTAAGTAAGTAAGTATTCTATCACTCCTTTTCACTTGCTACTAAGGAGGCTGTAGAGGTCTTGAAGCAGTGCTTGGCAGCTGTGAGGGTCTGGATGAGGGCAAACAAATTGAAATTGAATCCGGACAAGACAGAGGCTCTTCTGGTCAGTCGTAAGAGTATAGGGTTGCAGCCTATGCTGGATGGGGTTACACTCCCCCTGAAGGCACAAGTTCACCTGGACTCATCGCTGAGCCTGGAACCCTAGGTATTGGCAGTGGCCAAGGGAGCATTAGCACAATTAAAACTTGTGCACCAGTTGCACCTGTGCCTTAGGAAGTCAGACTTGGCCACAGTATTCCATGCTCTGGTTACATCCCGTATAGACTACTGCAATGCCCTCTACTTGGGGTTTATTTTATTTATTTATTTATTTATTTATTTATTTATTTATTTGAAGTGCTTCTACCCTGCCCTTCTCAACCCCCTAGGGGGGACTCAGGGCGGCTTACAAAAATAGGCACAATTCGATGCCCAACAATTCACAAAGTACAATATATAATTTACAATTTAACAACAGCAATTATCACTAGTTAAAACAATCACTTCAATACAATAACAGTGATAAAATCATCCTGTGGTCAATGTTCGCCAATTTATAATTCCATAATCCATCCAGCATTGTCATTGTCCTTTCCTGCTCTGGTCGTCTTTGTCTTTGTCCATCTGCCAGCTTACCCAAAGGCCTGGTCCCAAATCCAGGTTTTTAACTTCCTCCTGAAGGAGAGGAGGGATGTTGATGACCTAATTTCCCCGGGGAGTGCATTCCACAGGCGAGGGGCCACTAGGCCCTGTCCCTCGTCCCCACCAGTCTCACTTGTGATAAAGGTGGGGCCGAGAGCAGGGCCTCCCCAGAGGATCTTAAACTCCGAGGTGGGACGTAGAAGGAGATACCTCTGAGGACCTCACCTCTGAGGATGCTTGCCATAGATGCAGGCGAAACGTCAGGAGAAATGCCTCTAGAACATGGCCATATAGCCCGAAAAAACCCACAAGAACTGAGAAGGAGATACGTTTGGACAGGTATGCTGGGCCGGAGCCATAAAGGGTTTTGTAGGTCAAAACCAGCACTTTGAATTGTGCTCGGAACTGGATCGGCAGCCAGTGGAGCTGACACAACAGGGGGGTAGTATGCTCCCTGTATGATGCTCCGGTGAGTAATCTGGCCGCCGCCCATTGGACTAATTGAAGTTTCCGAACAGTCTTCAAAGGCAACCCCACATAGAGCGCGTTGCAGTAATCTATTCGGGATGTAACAAGAGCGTGGACCACCGTAGCCAGATCCGACTTCCCAAGGTACGGGTGCAGCTGGCGCACAAGCTGGTTGCCTTTGAAGACTGTTTGGAAGCTTCAAATGGTCCAATGGGTAGCAGGCAGATTGCTCATTGGAGTAACTTACAGGGAGCATACAACCCACCCACCCCCTGTAACGTCAGCTCTGCTGGCTGTCAGTCTGCTACCAAGCACAATTCAAAGTGCTGGATTTAGCCTATAAAGCCCTAAACCAGTGGTTCTCAACCTTCCTAATACCACGACCCCTTAATACACTTCCTCATATTATGCTGACCCCCAACCATAAAATTAGTTCCATTTCTACTTCATAACTGTCATATTGCTGCTGTTATGAATCATAATGTAAATATCTGATATGCAGGATGAATTTTCATATACTGGGCCAAATTTGGCACAAATACCCAATACACCCAAATTTGAATACTGGTGGGATTGGGAGAGGGTATTGATTTTGTCCTGTGGGAGTTGTAGTTGCTGGGATTTATAGTTCACCTACAATCAAAGAGCATTCTGAACTCCACCAATGATGGAATTGAATCAAACTTGGCACACAGAACTCCCATGACCCAACAGAAAATACTGGAAGGGTTTGGTGGGCATTGACCTTGAGTTTTGGGAGTTGTAGTTCAGAGAGCACTGTGGACTCAAACAATGATGGATCTGGACCAACTTGCACGAATTCTCAATATGCCCAAATGTAAACACTAATGGAGTTTGGGGAAAATAGACCTTGACATTTGGGAGTTGTAGTTGCTGGGATTTATAGTTCACCTACAATCAAAGAGCATTCTGAACCCTACCAACGATTGAAATGGGCCAAACTTCCCACACAGAACCTCCATGACCAACAGAAAATACTGTGTTTTCTGGTGGTCTTTGGTGACCCCTCTGACACTCTGTCGCGATCCCTCCAGGGGTTCCGACCCCCAGGTTGAGAAACACTGCCCTAAACGGTTCCAGCCTAGCTTTCCTGTCTGAACAGATTTCCTCCAATGACCATCTCAGAGTTTAAGATCATCGGGGGAAGCCCTGCTCTTGGTCCCACTTCCTTCTCAGGCACAATTGGCATGGACGAGACAGGGCCTTCTCAGTGGTAGCCCCTTGGCTGTGGAATTCCCTCCCCAGGAGTATTAGATCAGCCCCCTCCCTTCTGACCTTCCGTAAGAGAGTGAAAATGTGGCTCTGTGACCAAGCCTTTGGAGAACTTGTGCAATAGATAGATATGGAATGATGTGCAATGGAATGGATTACGCTTGAGGATTACGGGATTAATTGTGAAGATATTGTCTTAAATGTTTTTAATTGTTTTAATGTATTTTATAATCCTATTCAAATGTTTATTTTAATTGTACATTTGTTTTATGGCATCGAATAGTTGCCTATGTGTAAGCTGCCTTGAGTCTCCTCCAAGGTAGAGAAAGGCAGAGTAGAAATTGTTGACAGAAATGTATTGTTGAAGGCTTTCATGGCCGGAATCACTGGGTTGTTGTAGGTTTTTTCGGGCTATATGGCCATGGTCTAGAGGCATTCTCTCCTGACATTTCGCCTGCATCTATGGCAAGCATCCTCAGAGGTAGTGAGGTCTGTTGGAAGTAGGAAAATGGGTTTATATATCTGGGTGAGACAAAGGACTCTTGTCTGCTGGAGCTAGGTGTGAACCTTGATTAGCATACAATGGGCTGACTGTGCCTGGAGCAAACTTTTACCTCTCAACAAAAGTTTGCTCCTGGTCATTCCACAGATATATAAACCCTTTTTCCTAGTTCCAACAGACCTCACTACCTCTGAGGATGCTTGCCATAGATGCAGGCGAAACATCAGGAGAGAATGCCTCTAGACCATGGCCATACAGCCCGAAAAAACCTACAACAACCTGTTGACAAAAATGTTGTAAATAAATAAATAATAAATCACTGGCGTTAGAAAATTGCATTCAATGGAGGAGGAATATCTGAAGGTCTGAAGATAAGTAATTTAGTAGTGGACACTATACAGAGGCAGCTTTTGGTAGTGTTACATATCATTTCTCTGGCACAACAAACTACAAATCCCAGGATTCCTTAGCATTAAGCCATGACAATTAAAGTGGAGTCCAATTGCATGAATTCTGCAATGTAGATGCGCCCTGAAAGAATATTTCAAGGTCTTACCCTTTCTATTACTCATCATCCTACTCCTGGAATGGAAACCAAGCTGCCAAAACCATAAGTAATTCGCTCTAAGTGCAATATTTTGCTTATTTCCCCAGAGGAGGTTAGAGCTTCACGGAAGCATTTAGCATATAAACAAAGGAAGTATAGAGTCGGGTTATGAGTCCCACGCAGTGCAGGAGGATGTTCTCCTCTGACGAAGGGCAGGGAGAAATTGAAAACGCAGTTCCCAAATATCACCACGTCTTTGAACAAATGCACACTGTAATCATACTGGGAACCCTTGTGACCACATATTCCAACACTATGTTACCCATGGTATTGGGAATCATAGCATTTATAGTTTAATTGAGCTAGAGGACTGTAGTGCCTCACCTAAATACAAATTCCATAGGACAGAGTAGTCCAAACAATTCTTAGGTGGGGACGCGACTGGTGGGAACGAGGGACAGGGCCTTCTCTGCAGTGGCCCCCCGTCTTTGGAACTCCTTCCCCAGAGACATTAGATTGGCCACCTCCCTCCTGTCTTTCAGAAGGAAACTTAAGACCTGGCTATGGGACCAAGCGTTTGACCAGTAATAATAGCAAGTAAAAGAAGTTTTAAGACAGTGAACTCTGGATTTTGGATTCTGATTTTAACAGGCGTGTTTTTAATCAATCGTTTAATTACTGTTTTTAATATTTTAATGTATTGCTAATAGTTGATTGTATTTATGATGTCGGCATCCTATGATGCTTTTGTGAGGCTGCCCTGAGTCCCCCCTCAGGGGTGAGAAGGGTGGGGTAAAAACATAGGAAATAAATAAATAATAAATAAATTAGGGTGCCATTCATAGAATCAAAGAGTTGGACCTCATGGGCCATCCAGTCCAACCCCCTGCCAAGAAGCAGGAATATTGCATTCAAATCACCCCAGACAGATGGCCATCCAGCCTCTGTTTAAAAGCTTCCAAAGAAGGAGCCTCCACCACACTCCGAGGCAGAGAGTTCCACTGCTGAATGGCTCTCACAGTCAGAAAGTTCTTCCTCATGTTCAGATGGAATCTCCTTTCTTGTAGTTTGAAGCCATTGTTCCGCGTCCTAGTCTCCAGGGAAGCAGAAAACAAGCTTGCTCCCTCCTCCCTGTGGCTTCCTCTCACATATTTATACATGGCTATCATATCTCCTCTCAGCCTTCTCTTCTTCAGGCTAAACATGCCCAGCTCCTTAAGTCCTGACTTTTAGAAAACTGGTGAAAACTTGGCTCTGGAATTTAGCATTTGATAAGTGAGTCAATAACTCCTGACCACATGGACGGATGGCGATGAATTGTGATTTCATTCTGACGACTTGGCCTTATGTAATTATATGACTGTATTTTAATGTATTAGTGTATCATGGGATGTGATGTTTTAAACTACTGTTTATGAATCTTTTGTTGGGAACCGGACTGAGTCCCTCTGTGGAGGTCGAGAAGACCGGTATATAAAAGTTATAAATAAATAAATAAGCCGAAGAGCCGGCATTATCCGTAGACACCTCCATGGTCATGTGGCCGGCATGACTGCATAGAGCGCTGTTACTTTCCCGCCGGAGTGGTACCTATTGTTCTACTCACATTTGCATGTTTTTGAACTGCTAGGTTGGCAAAAGCTGGGGATGACAGAGAAAGCTCACACCACTCCCTGGATTCAAACCTATGACCTTTTGGTCAACAAGCTCCCGGTTTGAGTAGTGTGACTAAATCCTCAGAGAGACCTCATCTACACTGTCATGGAATGGAGTTTGAAACTGCATTATATGATCAGTGTCGACTCATATAAGACAGTTCAGTGCAGTTCAACTGCATGATATGAGTCTACACTGGCCGTATAATGCAGTTCGAAATTACATTCTACAGCAGTGTTTCTCAACCTGGGGGTCGGGACCCCTGTGGGGGTCATGAGGGGGTGTCAGAGGGGTCGCCAAAGACCATCAGAAAACATTGTATTTTCTGTTGGTCATGCGGGTTCTGCGTGGAAAGTTTGGTCCAATTCTATCAGTGGTGTTCAAAATGCTATTTCATTGTGGGTGAACTATAAATCCCAACAACTACAACTCCCAAATGACAAGGTCTATTTTCTCCAAACTCTTCCAGTGTTCACATTTGGGCATATTGAGTATTTGTGCCAACTTTGATCCAGATCCATCATTACTTGAGTCCACAGTCTGGATATGGGTGAACTACAACTCCAAAAACTCAAGGTCAGTGTCCACCAGACCTTCGCAATATTTTCTCTTGGTCATGGGAATTCTGTGTGCCATGTCTGATTCAGTTCCATCATTGATGGAGTTCAGAAGGCTCTTTGATTTAAGGTGAACTATAAATCCCAGCAACTCCAGCATTACCAAATGACAAAATCAATCACCCCCAACCCCACCAGTATTCAAATTTTGGGCATATCGGGTATTTGTGCCAAATTTGGTCCAGTGACTGAAAATACATCCTGCATATCAGATATTTACATTACAATTCATAACAGTAGCAAAATTACAGTTATGAAGTAGCAATGAAAATAACGTTATGGTTGGGGGTGACCACAACATGAGGACCTGTACTAAGGGGTCACGGCTATAGGAAGGTTGAGAACCACTGTTCTACAGCAATGTAGATGGGACCAGGGTCATCGTTTTGTTTGTTTGCCGGAACTCCTCTTGTCCCTTTAAACATAACCTGCCGAGTATGTAAAAATATAGCAAGGGAAGTTATTTCTGGCCTGGAGAGAAGGTGACAGAGAAAAGCTTCATCCAATAAATTTACATATAGTTTATTTAAATTCGGTGATTACAGTCTGCTTTTCTTCCACAACAGAACTCAAGGAGCCATGTGTTAAGACTCTGACAGCTCCTCCAATGTCAGGGTTGGAAAACATGAGACCTTCCAGATGTGAGTTGACTACATAGTCTCAAACTGCAAACTTCAGCCCTCCAGGTGTTTTGGACTTCAACTCCCACAACTCGGCTGTTAGGAGTTGTGGGTGTTGAAGTCCAAAACATCTGGAGGGCTGAAGTTTGCCCATGCATACTCTAAAAGGATTCACTACATTGAACTGCATTACGAGTCTACATTGACCATATATGGCAGTGTTGATGCATTCTAAGGTCAACCTCCTTCAGTCCTTTTTTTGAAGGCATATTGGTTTTTCAATATCATATTATACAGTATAATATGAATGTTGCATTTATTGATTTCCCCTCTCCCAGGCTTTGGTACATTAAGTACAAAAATACCAAGGTTTCTCTGACTGAATTCCTAGTTTTGTATGTTCTTCCAGGTTAATGTTGTCCTCTCATTGACTGGCCACACATTTTTTGCCAGATGTAGACCTTGTTAGACCCATGTGCCCTGATTTCCCTCTGCAAGATGTTATTATACACTCTTATCATTCCTGCTCATTGGCCAGGGTGGCTGGGGATGATGGGAACTGGAACCCTATGTACAATGACAATAAAGTTATTCTATTCTATTCTAACTGCAGAGCTTTGGATTCCCCAACTCACATAGAATCATAGAATCAAAGAGTTGGAAGAGACCTCATGGGCCATCCAGTCCAACCCCCTGCCAAGAAGCAGGAATATTGCATTCAAATCACCCCTGACAGATGGCCATCCAGCCTCTGTTCAAACGCTTCCAAAGGAGAAGCCTCCACCACATTCCGGAGCAGAGAGTTCCGCTGCTGAACAGCTCTCACAGTCAGGAAGTTCTTCCTCATGTTCAGATGGAATCTCCTCTCTTGTAGTTTGAAGCCATTGTTCCGCGTCCTAGTCTCCAAGGAAGTAGTAAACAAGCTTGCTCCCTCCTCCCCGTGGCTTCCTCTCACATATTTATACATGGCTATCATATCTCCTCTCATCCTTCTCACACAGTCATTTATCTCATTTGTGAATTGTGCCGCTCCAAGTCCATAACCTGCATGCACAGTATTCATGACGTAATGTTCATTCGTATACACAATGGCCAATATAAACTGCACATCTGTAGCATTCAATGTATATTAGGCATGTGCCTTCAGGAGAAACATTGTCTTGTTTCATGTCCCGGCTTTTCTTGGGGGCCCCAATCCATTTTTGTAAGCTTCCTGAAATTAGGAGCGTTGTTTTTGGTTCTTTCATTTCGAGGCCCAAAAATCAGACTATTAAGGAACGGGGACTTCCCACACAGTCTCTTCTTCCCGGCATGCATTCTTCTTATCTGGCACCTGCTGTTTCTATAGGCGGATCTGGCCAAAGTGGTCCATGCCTTAGTCACCTCTAGACTGGATTACTGCAATGCACTCTAAGTGGGGCTGCCCTTGAAAACGGCCCAGAAATTTCAGATGATCCAACGGGCGGCAGCCAGGTTGTTAACTGGGGCTCCTTACAGGGAGCGGTCAACCCTCCTGTTCAAGAAGCTCCACTGGCTGCCATTCATTTACCAGACCCAATACAAGGTGCAGCTTCTCACCTACAAAGCCCTGAATGGTTTGGGACCCGCCTACCTGTGTGACCGCATCTCTGTATACGAACCCACACGATCCCTTCAATCATCCGGAGAGGCCCTGCTCTCGATCCCACCAGCCTCGCAGGCACAATTGGTGGGAATGAGAGAGAGGGCCTTTTCTGTGGTGGCCCCTCGACTCTGGAACTCTCTCCCTAAAGACATCAGACAGGCTCCAACTTTGGCAATCTTTAAGAGGAGCTTGAAGACGTGGTTGTTCCAGTGTGCCTTCCCGGAATAATGATCCCATAGCACTTTGTCCTCCAAGCACTTTACATTTTATAGGTCTGCTCGTATGCCTTCCACAAACGTCACTATCACCTTTTCGTCCATGCCCCAGCATTATTCCTAATTTTAACTTTACATTTGGCCTCCACACTGTTTTTAATTGTATGTTGTCTTATTGCTAATGTTGTATATTTTATTGTCTATGTTTTTATTTTAATTGCTTGTACTGTTGTTATTTTTTGTACTATTGTATTCAGGCTCGGCCTCATATAAGCTGCATTGAGTCCCTTGGGGAGTTGGTAGCGGGGTATAAATAAAGTATTATTATTATTATTATTATTATTATTATTATTATTATTACTCTAGAACAAGAGAGGTGCTCGGCTGTAGGCACAGGCATGCACGTACACTTTCTAGGCCTGACTGTACACCCCACCAAACACACACTCTCCTCGGAAAGAGAATGTGTGTTTGGTGGGGCATGCAGGCAGGCCCAGAAAGTGAGCTCACCTGCCAGTGCCTGCAGCCCAGTGTCTCTTACTCTAGAGTAAGAGACGCTCGGCTGCAGGTGGGCTCTGGGCCTGACTGCATGCATTCCCCACCACACACACCCCACCACACTCTTTGAGAGTGCCTGTGTGGCGGGACATGCAGGCAGACCTGGAGTGCTCCTGCAGCAGAGCTCCAGACCTGCCTGCCTGCCTGCATGCCCCACCACACAGGCACTCTCTTTCAAAGCAAGGAGGCAAGTTCGGATGCAAGTTCAGCTTGTGTGTTGAGGAGATTTTCATGTGGGGAGGGGACTTCCCCTTTCATGCTTTTGAAGAAATGGAAGACACAAAAGAAACGGTAGGAACGAATTTCATGCACAAGCCTAATGGATATTGTCTGTGCACAGTTGTAGGTGAAATATTGAATACCTGGGTTGTTTTAGGTTTTTTCGGGCTATATGGCATGTTCTAGAGGCATTCTCTCCTGACGTTTCGCCTCCATCTATGGCAAGCATCCTCAGAGGTAGTGAGGTCTGTTGGAACTAGGCAAAAGGGTTTATATATCTGTGGAATGACCATGGTGAGACAAAGGGCTCTTGTCTGCTGGAGCTAGGTGTTTCAACTGACCAACTTGATTAGCATATAATGGCCTGGCAGTGCCTGGAGCAAACTTTTGTTGAGAGGTGATTAGATGTCCTTGTTTGTTTCCTCTCTGTTGTGCTGTTGTAATTTTAGAGTTTTTTTAATACTGGTAGCCAGGTTTTGTTCATTTTCATGGTTTCCTCCTTTCTGTTGAAATTGTCCACACGCTTGTGTATTTCAATGCAGGCATGTAGCTTGGGGGGGGGGGGGGCTTGGTTCGCAAAAACGCCTTACTGGTGCATTATTTAAACTGTTATGTTTATTCATATCATGATCTGATCACCATACTCAATATATCCCATATGCATGGGGGTATTGGGGTAATGATACAAAAGGTTTGCTAGGGTAGACCCTCTTTCACCCGGAATCGAAATCCTGGCTACGGGCCTGTTTAAATGGCTTCTCTGTGTAGTCTGACATGGTGGTTGTGAGAGTGGTCCAGCATTTCTGTGTTCTCAAATAAAATGCTGTGTCCAGGTTGGTTCATCAAGAAACCATGAAAATGAACAAAATCTGGCTACCAGTATTAAAAAAAACCTCTAAAATTACAACAGCACAACAACAGAGAGGAAACAAACAAAGACACCTAATCACCTCTCAACAAAAGTTTGCTCCAGGCACTGTCAGGTCATTATATGCTAATCAAGGTGGTCAGTTGAAACATTCACACCTAGCTCCAGAAGACAAGAGTCCTTTGCCCCACCCTGGTCATTCCACAGATATATAAACCCTTTTTCCTAGTTCCAACAGACCTCACTACCTCTGAGGATGCCCCATTTTTAGCAATGTTTATATGGAGAGAAAGTGTGACTTAGGACTGAAAAAATATGGTAATGAATATGGATGTTTTGCAGTGGGCAAAAATGTCCAGCGCATCTGCAGAAGTCACCAACATGATCCCTGATGTCACGTTTACAAAGGCCCTGGAGGATTTCCACTAAAAATTACAACATTTGTAGTCTGATGGATTGTGCAGCTAAAACCCATGCCTTCATTTGCACCCTTTCACCCTGGTCAAAGCATTAAACCGATCCAGAGAGCAAGGGATGTGTTAAACTCACACTTATGCATGCAAGGTTTGGCTGTAATCTATGAGAATGTTATTCAACAGCCAGGAAGAGCCTGCCATGTTTCCTCCAATAATGAATTTCATGTTAGTCATTTTACCAGGCCTGTGTATGATGCATAAAACCAGTTCTGGGGAGATTCAAACAGATATAATGGCACATTACGTGGAGCAGAGCAAGAGCAAGTGAAGGTGAGCCTAAGCGAATTCCCAAAGGGTCCCTCTTTCTGAAAATCAGGCTCAAAAGACAAAAGAAATCTAACGCAGGAGAGGTAAAGGGAGAGGAGACAGGCTGGTGCGAACCACATTTACTTACAAATGGGCTCCATTGATTTTAATTAAGTGTGCTCAAATGCAATAAAAAGATATGGAGGATTTCAGTCTCGGAGCCAATGGACGCATTCGGAATAAGAAGCGTTGCCGTCCTGGTCCCTCCCCTCCCAGCATTTGCACCCAAATGCCTCTCCATCAGGGCACACATGGCTCTCCTGGGACTGTATCTCTTTAGGATTCAAGCGGAGAACACACCCCTGGAGAACTCCCCCTTTTCACACAAGACAAAGGAAAAGAGTCAAGCTGGATTGTTTTCTGCGATGTACAAAATGTTGGGGTGGGGATGAGAAATCGGCATGAAGAATAGCCATATTATATGCCTTAAATGGTAGTCCTAACAGTTGTGGGCCATGCTTTTGTTTAAATAGGCTCTCAAACAGGGGTAGGAATTGTGTGGATCTCCAGTTATATTGAAGATGGAGCAGGCTTGGGTTGTTGTAGGTTTTTTCGGGCTATATGGCCAATGTCTAGAGGCATTCTCTCCTGACGTTTTGCCTGCATCTATGGCAAGCATCCTCAGAGGTAGTGAGGTCTGTTGGAACTAGGAAAAAGGGGTTTATATATCTGTAGAATGACCAGGGTGAGATCTAGGTTTGTTTTCTCATAGAGCAGTATTTCTCAATCTTCCTAATGCCGCAACCCCTTAATACAGTTCCTCATGTTGTGGTGACCCCCAACCATAAAATTATTTTTGTTGCTACTTCATAACTGTCATTTTGCTACTGTTATGAATCATAACATAAATATCTGATATGCAGGATGGATTTTCAATCACTGGCACAAATACCCGATATACACAAATTTAAATATTGGGGGTGGGGGTTTGATTTTGTCATTTGGGTGTTGTAGTTGCTGGGATTTATAGTTCACCTACAATCAAAGAGCATTCTGAACTCCACAAATGATAGAACTGAACCAAACTTGGCACACAGAACTCCCATGACCAACAGGAAATACTGGAAGGGTTTGGTGGGCATTGACCTTGAGTTTTGGAGTTGTAGTTTACCTATAACCAGAGAGCACTGTGGAGTCAAACAATGATGGACCTGGACCAAACTTGGCACAAATACTCAATATGGCCAAAGGTGAACACTGATGGAGTTTGGAGAAAATAGACCCTGACATTTGGGAGTTGTAGTTGGTGGGATTTATAGTTCAACTACAATCAAAGAGCATTCTGAATCCCACCAATGATAGAATTGGGCCAGACTTCCCACACAGAGCCCCCATAACCAACAGAAAATACTGTGTTTTCCGATGGTCTTTGTCAACCCCTCTAACACCCCTTCACAACCCCCCTCCCCCAGGGGTCCCGACCCCCAGGTTGAGAAATGCTGTCATAGAGTATTCTAGAGTTGGAAAAGACCTCAAGGGCCATCTAGTCCAGCCTCATTCTCCCATGAAGGGATACACAATCAAAGCCCTCCTGGCAGATGAAAAACCTGTGCTTAAAAACCTCCAGAGTATGATACAGATTAATGAAGTCAAACTAGGTAGAGATTCCACCTAAACATTAGGAAGAAATTCCTTAAGTTAAGGCAGGTTTGACAGTGGAATATGCTGCCTGGTATATTGTTTTGCAGTCTCCTTCTCTGAAGGTTTTTCAGCAGAGGCTGGATGGCCATCTGTCAGGGTTGTTTTAATTATGTATTCCTGCATGACAGAATGGGTTTGGACTTTATGGACCTTGGGTCTCTTCCAACCCTGGGCCCTTCCAAACAGCCACATAACCCAGAATATCAAGGCAGATAATCCACAATATCTGCTTTGAACTGGATTACTTGAGTCCATAGTGTCATATAATCAAGTTCAATGTGGATTTTATGCAACTATATGGAAGGGGCTTCTCTAATTCTAGGTGTTTTAGCATGAACCTGAAAGGAGCTCTCCAAGGTCTTGAATCTCTGTAAGGATGACAGAGTTTTCAGCACCAGGACTTTCAAACTTCAGGATAAAAATGGAATGCTGGGTGTTAGAGTCAGACAATCTCTGAAAAGCCCAGCCTCACTCTAAATCAGTAGTTCTCAACCTGTGGGTCCCCAGATGTTTTGGCCTTCGACTCCCAGAAATCCTAACAGCTGGTAAACGGACTGGGATTTCTGGGAGTTGTAGGCCAAAACACCTGGGGACCCACAGGTTGGGAACCACTGCTCTAAATCTTCCTGAAGTGAGTTGACTACATAGTCTTGAACTGCAAACTTTGGCCCCCCAGGTGTTTTAGACTTCATCTCCCACAGGCTGTTATGAATTGTGGGAGTTGAAGTCCAAAACACTTGGAGGGATGAAGTTTGCCTATGTCTGCTCTAAATGCACATCCACACATGGCCTCTTTATGATGTTGCATTTGGCATAATGCTACTTTTATAGTTGACCCAAGTTTTCCAACATAGGTTCGCCTTTAAAAGAATAGCGTGGTGAAATGGTATTAGAAGACAGAGGTGTTCTGCAACATTTCACAGATGAAAACCTGAAAACCTGGACATGTGTGGCCAAGGAACATCAGAATCTAGTCAAGATGACATAGTTTATGGACTGTGGAAAAACGCCCAAGCCAGGAGACATCACAGCAGTTTGCTTTTGCTAGAGGCTACTGGGAAGGGAAGTATTCTGCCTTCTCCTCTCTCCCAATCTTGGATAACAAAAGGAAGCTACACTCATCCTTCCACATTTATGGTGGATTTGATCATTCACTGATTTCATTGAAACTGTTTGTTCTGGGAATTTGTACACCCTCCAATATGGCTCTGGGTTCAGCTACTGGCAGAGCTTGACCATGAAGACCCAGAAACTCCTAGAGAGATGTTCCCCCATTTAAAAAAAATAAAATAACAATGTCTTTATTCTTTTTTTCACTTTCACAGAGGTCCTGTGTCCCTAACTCCAATGAACATAGAGGTCTGGCAGTGTTTTGCATTACAACCCTGCAAATGAGTTAAGCTGAGGAAAAGGGAGAAATTGCAGGAAGACAGCCGAATTGTAATATTTTGAAAGTAGTTGGACAAGTGGGATGACAAAAGATTAGAGTATATCACCACCACCACCACCATGGGAGATATGTGCACAGATTCCATGTGGATATGCAGAGTGCCGCAGGGTTCCGTCCTGGGCCTGATCCTGTTCAACATCTTTATTAATGACTTAGATGAAGGGCTAGAAGGCAGGATTATCAAGTTTGCAGATGACACCAAATTGGGAGGGAGAGCCAAGACTCCAGAGGACAGGAGCAGGATTCAAGACGATCTTGACAGATTAGAGAGATGGGCCAAAGCTAACAAAATTATGTTCAACAGTGACAAATGCAAGATACTCCACTTAATCAGAAAAAACGAAATGCAAAGATACAGAATGGGGGACAATGCTTGGCTCAAGAGCAGTACATGTGAAAAAGATCTTGGAGTTCTCATGGACAACAAGTTAAACATGAGCCAACAATGTGATGTGGAGGCAAAAAAATCCAATGGGATTTTGGCCTGCATCAATAGGAGCATAGTGTCTAGATCTAGTGAAGTAATGCTCCCCATGCTCTATTCCTCTTTGGTTAGACCACACCTGGAATATTGTGTCCAATTCTGGGCTTCACAATTGAAGAGAGATATTGACAAGCTGGAATGTGTCCAGTGGAGGGTGACTAAAATGATCAAGGGTCTGAAGAACAAGCCCTATGAGGAGAGGAACAAGCCCTATGTGAGAGGAAGCCACAGGGAGGAGGGAGCAAGCTTGTTTTCTGCTTCCCTGGAGACTAGGACACGAAACAATGGCTTCAAACTACAAGAAAGGAGATTCCATCTGAACATGAGGAAGAACTTCCTGACTGTAAGAGCCGTTCAGCAGTGGAACTCTCTGCCCCGGAGTGTGGTGGAGGCTCCTTCTTTGGAAGCTTTTAAACAGAGGCTGGATGGCCATCTGTCAGGGGTGCTTTGAATGCAATATTCCTGCTTCTTGGCAGGGGGTTGGACTGGGTGGCCCATGAGGTCTCTTTCAACTCTTTGATTCTATGATTCTATGCCAAACTGTGAATAGTGAACCCTATTGAACCAAAGACCTTCTGGCCTTAGAATAGCATTGAATTGTGCTGAGGGACTTGGAAATGTCTATAAAACAATGGTTCCCAACCTATGGTCCATGGACCACCAGTGGTCCACAAGAACTAAAATATGGTCCGCAGCCTCACCATTACTACACCATTGCAACAAGAGTCACTGGTCTTGTGAAACCCCCTTATAGTGCCAAGGTTTATTAAATATGATTTTTTGTGGGCAAGCAGATGGTGACTACTGGATGGCAAATGTTCTGTATTAGAAACTAGAGCTGATGTGGTTTATCCAATGCAGTTTTCTGAATCAGCACCCCAAATAACCAAACCAAATCTAAAGTTGACCAAATACTGATTCATACCTCTTTTGGTACTAATGCTGGAGAGTGGTCCCTGCTCAAGTGGTCTCTGGACAAAAAAAAGGTTGGGAAGAAGAACATATTTTGTTGGTCATGGATAAATAAACCCATGGATATCCCTCCTACAGTACTGTTTTTATTCCTTTCCATTTCGGTTCTCAGGTTTAATTACTTTAAAATGGCAATTGTATAGTTTTATGTATCTTTTATGTGTCTCAATATGGATGAATGAAACTGCAGGTACCAGTTGCTTGTGCTATAATTGCAACAATCCCTGCCAAACTGGGATGGTTGGAACATATGTATTTGTACGCACATATCTCCATGGAAGGCATGAGGCGCACAGCCACAAATCTCAAAGACATTGGTTATTTAAAACAGATGTGATAAACCTGAATCACTACATTCTCTTGGACACTAAAGGCCATAGCTCAGTGCTATGGAATCATAGAAATTGTAGTTTTGCAAGGTATGTAGCTTTCCTTGCTAAGAAGCAGGAAAATTGCATTCAAAGCACCCCCGATAGATGGCCATCCCACTACTGCTTTAAAGCTTCCAAAGAAGGAGCTCCACCACACTTCAGCGCAGACAGTTCCACTGCTGAACAGTAGAACTCTCACAGTCAGGAAGTTCTTCCGAATGTTCAGATGGAATCTCCTCTCTTGTAGTTTGAAGCCATTGTTCCGCGTCCTAGTCTCCAAGGAAGCAGAAAACAAGCTTGCTCCCTCCTCCCTGTGGCTTCCTCTCCCATATTTATACATGGCTATCATATCTCCTCTCAGCCTTCTCTTCTTCAGGCTAAACATGCCCAGCTCCTTAAGCCGCTCCTCATAGGGCTTGTTCTCCGGGACCCTTGATCATTTTAGTCGCCCTCCTCTGGACACATTCCAGCTTGTCAATATCTCTCTTGAATTGTGGTGCCCAGAATTGGACACAATATTCCAGATGTGGTCTAACCAAAGCAGAATAGAGGGGTAGCATTACTTCCTTAGATCTAGACACTATGCTCCTATTGATGCAGCCAAAATCCCATTGGCTTTTTTTGCCGCCACATCACATTGTTGGCTCATGTTTAACTTGTTGTCCACGAGGACTCCAAGATCTTTTTCACACGTACTGCTCTCGAGCCAGGCATGTCCCCCATTCTGTATCTTTGCATTTCATTTTTTCTGCCAAAGTGGAGTATCTTGCATTTGTCACTGTTGAACTTCATTTTGTTAGTTTTGGCCATCTCTCTAATCTGTCAAGATCGTTTTGAATTCTGCTCCTGTCCTCTGGACTATTGGCTATCCCTCCCAATTTGGTGTCGTCTGCAAACTTGATGATCCTGCCTTCTAGCCCTTCATCTAAGTCATTAATAAAGATGTTGAACAGGACCGGGCCCAGGACGGAACCCTGAGGCACTCCACTTGTCACTTCTTTCCAAGATGAAGAGGAAGCATTAGTGAGCACTCTCTGTGTTCGTCCACTTAACCAATTACAGATCCACCTCACCGTAGTTTTGCCTAGCCCACATTGGACTAGTTTCTGCCAGAAGGTCATGGGGGACCTTGTCGAAGGCCTTACTGAAATCCAGGTACGCTACATCCACAGCATTCCCCGCATCTACCCAGCTTGTAGCTCTATCGAAGAAAGAGATCAGATTAGTCTGGCATGACTTGTTTTTGATAAATTCATGTTGACTATTAGCGATGACTGCATTTGTTTCTAAGTGTTTGCAGACCGCTTCCTTAACAATCTTTTCCAGAATCTTGCCCGGTATCGACGTGAGGCTGACCGGACGGTAGTTGTTTGGGTCATCCTTTTTTCCCTTCTTGAAGATTGGGACCACATTGGCCCTCCTCCAATCTGCTGGAACTTCTCCCGTTCTCCAAGAACTCTCAAAGATGGTTGCCAATGGTTCCGAAATGACTTCCGTTAGTTCCTTCAATACTCTGGGGTGTAGTTGATCTGGCCCTGGGGACTTGAACTCATTAAGAGCGGCCAGGTATTCCTGGACGACTTCTTTCCCAATTTGGGGTTGGATGTCCTCCAATCCCTCATCCACTCCATCTTGCTGAGGTTGAAGACTCTCTTTTTGTGAGAAGACCGAGGCAAAGAAGGCATTAAGTAGTTCTGCCTTTTCCCTATCCCCTGTCAGCATTGCCCCACCTTCTCCGCGAAGAGGTCCTATCGCCTCCTTGTTTTTCCTTTTTCTACTGACATAAGAATAGAAGCCCTTTTTATTGTTTTTAATGTCCTTGGCAAGTCTGAGCTCGTTTTTTGCTTTAGCCTTGCGGACCTTTTCCCTACAGGTGTTGGCTATTTGTTTGAATTCTTCTTTTGTGATTTCTCCCTTTTTCCACTTCTTGTGCATGTCTCTTTTGTGTCTTAGCACAGTTAGAAGTTCTTTGGACATCCATTCTGGCTTCTTTGCACTTGTCCTATTTTTTCTTTTTGTTGGCACAGTTTGCAACTGCGCCTTGAGTATTTCACTCTTGAGAAACTCCCATCCATCCGTAACTCCCTTGTCTTTTAGTATCTGTGTCCACGGAATGCTGCTCAGTGTTTCCTTCATTTTTGGAAATCAGCTCTCCTAAAGTCCAAAATGCGGGTTTGACTTGTCTTAGTTTCGGCCTTCCTTTGTACCTCAAATTGCAGGAGCACATGGTCACTTGCCCCTAAGGATCCTACCACTTCAACCGCATCGATCAGGTCCTCCACATTTGTTAGGATGAGATCAAGAGTAGCCAATCCCCTTGTTGCCTCTTCTACCTTCTGGACCATGAAATTGTCTGCAAGGCAAGTGAGGAATTTGTTGGACCTTGTACTCTTGGCCGAGTTTGTTTTCCAGCAAATATCGGGATAGTTGAAATCGCCCATGACTACTACATCTCTTTTCTGTGCCTGTTTGGTCAACTGTTGGCAGAAGACTTCATCAAGTTCTTCCTCCTGGCTTGGGGGTCTGTAGTAGACGCCTACAACGACATCTTTTTGAGTCCCAGTTCCCTTGATTCTTATCCAAATGATTTCAAGCTGGTTTCCCAGATTGCTGTCTTGAATCTCTTCTGCAGCATAAGAGTTTTTGACATATAAGGCTACTCCGCCTCCTCTCCCCTTTGTTCGGTTTCTGTGAAAGAGGTTATACCCCTCGATATCTACATTCCAGCGATAGGAGTCATCCCACCAGGTTTCAGTGATCCCTATGATATCATATTTGTGGTGTTGTACTAAAAGTTGGAGTTCGTCTTGTTTATTTCCCATGCTCTGTGCATTAGTGTAAAGACATGTGAGCCCCTGGGATCTTCCCTTGAGCTGTTTAATTGGGATTATTGTGCTTTTGGTACTTGGTCCTTGTTGTGTTTGTGCAGCCCTCCGTTTAGCCTTCTGGCGATTCCCAGACATTATGGGTAAAGTAGTGTTCGCAAGGCTGTTGTCCCCCTCCCCCGGTGGACCTAGTTTAAAGTGCGTCTAATGAGGTTTGCAAGTCTGTGAGCAAAAAGGTGTTTTCCTACTTGTGTGAGATGCACCCCATCCCTTGCCAGTAGGCCATCCTCCTGGAAAAGCAGGCCATGGTCGAGGAAGCCAAAGCGTTCCTCCTGACACCATTTTCTAAGCCAGTCATTGACCTGTACTATTTTTCTGGCTCTTGTGGGTCCGTGTCTTACAACAGGGAGGAGGGATGAAAAGACCACCTGTACATTACATTCTTTTAGCTTTGCTCCTAGAGCTCGAAAATCATTTGTGATCTTTTGAAACGTATGCCTTGCAGTATCATTGGTTCCTACATGAATCAACATGAGGGGAGGACAGTGATAGGGCTTGAGGAGCCTGGTGAGCCTCTGAGTGATATGGTGTATTTTTGCCCCTGGTAGGCAGCATATTTCTCGAGCCATCCCATCCTGGTCTGGAAATGACAGCTTCCGTTCCTCTAAGGAGGGAGTCGCCTACTACCAAGACCTGTTTACTTTCGGGAATGACAGGGCCCCTTTTGTGCAATGTAGTGTGTAGGTCTCCAGAAAAGTGATCCTGTTGGTATGAATTGTGTAGGTGAAAAGTGTTGTCCTCCTCCTCGACATCCCCGGTGCATTCGTCAAGGACAATCCATTGAGATTCGTCCAAGAGCCTATGGTTCTCCTGTATGTGTTCCTGTTGCTCCTGGTCTATGGTTGGGGATGGTACACCTGCAGGATTGTGCAAGTGTGAATGTTGTGAAGTGTTGTCCCAGTCAGGGCTATCCCCCGCACACTGATCAAGGATGAGCCACTGATCAGTATCTAAGCCATTCTGGTCTTCCCCAATATGTTGTGTTTCTTGGTCAGGTGCTAGTTGTGTGAGAATTTGGAATCTATTGTGTAACTGCAGCTGAGCGGAAGTATTCTGAGGAGGCTTCCGGGTCCTATGTGTCCTTCTAAGGGTGACATTTCTCCAAGCCTGAGGGTTGTCGACATCTGAGGTGCTGTTCTGTTGAGCCTCCTCGTAATGTTGGTGTGATATGGGCTGCGTGTCTAGGACAGTGTGGTGTGTGGTGTCTAAGAAGAGCTCAAGTTCCTGAATGTCCTTAAGGGTGTTAATACGGTCCTCGAGTTGTCTTAAGTTGTATGTTAGTCAGAACAGGTACATTTTAAAAGTGTAACTTCAGATATATATATATATATATATATATATATATATATATATATATATATATTTATGTTCGTTTGTGGGATTAACAGAACTCAAAAACCACTGGACGAATTGACACCAAATTTGGACACAAGACACCTAACAACCCAATGTATGTCCTTCACTCAAAAAAATGATTTTGTCATTTGGGAGTTGTAGTTGCTGGGATTTATAGTTCACCTACAATCAAAGAGCATTCTGAACCCCACCAACGATGGAATTGAACCAAACTTGGCACACAGTTCTCCCATGACCAACAGAAAATACTGGAAGGGTTTGGTGGGCAGTGTCCTTTGGTTTTGGAGTTGTAGTTCACCTACATCCAGAGATCACTGTGGACTCAAACAATGATGGATCTGGACCAAACTCTACACGAATACTCAATATGCCCAAATGTGAACACTGGTGGAGTTTGGGGAAAATAGAATCTTGACATTTGGGAGTTGTAGTTGCTGTGATGTATAGTTCACCTACAATCACAGAGCATTCTGAACCCCGCCAACGATAGAATTTGGCCAAACCTCCCACACAGAACCCCCATGTGGACCACAGCAACTCGTGGCAGGGGACGGCTAGTGTATATATGTGTGTGTGTGTGTATGTATATGTATGTATGTATATACACACACACACACACACACACACACACACATACACATATACAAGGAGCCTCTTGTGGCGCAGTGGGTTAAACCGCTGAGCTGCTAAACTTGCTAACCAAAAGGTTGCAGGTTCAAATCCGGGAAGCGGCATGAGCTCCCGCTGTTTGTCCCAGCTTCTACCAACCTAGCAATTCGAAGACATGCAAATGTGAGTATTTATTTATTTATTTATTTCATCTACTTATACCCCGCCCTTCTCACCCCGGGGGGGACTCAGGGCGGCTTACCTATTGAGTAGATCAATAGGTACCGCTCCGGCGGGAAGGTAATGATGCTCCATGGAGTTATGATGGCCACATGACCTTGGAGGTGTCTACGGACAATGCCAGCTCTTCGGCTTAGAAATTGAGATGAGCAATACATGGGCAACAGAGTTGGACACAACTGGATTTAATGTCAGGGGAAAATCTTTAGCTTTACCTTACACACATACATATGCATACAGACACACATACACACACATATGTACACACACACACACACATGCTTTGGATAGCATAGGGAAGGGTTAATACCCTTGTGGCATTTGTATTGCTCTTTGTACCCCTGATCACAAGATTTCACCTTCCTTTCTGTCCCTGTGATCATTGGATTTTGAAAAAAATTGGCTTGTTGTGGTGATGAAGCTTCAGTGGAGACACTCTTTTCCCCATGATAATAACTCTTTCAGGAGTGGATTTCCCTTCCAAGGGGCAGATTTCTCTCACTCCCTGTTGTCTCATCCTCACTCCTTTGTAAGTCGGAGGTTTATAATCCGGGGACTGCCTGTATCTACATGATCGACAAAGGTTTCTGTTCCCAATGGTATAACAAGAGAAATAGCACCCACCATTATACTTCTGCAATGAAAGAAAGCTGGGAATTGGAAAGAGAGGACTTTTGCATTGAAAGTTCAGGAGTTCCTTTCAAGTTCTTGCACTCATAACTAATTTCCAAACTAAAGTTTTCATGGGTTTCATGGGTTCTAGTGATGAATGCATGAAGTCTGTTCACATCAGATTCAAAATGCCCATTTCTGAAGGATGCTGCATAGGAAATTATCCCCATATTCTACAAACACTGCTGCCAATACATGGGCAACAAAGATTGCTTGGGAGTTACAGAATAGCTTTCCACTCCCTAATTTCCTCCAAGTAGCAAAATGGTTCAAAGTCCATGAGCCAGCTCTCTCTCTTTACCTCTGTCATTTTGGTCCCAGGTCTGGTATCTATCCAAGACTTATCCAAATGCTCTTTGTGCTCGATTTGAGTGCCCCGAAAAGGCAAATGACTTTGTTCAGCTACAATCAAATCACACTGTCTCAGCCTCAGAGGAAAGCCATGGTAAACCCCTTCAGAACAAGCCTTGCCAAAATAACTCAGTGGTAGCATCACTGTAGATCAGAAATGACTTGTAAGCACACAGCAATGGCAAAGATAAACACCTGGTTGTGTTTCCAGAGATTTCGTACATAGGGCAGAGGGATTCTCATCTTTTTCTAAGAGGACTGGTCCCTAGTTCCTTTCCTTGTTAAAAAGGCATATTTAAATCTATAGTAAACATTTCTAAATGTTGATGCATCTACCTTGTAGATTTAATGATGCTCATTTTAGGTAGGACAGTGTTTTTGGGATACCAATGTAATC
Source organism: Anolis sagrei ordinatus (assembly GCF_025583915.1). Taxonomy (NCBI): domain Eukaryota; kingdom Metazoa; phylum Chordata; class Lepidosauria; order Squamata; family Anolidae; genus Anolis; species Anolis sagrei. The sequence continues at coordinate 13,630,974 of NW_026845477.1, read as the reverse complement.
CTCTGTCTTTGGAAATTTAGCGTACTTCAGCAGACCAGAGAGCTTCTCTCTCAGTCCGTCCCCGAAGGGCTTTCTTTCCTTGTTAAAAGTTCTGAAATGCCGCAGAACCTTGGACAGATCTGCCAATATTTTTGTTTCATGCCGTTTGCAGACTTTCGGCTGGATATATTATCTAGGACTTTCCTCGCTTGAAATCCACTTTCTCAGTTTAGGTTGAGATAAGCTGAACAAGGGGCTTGTTGGCAAAATCACGATCCCGAAAGTCTTATCTCGCAGCTCCTTCCCCAAGAATGTTATCTCAAGAGCGCAGCCCCCTCTGAGAAGTGAAGGCGACGGATCCAGGCATTTAAACCCATGGGCTGGAATTCACTCAGGGTGTTAACTCAGCACAAATCCTAGTTATAGTGGTAGTTAAGTATTTTGATAATTGCGTAAGAAGGTGTCCAATGCCTCCTTTCCCAAGCCATTCTCCTTTTCATGCTGCTCTATCTAAGGATTTTAATGGCCACCGGCACATGGCCCTGTTCCTATACTGCTCTTATTATTGCTCCCTCTGCATTTGGGCACCATAAGATGCAGAGCCAATCTTAAGAAATGGGGCTACAAAGTGGAATCCACAACATGCGAGTGTGGAGAAGAGCAAACCACTGACCACCTGCTGCAATGCAACCTGAGCCCTGCTACAAGCACAATGGAGGACCTCCTTGCGGCAACACCAGAGGCACTCCAAGTGGCCAGATACTGGTCAAAGGACATTTAATCAACTACCAAGCTTGCAAACTTTGTGTTTGTCTGTTTGTTTTGTTAAAAATGTAATACAAATGTCTGGTTGCTCCTGACATGATAAATAAAATAAATTGCTCCCTCTTTGCATAAATGCATCAGTGGAAATATGCATTTGCCCACAGTGAACAGAATCATAGTCATAGCTTACCCCCAAAGAAATGGATGGGGTTTGGAAAAATTCCTTTATACCAGGTATGGGCAAACATCTATCTTCCAGGTGTTCTGGGCTTCAACCCCCACTGTTAGGAATTGTGGGGGTTGAAGTCCAAAACACCTGGAGGGCTGAAGTTTGCCCATGCCTGCTTTATACACTGCAACTGTCAGAATCCACCAGCAAGTATGAATCTAAGGATGAAGCATCACTCAAGTGTTATCAGACTCACACAACTGTATATGTAGTCTAGAACAGTGGTTCTCAACCTGGGGTCCCCAGATGTTTCTGGCCTACAACTCCCAGAAATCCCAGCCAGTTTACCAGCTGTTATGATTTCTGGGAGTTGAAGGCCAAAAACATCTGGGGACCCCAGGTTGAGAACCACTGGTCTAGAATATAGCCAGTTTGCCATATTCTCTAAGATCAAGGCGGGCAGGAACTTCTACAAAAGTAGGAAAAATGCAAATTTAATAAAAACATTATTATTTTTTAACTGGGAGGAACATCTCTCTGGGAATCTCTAGGTCTTCTAGTGTTCTGCATCCATCAAAATTGACTATAAAGTTGTGCTAAAAGACCTAGACATTTCTAGAGCTATCAATAGGAAAGTGACTATAGATTTGTAATGGAAGATTTGTAATGGTTTCCTAGAACCATCCATTGAAAGTTGACCACTAGATTTCACTTTGAATCTCTAGGTCCACTAGCACCAATCTATGGTCAACATTTAGCAGACGTTAACCATAGGATTGGACTGGGGGGACCTAGATATTTCTGGTAAGACCATATTGGTCAAAGCCAGGGATTTGTAGGTCCGACTTGTAAATAGGTCCTACTGGATTGAGAAGGTGGGCTTGATTGGTCAAAGTCCTTTCCACTCAAATTATAGGTTTCAATGTTTACTTGAATGCTTCCCAGTAACGATGGGATGGAATTGGGAAGGTTTCCTGGGGAAATCTGGAATTTGTGGTCCAAAACAAACTCCTCCAAGCTTTTTGGAAGGCTTTTTTGGTCAAATGTCTGGCTGGTAATGAGCTCTCAATCCATCTGTCACAGGCCTTCTCCTGCCCCACCCCAAAGGAAGTCTTCCCTTTGATTGTTAGATCAGTTACCAGCAGATTGCAGAGATATGCTTTTTATATCTCCCCAAAAGCAGCATGTGATCATCCAAGGCCAACACGAGATCATAAAAATGCACATCAGCAGTTTTATGCTCAAGGTACAGTGAGTGATGATGATTCGGTGGCCCTTCCCCTTGTTTACAAGGACAGGGATTGGGTGCAATGATGCAATCAAGGACAAACCCTAAATCGTTTCCTTCCTAGAAGATATCATCTTTCCCGCAAGAATGCAAAATAGTGTGCCCAAAAGCGCAAGAAACAGAAACCAACAAGCAATTTAAAATTTCTCCATGTGGTCCCAATTTAAACATGAAAAACCCCCACAAAAAAGACAGCTAAAAACCCTAGAAATATGGTAAATTTCCCTAGTTTTGCTGGTCCCACTTTGGCTCTTAAATTGAAATTTGGAAAGCCATTTTTTTTTTGAGACCCCCAATTTGTGTTGTTTTTTAGGAGAAAAAAAGCGGTACAAAATCCAGGTTTGAACCGTCCCCTTTATTGTTTTTTGTTTGAAATTTTCCAAAATGCCCCCTCCCCCAAATCCTCATTCTGGGTGGATTTGAGATTTTAAGTAATTTTTTGCCCTTTGTGGATGGTTTGTATTGTTGGCCAAAAAATTTTTTTGGGTGTTTTGAAGTAACACTTAACAATTATTTTTTAATGGTAAAAAGGAAACAAATCAATGATTTCAAACATATCTCAGCCTCCCCGAGCCTCTTGAAAAGGAATTACCTGGGAGGGATTTCCCAACTGGAGCCAATTGGCAACATCACCCCCAAAAAAGTACCTGGGAGTCCCCACCACCTTTTGGGACCGTGCTTCTGAACCCTACAAAGGAAAGCCCTTGGCCCTGTAAAAACATCAAGCAAAAAAGTGGGTTCCCTATAAAAACCAAACCCATCCATAAGAACAAAAAGGCTGACTGGGCCCACACTGGGGATCACAAACCATAAACCACAGTGGAAGAACATTTGCCCCTTGCCGCCTTATGCCCTGACTTCCCTGCTGACTGAGTATGCCCATGCCCCAGTTGGGTGGGTAACCAACATTCCTCCACCACACTAAAAAAACAGGTAGATGTGACTCTTATGAAGATTATCTTTTGCACTTGTATCCAAAACAAGGGGTTGTCCCCCTGCAAAAACCCCCACCACAACGGGGAGAAATTACACTGGCTAGCCCGGTAAAATTGCAAACCAAACCTGACCATCCGCCGGAAGTAAAAGCAAGCCCATATGGATAGGACCAAGGCCCATAGACCCATTCTTTTTCCACCTCACCCCACCCTGTTTTGGGGGTAATCAGCCCAGCCAACGTCCAAACGCTTAAATCCAAAGACATTAAGTTTTGTTTTTCTTAGGATCTCAGAGACCACTTACCCTCCGCTTGAAACCAACACCCACAGGAAGCATAAAAACAACAAAGCTGTCTTTCAAAAGAAAAAAACCCAGCAACCTCAATCCTTTGGGTGGGGGGAATACCAGATAATGGAGAGGCTTCCCCCCCCATGGGCGACTTGGAACGCTGAACAGACTGCGCTCTGGCACCACGAGATGCAGAGCCAATCTTAAGAAATGGGGCTACAAAGTGGAATCCACGACATGCGAGTGTGGAGAAGAGCAAACCACTGACTACCTGCTGCAATGCAACCTGAACCCTGCTACATGCACAATGGAGGACCTTCTTGCGGCAACACCAGAGGCACTCCAAGTGGCCAGATCCTGGTCAAAGGACATTTAACCAACTACCAAGTTTGCAAAATCTGCATGTTTTTTTTCTTTTTCTTTTTAATCTGTGTGTTTGTTTTGTTCTGTTAGAATTGTAACACAATGGTTTGGTTGCTGATGACACAATAAATAAATAAATAAATAAATAACATATCTCATCTTCAACATATCTCATTATGCATAGATAAGTATGTCAATATCTGAAACTATCCACACTTCTGGTCCCAAGTATTTCAGATAAGAGATGCTCAACCTGAATAATAGCAACAACAAGCAACAATGGCAAAGTTAGTTTGTTTGTTTTTTCAGAGCTAGCCATGGAAAAGAAGCAAGATGGTCACTGTTGTTACCCCTGACATGTTAGGAAAAAAATGTGGGTTCTCAGCACCAAACAGCACAAGAAGCACTGATACATACAACATACTATTATTGTTTCTCTAAGATTCAGGACATGTATGTGTGTGATGCCTTGAAGTCACCAGTCAATTTATGGGAACCACATGAATTTCATAAATTTCAGGTCTGTGGGGAAAATGAATGTTCAGGTCTCCTAGGGGACATTTATTTCAATCAGCCATGACCAGGCTGGCAACTGTTATCCAGAGGCAACCTTTTCTCCATCCGCCTCCAAACTGTGGAATGACCTGCTGGAAGAGCTTCAACAGGTGGATATACTGTCAAGAGTTTAAAACAGCCCTCTTCCGGTGAGCCTACCAAAATTATTTTTGAATCATGAGTCTTAACATATGAACATGTTGCTTTGAATATGTATTGTTTGCTCTTTTAACTGGTGTTGGGTTATTGTGTTAGAGTCTGTTATTGTGTTCCTGCCTCACTTCACAGTCAATGCAAAGATACAGAATGGGGGGTGCCTGGCTTGAGAGCAGTACGTGTGAAAAAGTTAAACATAAGCCAACAATGTGATGTGGCGGCAAAAAAAGCCAATGGGATTTTGGCCTGCATCAATAGGAGCATAGTGTCTAGATCTAGGGAAGTAATGCTACCCCTCTATTCCACTTTGGTTAGACCACACCTGGAATATTGTGTCCAATTCTGGGCACCACAATTCAAGAGAGATATTGACAAGCTGGAATGTGTCCAGAGGAGGGCGACTAAAATGATCAAAGGGTCTGGAGAACAAGCCCTATGAGGAGCGGCTTAAGGAGCTGGGCATGTTTAGCCTGAAGAAGAGAAGGCTGAGAGGAGATATGATAGCCATGTATAAATATGTGAGAGGAAGCCACAGGGAGGAGGGAGCAAGCTTGTTTTCTGCTTCCCTGGAGACTAGGACGCGAACAATGGCTTCAAACTACAAGAGAGGAGATTCCATCTGAACATGAGGAAGAACTTCCTGATTGTGAGAGCCGTTCAGCAGTGGAACTCTCTGCCCCGGAGTGTGGTGGAGGCTCCTTCTTTGGAAGCTTTTAAACAGAGGCTGGATGGCCATCTGTCAGGGGTGATTTGAATTCAATATTCCTGCTTCTTGGCAGGGGGTTGGACTGGATGGCCCATGAGGTCTCTTCCAACTCTATGATTCTATGATTCTATGATTCAGTGCTTCACCTTGGCTGGTGAATAACTGTTAATAAATAAATAGCTACTTTTTCCTATCTCTTTAGGAATGTCTTTCCCAGTTGTGTCCAACCTTTGGTCTTCCAAATGTTTTTGGATTTCTGTTCCCAGAATTTCTGACCAATGGACAAGCTGGGAGCTGGAGTCCCAAACACTTGGAGGTTCAAAGGTTGGACACCACTGGTCCAGACCTGCCAAAAATCCCATGGAATTTACATGGAAGCTGACTATGGAATCACATTGGAGGACCTGGAGATTCCTAGAGAACATTTTAATCAAATCCATTTATGATCAAACCTACAAAAGTCAAAACCACAAATGTGGAGGGATGGTTGTATTGTACTACAGTCAAGAGAAGAAAAACCAGAGATGGTTTACCTGCCTTCCTATGATATATAGCCTGCAGAACCTGGTGTTCATTAGTGGTCGCCCATCCAAATGCTAATCATGCAAGAATGGGGATTGGACTGGATGGCCCTTGGGGTCTTTTACAATACTAAAGGTTGAAGGTACACTGTTGAAAATGTCTCGTGCATACCAACTCAGGTCACTGGGACCAAAGATCCCTTGGGTACATCAGATTAATTCCAACACTTCTCTCATGGGATGAGATACGTATTAAGCACAGCCTGCTCCACATACATATGTCAATATTATCTTCATTTAGAATCCTATGGTTATCAAAGCAATATATGACTTTGAGACAGAAAGTGAGAGGATCATATTCTGTGGAAAGGCTACTCAGAAACTATATTAAGAAATTGTCATGCCATCTTGGTTAATTGATTTTTCACCATCCCACTTTGTGGACCCCCAGTGGTGCAATGGGTCAAACCCTTGTGCCGGCAGGACTGCTAACCAAAAGGTCAGCGGTTTGAATCTGGGGAGTGGGGTGAGCTCTTGCTTGTCAGCTCCAGCTTCTCATGCGAGGACATGAGAGAAGCCTCACACAGGATGGTAAAACATCCGGGCGTCCCCTGGGTAATGCCCTTGCAGACGGTCAAGTCTCTCACACTAGAAGTGACTTGCAGCTTCTCAAGCTGTTCCTGACATTTTAAAAAATTCACTTTGTAAAAGAAAGGGTCAAGGTAAGAGAAAGCAAGGAAATAAAGTTGGGCTTCAATTTCCCAAACAGCAAGGAAAAGAAATGGAGGATAGAGGGAAAAAGAAAGCCACCATTAGCCGAGTGCTGAAAGTTTACCGGACTGCAATTCGGCACACACTTACCTTTGAGTACCCAAGAAATGTTGAGCCAAAGCCACAGTTGTATCATGCCAACTCAAAATGAAGTTCTATTCATTTCTATGGAACTGCCATGTTCGTATCAAGCTGGTTACCCCAAACTTTGACCTATTTTGCATGTTGAGTCAAGTTGAGTATTGCTTGGATGAGACCACTAGAGAACATGAGGGATTTTTACATGGATAAAAATGAACTTTGCCTGAAATCCTGGAAGCCCATGGCTGCCAGTTAAAGCTGACAATACGGATCCAAGTATTCATTACAAGGAACCTTCTCCATACAGTGGAACAGCCCGTCCAGCATTGCCGTCTCTCACTGTATAAACCTGCTTAAGGAGGAATTGCATGGCTGAGCCTGCTACTTCATCACACTGGAGAATGAATCCATTTTAAACCCAGTTTCTGCCTCCCACAGAATTCTGGGGTTTGTAGTTTAGGGAGGCTGTTAAAGGCTCCTTCCTAAACTACAAACCCCAGAATTCTGCAGGAAGAAGCAACCAGATTTAAAGAGGATTCATTCTCTAGTGTGATGTGTTCCTTGGTGTCCATTGCTCAGCCTTTGCCAGATCTATGTTTCTAACCTTCAGCCAAGAAGACTAATCATGCCTTCATTTCTTGTTCTCTCAAACACAAATCTCAAAGATGCCAGATTCTCCAGTACTTTCCCGATTCTGTATACAAAGGGATAAACAAATAACTTTAGATCCACTCTCACCTCAAAGAGTTGTATTTTCACCATCAATCTCAACTCACATCCAGAGAGTGAAGAAGTGAAAGGAGCTCCTGGCTATGGATGGAGTCAAAATATACAGTTATAACACTTTCTAATGTTTAGGTTGAATCTCTTTTCCTGCAGCTTGGATGCTCCGTGTCCTTGTCTCTAGAGTAAGCAAAACCAGCTGCCCTCTCCTCAATATGAGATCGTTTCAAACATGTAAACATGACGATCATGCTCCATCTCAACATTCCCAACTCCTCATAGGGCTTGGCTTCCAAACCTTCTATCATTTTGGGTTGTTGTAGGTTTTTTGGGTTATATGGCCATGTTCTAGAAGCATTCTCTCCTGACATTTCACCTGCATCAATAGCAAGCATCCTCAGAGACTGTGAGGTTTTGGAAGCATCCTCAGAGGTTGTGAGATCTGAGGATGCTTGCCATAGATGTAGGCGCAACATCAGGAGATAATGCTTCTAGAACATGGCCATATAGCCCAAAAAACCTACAACAACCCAGTGATTCCATCCATGAAAGCCTTCAACAATACTTTGATCATTTTGGTGATTCTAAATGAGTGGTTCCCAAACTTTTTTTGACCAGGGACCACTTTGACCAGGGACTACTTGACTAGGGACCACTCTCCAACATTAGTATCAAAAGAGTGACAAATCGGTTTTTGGTCAACTTTAGATTTGGTTTGATTATTTGGAGTCCTGATTCAGAAAATTGCACTAGATAGACCGCATCAGCTCTAGTTTGATACAGAACATATGCCATGGTCAGTGACAGGGAAGGAGTGGCAGGTGGCATGAAAGGAGCAAAAATAAAATAAAATAAAGAGGAAGGAGGCTCGCTGACCAGATTTTCATCCTCGCTAGTGGTCTGCGACCAACAGGTTAAGAACCACTGTTATAGACACATCAACAAACTATAAATCCCAGGATTTCAGAAGATATCGTCAGTGGCAGCTGAAGTGGGATCAAACAGCTATAATTGTGGAGCATGGACACACCCCATGTTCAGATAATTCATCCATGCACCCAAGTAACTAAGAGAAATCCGAAGAGTACACCCTAAATGTCCGCACAAGCCTTCATTGCCACCCTGCCCAGATGGAACAGAAATCTGGGTGTGTCAAAAAATGAACTTCCCCGCCAACGACACAAAAGGAGGCAATTTGTAATACATTGATGGCCCATCGAGATCGTCCAAGGCTCCTGGGCAGCCAGCTGTGCATGCATTCGATGAGAGATGAGCTATGGAAGTCTTGGATGGTTTAAAGGCAAGATGTGGCACAGATACACCTGTGTTTCTCTACAAATGTGCTTCTAGCAAGAGAGGTCAGCTGTGGTACTCGGATGACAAATGACTTAGCATGAGTCCCTATTAACCCGGCGGGGATTTTCTTTCTTTTCCTTTTCAGGTCTTATTAGAGCAATTTTTAAAAATAATAATAATAAAGCCAACCAACAATCTATCTTTCCCCGCCACGGCCAATGAACGTTTCTGGTCTGTGTGGGCATTAATCTCTGGGTTTGTCTGTTGATGCAGCTCTCCCAACAAAAGCTTGCAATGGGGGGAGAGAGGGAGAGAAAGAAGGGAGGGATTGAATGGAGAAGGCGGAGGAAGAACAGCTGTTGTAGTGTTGTGTGTTTTGCCTTTGACCAGAGTGAGAGATCAAATCCCCTTGGGGCTGGGTGGGTGGCGTTATGGCTTGCCCTTCCCCAAAGGAAATGAGGGGGAAAGGGGAGGGAAGGCAGACAGACAGACAGACAGAAGGGAAGAGGAAGCTGAAAGCAATTCATATCATGGGCAGGATCCTCCACTCCCCCTCCTCTAAATAGCAACCATGTTTGGGGCTGCTCCCTTCTCCCTTTCTATTCCCCCTTTCTTCCGCCCAAAGAAATCATGCAAGGCAGCAAGCCTGGCCTTTCCACATGTGTGAGCATAACATGGAGCGTGTGTCATGGCAAACAGCAAAGAAGAAGCAGGATCTGCTGGCATAGGAGAGCGCAAAGAACAAAGGGCCCTGGGAGCAGACGCTAACAGTCAAGCGAAGGGAGGAGTTGGAGCAAATGGGCCTTTGCGTATGGTCAAACAAGGAGGGACGCCATGGTCAAACAACTGATGGAGAAGGATGAATGGGGAGAGGTGTAGAGGAAGCTGGGAAGAAAAATAGGAGCAGGAGAGCACATCTGTGCGCCCCACCCTTCAGACCCTGGCTAGGAAAAAACCTTATCTTATCCACTTTGGGGGTGTTCCCCTCTTTCATTTCTCTGTTCAAAGCGCCCCTACATTTCATCCAGATCAAAGGTTCCTAGGCAATGATGCAATGATTTCTTGCTCTTTCTGCCATACCCAAAAAATGATGGGTCCAATCATGAATGTTGTAATTTCTCTTTGAATGGGAGGAAATCAAGATAAAGCCTTAAAGCTTGCACCTCCTGCCTTCCCATTGCTTTTTGCCTAGGGGAGCTGAATGAGACTTTGCGAAAGAGAGAAACTGTGAGAGGGAAAGAGAGAGAGATTACGTTGTCTTCGTACGCCTGGCCCTTCTAGCATAACTTAATTCTCTTATGGCACGTAGGCAATGCGAGGCAACACTGGGTCGGAAATTATTATATAAGGAGGCCCTTTGCTACTACTGCACAACATCTGGGATGCCGTTTTCTGGGGTTGCCAACTTATGCATCCTCACCTGAGACTAAGGGTGCTCGTGTCCTGTAGAATTAATGAACTTTGATGCCAGGGATGAATGCTATGGAATCACAGGGGTCATAATTTGGTGAGACACTAGTATTCTTTGACAGATAACTTGTAAAACTATAGCATTGAGCCATGGAAGTGAATGCAGTGTCGGACTGCATTAATTCTACAGTGTAGATGCACCCTAAGCTCCAAGGAAAACAGTAGGACTTATGTCCAAGGGCCTACCACGGACTCTGGAGTGATGCAAGAGCTGTGCAACTTTTTCTGGTAATGGGAGCATGCACATTCCCACCCATCTCATGTGTCTATAAGTATAGACCTACACATGTGTGCAGACATATGCATATATATAAACGGAAAGCTTTCCCCTGGCATTAAGTCTAGACGTGTCCGACTCTGGGGGATGGTGCTCATCTCCATTTCTAAGCTGAAGAGCTGGCATTGTCTGTAAACATCTCCAAGGTCATGTGGCCAGCATGACTGCATGGAGTGCCATTACCTTCCCACCAAGGCAGTATCTAATCACATTTGCATTTTTTTCAAAGTGCTAGGTTGGCAGAAGTTGGGCCTAACAGTGGGAGCACACCCCGCTCCCTGGATTCAAACCACCAACTTTTGGTCAGCGGGTTCAGCAGCTCAGCGGTTTAACATCCTGTACCGTCATGGGGATAGATAGATAGATAGATAGATAGATAGATAGATAGATAGATAGATAGATAGATAGATAGATAGATAG
>NW_026845477.1:13482686-13619753 GCF_025583915.1 Anolis sagrei ordinatus | reverse complement strand
ATAGATAGATAGATAGATAGATAGATAGATAGATAGGTAGGTAGGTAGGTAGGTAGGTAGGTAGGTAGATATACAATCAAAACCTCTCCTGCCTTGGTTTATGGTTGGTTCATGAATAAGGAGGTGATGTGAGAAGTTTGGAGTTCAAAAACTATTAATTGCCTCCTGCCTTATCATACTTGCAATGGGCAGGGCATCATACAACAAGGGTGAGGGAAATTGCATCTTAGAACTGAAGTTCACTCTCTTTGGTCATAGATAACCCTCAAACTCTCTATCCAAAGTCATCCTCACTTCAGGACGTTTATCTACAGACCTAAGCAAACACATTACTTCCTTGAACGAAAAGGGAAGGTTCATGGGGGAAGAAATAGGGGTCATTCCAGAACCAGTAGTCGATTGTCAATTCAAGATCCAGGTATGTTTAGATATCCCCCAATCCCCTCCACGTTTAATGTCATCAGCCATCCTTCAGAGCAATCTTGTGTTATGACAAAGATGTAAACCAGTTTTCCAAAAATGGGGATCCAATAAGCAAGCTTTGTCAACAGTATATCATCGGCGTATGTGCTTATACACTATCCATATATAAACACACACATTTCTATATATATTGAGATATATGCATCTTTTCTTTTTTATCCTTGATGTTTTGGAGCCCAAACAGGGAATACAGGCATGAGAGTCACCTCCGCCGAGGCAGAGAGGGATGGTAAATATAGGATGTGTATCTAGAGAGTTGATAATATCACAAGCTAATACTGGATATGGGATAGAGAACACTGAACGGCCCCTACTCCCCGCCCGGTATTGGTGGCACCAATGGAAAAAAAGAAAACTCCATTCATTCAAATGGGGAGGAGGAGGAGGAGGTGGGTGTAGGTGGGTGGGTGGGTAAGCGAGAAGGAAAAATAATCTAAAACAGCAGGAATAACAACAATAAATGGCGGGAAAAAACAGCAAATAGAAAAAGCACACTAGGTTAATATAGGAAAACTAGTTTCTTTATTGAGAGATTGTATATTAGTATTAGTGGAACTGTGTCGTAACAATGTTGGTCATGCACACAATACAAAAGGCACAGAGCCCACCATGCCGTGGAGGGGCAACAGAACAGAAGCAGCATACAATGAGTAGATGTGTCGAGGCTACTGCACATTACATTTCAGCGGGATATGTCTCTACAGAGAGATTTACATCAGAAAAAACTAGGTAATGTAAAAAAATACAGACCATGCTTCAGTTTTAGTACAAGAAAAAAGGTGAAGAAATACACAACCAAAGGATATCTGATACAGAAAAATAATTTACCCACAAAATAAGAACAGGAAGTAAAAAATTCAGCACAGCAGAAAGAAATGTTTGATCCCTGTTGAATGGAAAACCATTTTGCTAAGTAAGCATCCGCTCCGTCTTTTGTTTGTGTGGTTTTTTTTTTGTGGCGTTTGAGGGTTTGATTTTTTTTCCCCCGCTTGTATGTATGTATATATGTCTATGCGTGTCATTGGCTTTCCCACCATCCCTCCTCAAAAGAAAGACAGGATCCAAACAGAGAGGAATAGGTGAATTTGAAGGAAGGGGCAAATGTTTGAGATCCAATTGATGTGCTGTGATGAAAATGATGGTTGGGTTTGGCAAAGGCAGATGTCGAATTTGGTTCCGCGTTCAAACAAAACATTGGGAAAGCCAAGTGTTGGGAAAGGTGCAATTTAGGCCAAGGAAGAGGGACGGAGAGGGCGGCATGTGTCTGTTTCTGTGTGTGCGGAGGCACGTCTTTGGGTGTGAGATGTGCATTGTACAAAGATGCAGTACCCTTTTGGGTTGGTTACAAAGCTTTTTAGCACCCACAGATTGGTTCGATGCTCCCAAATTGAACAAAAGGTCCATGCTTCATTTATTTTATCATTATTATCATTATTTTTAAAAATGCAAGGACTTTTCCAAAACACACCCAACCCTCCCAACCCAAGTGAAATTGAATGGGAAGCCAATCCAATGACTAGTGTCTCGAGCGGAGTATTGGGTGGGTGGTGCGAGGCGTATCATCATAAACCCCAAGATACTGCATCCTCCACGCAACTAAAGCAAAATGAATCCACTTAACAGGAATTTACAGTGCAAATGTACTTAGCTAAACAGGATGAAGATACAAAAATGGCGTTATAAAACTAGAGCTCTATTGGAAATGGCCTGATCATATATAGATAATATATATAGATATATATTTGTTCTAGACTACTACAATGACAGCAAAAGAGAAACAGGTTTGAGCATACAATCTGTCTACCATTTTTTTTCTATCTCTCTCTCTCTTTTCTTTTCACAAGAAGCTTGGTGGTTTAGGACTTCGGTTTTAAGCCTTAGCATCCTCTCTCAGAAAGTCCAGATGGCCTTTTATTTATTTATTTATTTTGAGCCCCATTTTCACACAATGCCACCTGCCCAGTAGCGCTAGCTTTTCAGTGGGTGTGTTCAGGGTCGCCAATAAAACCCAAAGAGGAAGAAAGGCTCCATTGTTTACCTCTTGCTTTCCTAGCAAATAATGCATATATATGGCCAATCGTTCCTTTGTTTATGATAGATTTGGAATTGGAAGGATGTTGTGATCTCAGTGATGGAGGTCACAACCTTAGCAATATCACAATGTGTATTTTTTGCAACCGTAACTTGGTGCTACTGCTGAGCCACGTTTATGTTTATGATTAATCTTTTGCATTTCCAAGTCATGCAAGGTTAGCTGAGCAGGTGAGAGGGAGGGAAAAGCCCAACCCCCTGGTTCAAAAGTCCCTTTCAGCCTTCTCGCCCCTCCCAGCTACATCGAAAGAGGATACTTCAGCTTAAAATGCCAGTGCGTTCCTTAGATGGATACAGGAAATGGTTAAAGAGAGGAGTGGGGTGTCAACATTAGAGCTAAATGCAGAGGCAAGAGAAACTACAAAAGCCAGAGGGCAGCAGGTTGACCATTCACTGATCTACACAACGATGAGGAGAAAGTCAATCAAAATCAAATCAAGAAAGGAGGGAGGGGGAAATTAAAACGAAAGGAAGGTTTGGACCCGATGCACGAAAAAATAAATAATAAATAAACGAAATGGGAAAAAAAATATGTCCGTCATCCCATCATCACACTAGAGGAGGCTGCAGTTAAAGAAAACCGAATGCCACAATGTGCGAGGACTCAGCTGTTATAATGTTACACAGGGACAGAAGGGAAAAGGGGGGAACGGTGTGGGGTGGGTTTGGGGTAAAAAGAAAAGGGGGAAAGCAGCTGAATGAGAGTGGGAGGCAAAGCATAGAAATGCCGGGTGATGGTGGCCATTGTTTTGTCCCAGTGACTTGGACCACGGTCCAGCCCTGGTGACTTGGACCACAGTCCAGCCCCGGTGACTTGGACCACGGTCCAGCCCCGGTGACTTGGACCACGGTCCAGTCCCGGTGACTTGGACCACGGTCCAGCCCCGGTGACCTGGACCACGGTCCAGCCCCGGTGACCTGGACCACGGTCCAGCCCCGGTGACTTGGACCACGGTCCAGCCCCGGTGACTTGGACCACGGTCCAGCCCCGGTGACTTGGACCACGGTCCAGCCCCGGTGACTTGGACCACGGTCCAGCCCCGGTGACTTGGACCACGGTCCAGCCCCGGTGACTTGGACCACGGTCCAGCCCCGGTGACTTGGACCACGGTCCAGCCCCGGTGACTTGGACCACGGTCCAGCCCAGGTGACTTGGACCACGGTCCAGCCCCGGTGACTTGGACCACGGTCCAGCCTCAGTGACTTGGACCACGGTCCAGCCCAGGTGACTTGGACCACGATCCAGCCCCAGTGACTTGGACCACGATCCAGCCCCAGTGACTTGGACCACGGTCTATCCCACGGCCCACTTGGTGCATCTTTCACCTTCCTCTCCTGGGTTGAAGAGAACCTGGGCCTTCCAATGCCACCCTTATGCAACATATTTATCTATCTAGGGTTCAGAGTATTTCCTGTGTGGGAGGGATTGGTGTTGCAACCTCCCCCTTCCCCAGGGCTTAATCTGGAGGGAGCAGAATGGATTCTGATCCTACCCTGGGATTTCCAACCCCCTCTTGATGGGGGTTGATTAACTCTCTGCTGTGTCTCATTAAGGATCCACATCTCCAGGAGGAGGAGAATGATGGGCCGGCCTTGCCAGGAAAGCTCAAGACCTTATTTGATCCCATTGTTCGTTTTCACTAAATCCAATGGAAAGCTGTCCATTCCTTGGGGTTTTTGCTCAACCAGGGAGAAATGTGTTGAAGTGCACACAGCACACTGTATAGTGAAGGCAAAGAGTCTTGGAAAGGAGGAATTGTGACATCTAAATGCAGCTTGGATTTGACATAAGAGAGATAGGGGGAGAAGGAATGAAGAAAGGAGAAATTATATATTAAAGGAAGGAAAGAAGGAGGAAGGAAGAAGGAAGGAAGGAAGGAAGGAAGGAAAGGAAGGAAGGAAGGAAGGAGGGAGGGAGGGAGGGAAGGAGGGAAGAAAGGAGGGAGGAAGGAAGGGAGGGAGAGGGGGGGAGTCAAAGGCTGGAATTCATTGTTTGTGGCAGCATATGGGAATGGGTGGAGAACAAGGGAATGTGGCGAAAATGTGCAATGGCCATATATACACATCCCATATTAAAGATCCGTTCAGAAGAGAGAAAAAAATTATAAAACAGGGGCTTAGTTTTAGATTTCTTTAGGCAAATTCCGCCTGCCATGAACTGTTTAAAACACCAAAGGACAGAAAAGGGGAATTGGAAGGGAGAGGATCAAAGGAGGTGAGGATTCACGCCCCGGATCAAACCACAACAGCACCAAAAAAAAAATTAGGGGGAGGAAGCCTTCCCAAAGCCCCTCAAAAAGAATAAAACCCAACAGAGAAAGGAAAGGAAAAGGGGAAAAAGGAGGGGAAGGGATAGAAAGGGGTAAACAAGAGTTCAGGAGGAGACAGAGGGAGGGTTCAGAGACCAGTCCCCATAGGGATCTCAAATCATAATAAGTAGACAGTTTTATAGTGGCTCGTAATATTAATCGAAATGGTAACAACAATACACATTCAGGGTTCGGTTTTTTGAAAGGTATGCACTCTAGTCCCTTTGTTGAGCTCTAGACCCGGAAGGCAAGCAATAAATGAGGAATTCTCCCCCTCCACATCTCTGTATAATCTGTATCTATGGAAAGGGGCAGCAGCTACTGTTCCTTGCAGGCATGGATCTATATTTGTCAGGTGGGAAGGAGGAGGGGGAGAAAAGAGAGAGGGGGGGGGAAGGGGGAGGGGCTCGGCAGAAAGAAGATCCAAAATGGAGTTAACTGGAGGGTGGAAAAGGGAGGGGTGGGGACACAGGAAGGAAGGGAAGGGGAAAAAAGGGCTGGCTCTCAAAGGGGGAGAGGAGGGGGGTCAGGCCCAGATCTCTAAACAAGCTTTCCCTAAGAACAGCCCAGTGTTTGGGCTCATCTGACAATTCCCTTCCTTGCCACCCCTAAGCCTGGCACTTCCATGGCTTCGCAGGGTGAGGACTTTATCCCCTTCCCATTTTGCCCCAGTTTGGCCCCTGTTTGCTTCAGCTCTCACACCCTTTGGGTCTTTCCTTTCTTTCGTTCTGCATTCCTTTCTTTCTCACATCCTCCCCCTTTGCTGAGAGTGTTTCTCACACTTTTGGGGGTGCCTCTCTTTGCAGCCTCCTCTCTCCACTCCTCCGAATCCTCTTCTCCTCTCTCCCCTCTTTCCCTTCCTTCCATACACACTGGTTTGCCCTCTCCCACCTTCTATTCTCCCTTTATAGGATTTTGAGGGTGCCTCTCTTTGCAGCCTCCTCTCTCCATTCCTCTGAATCCTCCTCTTCTCTCTCCCTTCCTTCCTTCCTTCCACATTGGTTTGCCCTCTCCCACCTTCTCTTCTCCCTTTATAGGATTTTGAGGGTGCCTCTCTGTTCACCCACCTCTCCCCACTCACTCCCTTAACCCTTCTCTCCTTTCTTCCGCACTCCTTTCTCTCTCCCATTTTCTCCCTTTCTTCAAGCCTGATTGTTATTTTGGAGGTGCCTCTCTTTGCAGCCCCTCTCCTCATTTCTCTTTCTCTCTCTCCTTCTGCACTCCTTTCTTTCTCTTTCTCTCTCCTTTCTTCTCCTTTTCCTCCTGCACTCCTTCCATTCTTTTTCTCTTTCTTCTCCTTTTCCTTCTACTTCCTCCCTTTCTCCTGTCTTCTCCTTTGCCTCCTGAACTCCTTTCGCGCGCTCTCCTGTCTTTTTTTCCTCCTGCACTCCTTCCTCTCTCTTTCCTTTCTTCTCCTTTTCCTTCTGCACTCCTCCCTCCCTTTCTCCTGTCTTCTCCTTTGCCTTCTGAACTCCTTTCTCTCTCTCTTCTATCTTCTTTTTTCCTCCTCCACTCCTTTCTTCCTTTCTCTCTTTCATTTCTTCTCCTTTTCCTCCTGCACTCCTTCCATTCTTTTTCTCTTTCTTCTCCTTTTCCTTCTACACTCCTCCCTTTCCTTTCTTCTCCTTTTCCTCCTGCACTCCTTCCATTCTTTTTCCTCTTCCCTTTCTCCTCCTGCATTCCTTTCTTTTTTCTCTCCCTCTCTCCTGCCTTTTCCTCCCTGACCCTTTTTGAGGGGTGCCTTTCCTTGCTCCTGCCATCCATCTATCCACCCCTCCCCAAATCCTCCTCCTTCCTCTCCACTCATTCAGCTTTCCCTGCTCTTCCTCCCACACACACGTTCCTCCTTCTCCCCAAAGGAGGAGGAGGAAGAGAAGTCGCACGCAAGAAGAAAGGCGCACCGCCATCCATCCATCCATCCATCCATCCATCCATCTCTCCATCTATGCATCTGCCCTGGGCTCTGGGAAGGGATGCTCTCTCTCTCTCTCTGTCTCTCTCTCTCTCCTTCTCCTGGGCTTCCTTTGGGCTGCCTCCCTTGTGCCCCTCTCCCCTCCTGGCTGGCTTTGTTTGTTTCCTGTGGTTCCTTCCGCCAAGCACAAATCAGAAAGCAAGAGAGACACAGATAAAGGAGATACCTCTGTTTCGCACAGAGCCAAACACTGGAAGAACAAGATAGCCGACGTGGACCAGAACCATGCTGCCTCCTGCCCCGGAGTCGGTGGCTCCTCTTGGCCCAGGCGGGAGCCCTCCAAGGCGGGCGAGGGACGACGAGGAGGAGAGGCGGAGGAGGAGGCGGTGGAAGAGAAGGCGGTGGAGGAGGCAAAGTCCCTGCCCTCGGGGGGCCGCTCCGGGACAGGCCGGGGCTCCTGCGGCTCCTGCTGCTGCTGTTGCTGCTCCTGGTCCCGCTGCTGCTCCTGCTCCTTCCGCCGGGGGTGGTGAGGGTCAGAGGGAGACAGATGGCCCATGGAAAGGAAGGCTGCGCGCCCCGGCCCCACCACCATACATTCACATGTGGAGCTGGGGCTGCAGCTGCCTGGCACACAAAGGGAAGGGCGGCCAATGGGAGAGAGAGGGAGAGAAAGAGAGAGAGCGGAGGGAAGGCGAGGGGAGGGGAAGGCACTCTCTTCTCTCTCTCTCCCTTCCTCTCCCCTCCCCTTCCCTCTTGCCCAGCCCCCTCCCTCCCTGGCTAGATCCAATCGGGGCGGAGAGAAGGAGAGGAGGGGAGGGCTTCGGGAGGAGAGAGAGAGAGCGGAGCGCAACAGCCGGCCCCTCTCTCCCACCGTCCCTCCCTCCCTCCCTCCCTCCCTTCCTTCCTTCCTTCCTCCCGGGAAGAGGCGAGGAAGGAATTGGAAAGGGAAGGAGAAAGGAAGGGAAAGGGAACCGGAAGGGAAAGAGAAGGGATGGGATGGAAAGGGAAAGAGAAGGGATGGGATGAGATGGGAAAGGAAAGAAAAGGAGATGGGATGGGAAATGGAAGGGGACGGGATGGGAAAGAGAGGGGCAAGGGAACGGGAAAGAGAAGGAGAAGGGATAGGGATGGGAAAGGGAAGGGCAAGAGAATGGGAAGGAGAAAGGATGGGAAAGGGAGGGGAAGGGAAGCAGAAGGGATGGGAATGGAAAGAGGAGAAGGGGTGGGAAAGGGAACGGGAAGGGCAGGAGAAGGGATGAGATGGGAAAGAGAAGAGGGGATGAGATGAGATGGCAAAGGGAAGCAGAAGGGATGGGAATGGAAAGAGAAGGAGAAGGGATGGGAAAGAGAACAGGAAGGGAAGGAGAAGGGATGAGTTGAGATGGTAAGGGGAAGGAGAAGGGTTGAGGTGGGAAAGAGAGGAGGAAGGGAAGCAGAAGGGATGGGAACGGAAAGAGAAGGGATGGGAAAGGGAACGGGAAGGAGAAGGGATGAGATGGGAAAGGAAGAAGGGATGAGATGAGATGGTAAAGGGAAGGAGAAGGGTTGAGGTGGGAAAGAGAGGAGGAAGGGAAGCAGAAGGGATGGGAATGGAAAGAGAAGTGATGTGATGGGAAAGGGAACAGGAAGGGATGGGAAGGGAAAGGAAACAGGAAGGGATGGGAAAGGGAACGGGAAGGGAAGGAGAAGGGATGGAGTAGGAAAGGGGGTGGGAAGGGAAGCAGAAGGGATGGGAATGGAAAGAAGTGATGTGATGGGAAAGGGAACAGGAAGGGATGGGAAGGGAAAGGAAACAGGAAGGGATGGGAAAGAGAAGGAATGGGAAAGGGAACAGGAAGGGAAGGACAAGGGATGAGTTGGGAAAGGAAAGGAGAAGGGATGGGATGGGAAAGGAAGGGGCAAGGGAAGGGAAGCAGAAAGGATGGGAAGGAGAAGGGATGTGATGGCAAAGGGATGGGAAGGGAAGGAGAAGAGATGGGGAACGGGAAGGGCAAGGGAATGTGAAGGAGAAAGGATGGGGTGGGAAAGGGAACAGGAGGGGATGGAAAGGGAAAGGAAACGGGATGGGATGGGAAGGAGAAGGAATGGGAACGGGAAGGACAAGGGATGAGATGGGAAAGGAAAGGAGAAGGGATGGGAAAGGAAGGGGCAAGAGAAGGGAAGCAGAAAGGATGGGAATGAGAAGGAGAAGGGATGTGATGGGAAAGGGATGGGAAGGGAAGGACAATGGGGAAAAGAATAGGAAGCAGAAGGGATGGGAAAGGGAAAGAGAAGGGATAGGAAGAGGAAGGGGTAGAGAGGCTCGAGTGGGAAGGAAGGAATGGGTCTGGCAGGAATGGCTCTTGGAAGTACTGTCCTACAGTGGCTCTGATCCTTCCTGGAGGGCTGCTCCCAGAAGATATTGTTGAGAGACACTTGTGCTAGCAGGACTGAAGACCAACAGGTCACAGGTTCGAATCCAGGGAGAGTAGGTTGAGCTCCCTCTGTCAGCACTAGCTCCCTATGAGACGACATGAGAGAAACCTCCCACAAGGAAAAACATCAAAACATCCAGGCGTCCTCCAGGCAATGTCCTTGCAGATGGCCAATTCTCTCACACCAAAAGTGACTTGCAGTTTCTAAAGTCACTCCTGACACACAAAACAAAGCCCTGCTCGGCCCCTCAGTCCTCATGCTGTGGGGTTCCGCAGGACTCAGTACTGTCCCCCATGTTGTTTAGCATCTACATGAAGCCATTGGGAGAGATCATCTGGAGTTGGATGTCATCTGTATGCAGACAATGTTCAACTCTCTCACTCCTTTCCACCTGCTGCTTAGGGGGCTGTTCAAGTCCTGAACCAGTGCTTGGCAGCTGTGTCAGTGTGGATAGGAGCAAACAAATTGTAATTGAATCCTGACAAGACAGTGGTCCTCCTGGTCAGTCACAAGGCTGTAAAGGTTCCGGCCCAGGCTACCTATCTGAACGTATTTTCCCTTACAAACCAGCTCAGAGACTAAGATCATCTGGGGGGGGGGGGCTGCTCTCAGTCCCGCCTTCCTCACAAGTAAAGCTGGCAGCAACAAGGGACAGGGCCTTCTCAGTGGTGGCCCCTTGGTTGTGGAACTCCCTAGTGACATCAGATCAGCCTCCTCCCTTACTTGCCTTCAGGAAGAGAGTCAAAACCTGGCTCTGGGAGCAGGCTTTCAAAAATTAGAGCAATGCAGTATTCGAAATATAGAATTATGTGCAATTTTTCTGAAGCCGTCATGGAAGAAGTCGACACTCTGTTTCTGCAACCCATTGTGCACAGATCTTTCGATAGCCAAGCAAAGCAATAATGTGCCGCTTATGCTTGAAATTTCTCTCTGAGTGATACGATGATCATCCTGAATCAATCTGTCAGCCTTTTGCTTGTGAAACTCGGTGGTTGCTGTCAAAGGACGTCCAACTCTTTGTTTGTCACGCAAGTCACATGTTCCCACCTCAACATCTTTAAACTTACTCGCCCAACGATGCACAGTACTCACATCAACACAATCACCATAAACAGCTTGCATTCTCTGATTTTTATTTTATTTATTTATCGTGTCATCAGCAACCATTGTATTACAATTCTAACAGAGCAAGACAAACACAGAGATGAAAAAGAAAAAAAGAAAGAAAGAAAAACCACACAGATTTTGCATATTTGGTATTTGGTTAAATGTCCTTTGACCAGTATCTGGCCACTTGGAGTGCCTCTGGTGTTGCCGCAAGGAGGTCCTCCATCGTGCATGTGGCAGGGCTCAGGGTGCATTGCAGCAGGTGGTCAGTGGTTTGTTCTTCTCCGCACTCGCATGCCGAGGATTCCACCCTGTAGCCCCATTTCTTAAGATTGGCTCTGCATCTCGTGGTGCCAGAGCGCAATCTGTTCAGCACCTTCCAAGTCGCCCAGTCTTCTGAGTGCCCAGGGGGGAGTCTCTCATCTGGTATCACCCATGAATTGAGGTGCTGGGTTTGGGCCTGCCACTTTTGGACTCTCGCTTGCTGAGGTGTTCCAGCGAGTGTCTCTGTAGATCTAAGAAAACTATGTCTTGATTTAAGTCGTTGACGTGCTGGCTGATACCCAAACAGGGGATGAGCTGGAGATGTCTCTGCCTTGGTCCTTTCACTATTGGCTGCTACTTCCCGGCGGATGTCAGGTGGTGCAATACCGGCTAAGCAGTGTAATTTCTCCAGTGGTGTGGGGCGCAGACACCCTGTGATAATGCGGCATGTCTCATTAAGAGCCACATCTACTGTTTTAGTGTGGTGAGATGTGTTCCACACTGGGCATGCATACTCAGCAGCAGAGTAGCATAGCGCAAGGGCAGATGTCTTCACTGTGTCTGGTTGTGATCCCCAGGTTGTGCCAGTCAGCTTTCGTATGATATTGTTTCTAGCGCCCACTTTTTGCTTGATGTTCAGGCAGTGCTTCTTGTAGGTCAGAGCACGGTCCAGGTGACTCCCAGGTATTTGGGTGCGCTGCAATGCTCCAGTGGGATTCCTTCCCAGGTAATCCTCAGAGCTCGGGATGCTTGTCTGTTCTTAAGGTGAAAGGCGCATGTCTGTGGTTTAGATGGATTAGGGATCAGTTGGTTTTCCCTGTAATAGGCAGTAAGAGCACCTAGAGCTTCGGAGAGCTTCTGTTCAACCATCTCAAAGCTCCCTGCTTGAGCAGTAATGGCACGATCATCAGCATAGATGAAACTCTCTGTCCCTTCTGGCAGTGGCTGGTCATTGTGTAGATGTTGAACTTGGCCACGGTGGTACATGCTTTGGTCACATCCCGCCTTGATTACTGCAACGCTCTCTACGTGGGGCTGCCCTTGAAGACGGCCCGGAAGCTTCAGCTAGTCCAGCGCGCGGCAGCCATGTTGTTAACGGGAGCAGGGCGCAGGGAGCATACAACGCCCCTGCTGTCCCAGCTCCACTGGCTGCCGATCTGCTACCGGGCCCAATTTAAGGTGCTGGTATTATCCTACAAAGCCCTAAACGGTTCCGGCCCAAAATACCTTGCGGACCGCATCTCGGCCTACGAGCCCACGAGGACTTTGAGATCATCTGGGGAGGCCCTTCTCTCAGTCCCGCCTGCCTCACAGGCACGTTTGGCGGGGACGAGAGAGCGGGCCTTCTCGGTGGTGGCCCCCCGGCTTTGGAACACCCTCCCTGCTGAAGTTAGACAGGCGCCTTCCCTTATGGCCTTTCGTAAGGGCCTGAAAACATGGCTCTTCGAGATGGCCTTCAATTGAGTGCTAGGTTACTGGAATTGACGACCGGAATGGACTGTGATTATGAGATGGATTGACCCTATGATTTGACGAAGCGGATTTTTAGTATAGTAGTGTTTGTAGTAGTAGAACGTTGTGTATTGTTGATTTATTGTAAGCTGTCTTTTCTATGTTGTTGTACACCGCCACGAGTCGCCCCTGGGCTGAGAGTGGCGGTCTATAAGTGCAAGAAATAAATAAATAAATAAATAAATAAATAAACATGGATGGAGCAAGCACGCTCCAGGAGATTCATTCTCTGATGAATATCCTTTGGGGTGACACCTTCTGCTGTCAAGAATTCAATGTCGGTGGTTCGTCCACTCCTCAGAAAAGTTTCCCTTGACTCCACTGTGCTGAACAACTTCAGGCCGATCTCCAACCTCCCTTTTTTGGGCAAGGTGCTGGAGCGGGTGGTTGCCTTCCAGCTCCAGGGTTTTCTAAATGACAACAACTACCTAGATCAGTCACAATCTGGCTTCAGGCCTGGCCACGGCACCGAGACGGCCTTGGTCGCCTTGGTGGATGACCTCCGTAGAGAGCTGGACAGGGGGAGTGTGACTCTGTTGGTTCTCTTGGACATCTCAGCGGCTTTCGATACCATCGATCATGGTATCCTTCTGGGACGACTCTCTGGGATGGGTCTCGGGGGCATGGTTCTGTCGTGGCTCCGGTCCTTCCTGGAGGGTCGATCCCAGATGGTGAAGCTGGGAGACGCCTGCTCGGACCCCTGGCCTTTGACCTGTGGGGTCCCGCAAGGCTCTATTCTGTCTCCCATGCTTTTTAACATCTATATGAAACCGCTGGGAGAGGTCATCCGGAGTTTTGGAGTTAGGTGCCATCTCTACGCAGATGACACACAACTCTACTACTCATTTCCACCCAATTCCAAGGAGGCCCCTCGAGTGCTGGACGAGTGCCTGGCCACTGTGTCTATCTGGCTGAGGAGGAACAAGCTGAAGATCAATCCCGACAAGACAGAGGTCCTTCTGGTCAATCATAAACCGGATCAGGGTATAGGGTGGCAACCTGTACT
Source organism: Anolis sagrei ordinatus (assembly GCF_025583915.1). Taxonomy (NCBI): domain Eukaryota; kingdom Metazoa; phylum Chordata; class Lepidosauria; order Squamata; family Anolidae; genus Anolis; species Anolis sagrei. Next base: position 13,606,654 of record NW_026845477.1, on the reverse strand, counting down.
GGACGGGGTTACACTCCCCCTGAAGTCACAGGTCCACAGTTTGGGAGTCCTCTTGGATTCATCGTTTACGCTTGAGGCTCAGGCGTCGGCAGTGTCCGGGAGGGCTTTTGCACAATTAAGACTTGTGCGCCAGCTGCGACCGTACCTCGCAAAGGCTGTTCTGGCCGGGGTGGTCCATGCCTTGGTCACCTCTAGATTGGATTACTGTAATGCACTCTACGTGGGGCTGCCCTTGAAAACGGCTCGGAAATTCCAACTGGTTCAACGGGCGGCGGCCAGGATGTTAACTGGCGCTCCTTACAGAGAGAGGTCAACCCTTCTGTTTAAGGAGCTCCATTGGCTGCCGTTTACCTACCGAACCCAATTCAAGGTGCAGGTGCTTACCTACAAAGCCCTAAACGGTTTGGGACCTGCCTACCTGCGTGACCGTATCTCCGTGTATGAAACCACACAATCCCTTCGTTCATCCGGAGAGGCCGTGGTTACGATCCCACCTGCGTCACAAGCGTGTTTGGTGGGGACGAGGGACAGGGCTTTCTCTGTGGTTGCCCCCCAACTCTGGAACACCCTCCCCAAAGATATTAGACTAGCACCCACGTTGGCAGTCTTCAGGAAGAATCTGAAGACCTGGCTATTCCGATGTGCCTTTCCGGAATAGGATAATCTCCAACACCACGTCCCAGAAGCATTTTATTAGAGTTTAAGACTCTCTACACATTGCACTTGGCCGGAAATCCAAAATACCACCTGCCACACCCAGCACTTTTTTAACCTGTACCCATCACTGGCCCGGCCCTGGTTTTTATTGCGTAATTGATGTGTTGTTTTCTTATTGCTTATGTTTTAATTTGCTTTAAATTGTACTGTTATTGTTTTGCTGTTGTTGTGTTGAGGCCTTGGCCTTTGTAAGCCGCATCGAGTCCTGCGGGAGATGTTAGCGGGGTACAAATAAAGTTTAATAATAATAATAATAATAATAAGTTGCATTAACCAACCGTCTGCGCTGGGTTCCATACTTCACACTTTAACAACACAACAGTTCAATTCTAAGGCTTCCCACCAAAATGGAACTGTAGAGGAGAGTCTACTGAACAAGCCAGTACCTGCCGCATACCAGTACTGCCATCCGTTGAGGAGTTATGAAGGTGGAGGCATTATTTTTCATTCAACCCTCGTATTTAAGAAAAGTGTTTTGTATTTGCAGTTCATCCACTTCTGTGGGGGTCCTGCTCCCTTAACCCTAGTGGATGCAGAGGAGTGACTGTACTATCATTATTATTACTATTGACTTGTCATGTTTTTCTGTCCCTGCAAAGAGAAAGTGGCGAGTGCTGCCAGGCCAGTGGCAAAACACAGCTTGTGAGCTGCCGACATGTGTAAACATGGCTTGGGGGAGGTGGAGCTGATGAGAAGATGAATTTCACTGGGTGTATTCCAAAAATAATACAGACGGTTTGAAAAGGTGGGTGCATTGTGGTGCTGCAAGGTGGTTGCTTCAAAGGCCTCCTGCTTCTAGGGTTCATGCAGAATTTCTCTAACTTCAGATTTTGCTGAAATGCCTGAGCTGTGGACCTTTCTGGAGGGAACAGGGGAAATACTATCCATACAAGTCTGAAGTTCATACAAATGTCTCAAAGAAATCCAAGGAGAAGAGAACTTGCGTCTTGGAAGCAATGCATTTGGATCATCCTCCTCTCCTAAAGGGCCTGGTCTAGGGGATGCTGGGAGCTGTAGTCTGGAAGAGAGTGGGGATATGCTATTGTGTGTTTTGTTTGCCAGGGGAGTCATTTTTGCACGTGCGCTGTAGTGTCTTTTTGCTTTTTTGGCTTTTTGAGTCCCTTCCACTGTGTTTTTCGGTGTTTTTATTAGTGATGGTCACTTGTTGGCCTGATAGGTGTCTTGTGTCCAAATTTGGTGTCAATTCATCCAGTTTTTGAGTTATGTCAATCCCACAAACGAACATTGCATTTATATTTATATAGAAGTGTAGCACGACACTTTTCTCCCTATTTAAATTCATTTTGCTAAATGAATTTTGCTACAGTCATTTTGGATTCCAATCCTGTCCTCTAAAAAGCAGAAACCTGTGGCCAGGCTGCGATCTGGCAATGCTATCTAGTCTAAACATCCCTCTCCTTTATCCAATGAGATGCAGAATGTGAGTCCTGTAAGGTTTCTACAGGGTGGTGGGTGGAGCAATTCACCTGCAGGCAAAAGTCCTGAGATTAGCACTTGGCAGATTGTGTGCAAATCAGAAAAAAAGGATACAAAAATGGCCACTTTTAAATTGGGAAACAGGAAGAGGCGTGAGCTGTCTAAAGGCAAACCATCTCTCTGTTCAGATACTTAGTATCTGGTTGCATGCTATAACAAATTGGGAAAGGGAAAGGAAAAAGAGAACCTTTATCGTAGGGGGGAATATCACATTCTACCTCCTGACACCAGTATAACGGATTGGAAGGAACCTTTACTGAGTCACACACACTGAGCCCCCAGTATAACAGAATCTTTACATGGTATAAAAGATCTACATGGGGTTTAAACACGGTATGATGTTGGACATGTGTGTGCTCTGGTAGAGTGAACACTGCTTCAATCTTCTTCTGGTTTATTTGCTGCCACCACCTAAGCTGCCTTAGGATTTTAAAGTGATCCTCTGAAGTAACTTTTCCCCTGCCAACCCAGCTCTCTCTTAGCTTCCAAAGATGACTGTGATGTTAGGATGTAAAAGAAACCTAGAATTATCCCCAAAGGAATGAATAACAATTGAGAAAATTGAATAGAGAAAAGATTTATTTATAAGAACAAACACACAACTGACTTCTTTGATGAGGCACAAAAGCTTAACTTGTTACTAAGGTACAATATTCTTGATGGTTTCTTTAAACAGTTACTTAACTACTAGCAAAATTCCTTACTCTACAGTAACGAAGTAGCAGTGAGTCCCAGACTAACCTACTCAGGCTGTCTTCAGAGCAATTAGCTCACTCTAATCAGAGTACTCTACAGCTAATCTACTCCATCCAGAGAGCAAACCACTTGTGTTAACACCCACAAGTAAACCAGGAGGCTACTTGACCCTTCTGGCCAATAATGCAGCCTTGCCTGCCACAAACAAGCCATATGAGGAGCGGTTTAAGGAGCTGGGCATGTTTAGCCTGAAGAAGAGAAGGCTGGGAGGAGATATGATAGCCATGTATAAATATGTGAGAGGAAGCCACAGGGAGGAGGGAGCAAGCTTTTTTTTCTGCTTCCCTGGAGACTAGGACGCGAAACAATGGCTTCAAACTACAAGAAAGGAGATTCCATCTGAACATGAGAAAGAACTTCCTGACTGTAAGAACCGTTCAGCAGTGGAACACTCTGCCCCGGAGTGTGGTGGAGGCTCCTTCTTTGGAAGCTTTTAAACAGAGGCTGGATGGCCATCTGTCAGGGGTGATTTGAATGCAATATTCCTGCTTCTTGGCAGGGGGTTGGACTGGATGGCCCATGAGGTCTCTTCCAACTCTTTGATTCTATGATTCTATGAAACGCTCTCTATCAGAAAAAACCTAGTCTCCAAAGTACATCTTCTCTCTTCCATTCCCAAAAACCCAACTCCTCTTCTCTCTTAGAAGCTGACACTTTTTCCCTCCCAAGACCTGGCTCCTCCCATCTGCCCTAGCCAAACCCAGGAGACCTCCAGCTCCTCCCCTCTTCTAACTTTCCACTGTTAAGATGTCTGCTTCCTTGGCTTACACTCCCAAAATTGAGGTATGCCTCACTGATATCCTCAGGCTTCTACTTCGGCGTACTAGGTCATTACACATGCTTTAGGGAGCAAATCACTGTTTGTTTACACCAAGAGTGTAGAGACACGTGGTCCCCAAGGATGTTACATAGCTCCCAATCCCTCCAGAATTCCTACATTGGACTTTGTTTATATTTAAAAAGAGAGTGAAAGCTCCATTACTATTTAATAATTTTAAAATATCAGTTGTAAGAATGAGAAGGGCACTCATAGCCTCTTCTACTTCCATGATTTATTGTTTTTTAGTTTATCTCTTAAGGCAGTGTTTCTCAACCTTCCTTATGCTGCGACCCATTAATATAATTCCTCATGTTGTGGTGACCCCTAACCATAACATTATTTTCGTCGCTGCTTCATAACTGTAATTTTGCTACCTTTTTTGTCATGTCAGGAGCAACCTGAGAAACTGCAAGTTGCTTCTGGTGTGAGAGAATTGGCCATCTGCAAGGACGTTGCCCAGGGGACGCCCGGATGATTTGATGTTTTATCATCCTTGTGGGAGGCTTCTCTCATGTCCCCGCATGATGATAGAGGGAGCTCATCCACCTCTCCCCAGATTCAAACCTGTGACCTGTTGGTCTTCAGTCCTGCCGGCACAGGGGTTTAACCCACTGCACCACCGGGGGCTCCAATTTTGCTACTGTTATGAATGTAATGTAAATATTTGATATGTAGGATGTATTTCCATTCACTGGACCAAATTTGGCACAAATACCTGATATGCCCAAATTTTAATACTTGGAGGGACATTGATTTTGTCATAGTGGAGTTTGGGGAAAGTAGACCTTGACATTCGGGAGTTGTAGTTGCTGGGATTTATAGTTTCCCTATAATCAAAGAGCATTCTGAACTGCACCAATGAGAGAATTGGGCCAAATTTCCCAAACAGAACCTTCCAAGGGAATTGGGCCTAACTTCCCAAACAGAACCCCCATGACCAAGAGAAAATATTGTGTTTTCTGATTGTCTTTGGCGACCCCTCTGACACCCCCTTGCAACCCCCCCCCCAAGGGTCTTGACCCCCAGGTTGAGAAACACTGTCCTAGAGAAAAATGGGGCCCATTTTTAACTGGAGCTGGATTTCTGCCTGGTCTTAGAATTCTGTCCCGTCAGTACTGTATCTTCTGGAGTGCCTGCAACCTTATTCCAAACGCTCTCCTTGCACTCGCCTTCCCTTTCACCTTCCACAGCTGCTTCTGACACATCGAGACACTTGCCTCTTGCCTCAGATGTCGGGCAACACATGTTGGCTTGATCAGAGCCCCCCTCGTGTCCTGCCTTTATGGCCAAATGCCTGGAGCCCACCAACCTCCTGCAGTGACTGCAGATCCCCTCTGGTTGCAGTATCAGTTGCCTTGGGTATCTCACAGGGCGCCCGTTCTCAGGCTCCCTCTTGTGCCCCCCTTCCCCTCCTGCCGTCTTCCAGTTTTCATCTGTGCCTGCTCTCTGTTTGCAATCCGATCCTTCAGTCTAGCTTCAAATTTTGATCAGATGCCAAAGGCGCAGATTTCGGTTAAAATTAGCCCTCCTGTCATTCCTCTTGCAACCCTTGTCCAGTCTGCAAGTCAAGTTGTGTCAGGGTGGAGGGGGGAGTGTCAGAAACAGCAGCGAGGCAAGTTAGCCTCTTTTGGAAGCTATCAGGATTCATCAAAGATGTGGCACAGAAGATAAGTCATCTTCTCACTGCAGGAGAACATACCTCCCCAGGAAAAGAAGACGAGCTAGTCTCTCTTTAAGATGGCACTCTCCCATATGGGTCTGTCCAGACTCTAAAATTCCTTCTGGCTTTCTTAGGGCAGTTGAAAGCAAACTGGCAAGGTTTTCTTGGTGCATGATCCCTGTGCAGGTACAGCTGTACCAGGAGCTCCAATTTTGTTTGCTTTGCATTGAATTTTTGTTTGTAGTCCTAAGTTTCAGGGACTCTGTAGATAGGTGGCTTCTTTGACTGCAATCATAGGGCAAGCCACCTGTCAATTATAGTTAGGTTCCCTGGTCCCGCCCCCTTTTTGGGTTTTGGAGGGAATAGGAGCCAGTTTGGGTTCAGTCCACACAGAGAAGCCTTTCATACAGGACATAAAACCAAGAGCTCCTGTAGAAAGCTTCGTCTTCTACAGCTTTGCCGGGGATATACAGCCCCACAGCTTGGCCAGGGTTATACAGCCCACAGCTTGGCCAAGGATCATACAGCCTTACAGCTCCTTTATAGAGGGACTTCAGTCAGCCATCACTGAAACCTGAACTCCTTTTCCCCTGGAGGTCTACAAAGCTCTGCTTGTTAAGGGTCACTCGCGGAAGCCAGAAGCAGTTGGTACCGGGTGCAGGGGCTCCACGCCAACAGAGGCAAAGACAGACTGCCCAGATTAGAAGTTAAGGATTTCCCCATTTGTTAAAATACAGTTTATGAAGATAATGCCTGTTCCCTGTGGACAAGATTGAGAGAGAACCAATAGACTGTTAAGAAAGCCTTGAAGTACCTGTTTGTTTTCATTAATAAAGAACTTTGTTGAACCTTTGAGCAATTTAAAGACTCTGTTTTAAGGAAATCCAAAGGCCTTTAATCTGAGGCAGCCCCGGTGTCCCGTTGGGCACACAGAATTTATGTCCTGTTTACAGTCTGATGCAGAGGCCCAGCGTGCGACAGCACAATCCCAGATTCTGGAACAGAATGGGTGACAACTGGCATGATATTACTACGTGTGAAAGGGATCTAGGAGTCTCAGGGCAGTTCCAGGCAGCACTAAATCGCGGGCCAAAAAAATCCCAGGACTTTAGAAGATGTCCAGATGTAGACCTGTTGGTCCCGGGATTTCTGCCTTCGTCATCCTCACTTGCTGCTTTGTCCTGGGATTTTGCAGCCCCCAAGATGGGCTCTGCGGGACTTCCACTGGAAACTTTGGCAGGTTTTTAAAAAACTGCTTATGATATGATGATGCAAAGATGCAGATCATTGCAAAAGTTCCATAGCTATAGAAACTTTGCGATCATGAAGTTTTTGACACAAAAACAAAGTTAATGGGGTAGGACCACTTCTGTCCAAGTCAACTCCACACTATCAAACAGGAATACACACTTTCAAACCAGGAACAGATCTTTGTCATTATTGCCACTTTTTAGAGGCTGCCTGGCCATCTGTCCAGACGGGTTTAGTGGTGTACTTGTGGCATGGGACAACAGGGTGATGTCCTGGGTTATATATGTTCTTATTAGCCACCTGCATGACCTTGGCTCTCAGTATTTACATTCCTCTCCACCACTTCAATATCCCTCTAGCCAGTAGTAAGTGTGGAGAAGAGCAAACCACTGACCTCCTGCTGCAATGCAACCTGAGCCCTGCTACATGCACAATGGAGGACCTTCTTGCGGCAACACCAGAGGCACTCCAAGTGGCCAGATACTGGTCAAAGGACATTTAATCAACTACCAAGCTTGCAAATTTTGTGTTTTGTCTGTTTGTTTGTTTTGTTAAAAATGCAATACAACTGTCTGGTTGCTCCTGACACGATAAATAAATGGATAGATAGTAAGTTTTTGCAATTTACTAAAAATTTCCCCATGTACTTAGCATAAACCCAATGAGGAACCAACATATATTACCTGGGAACATCACTTTTTTCCCTGGGGGACATGAGAGAAGCCTCCTCGCAGGATTGCAAGACATCTGGGCGTCCCCTGAGCAACGTCTTCATAGATGGCTGATTCTCTCGCCACAGAAGTGACCAGCATGCATGCAAGCAAGCAAAACAACCAACGGACCTTTTCAGGACCAACCTTTTCCCCTGGCACAAGTACAACACAAAACCTGTCTGGACAGATGGCCATACAAGGTCTGAATAATTATAATAATGATGACATACTGTTCCTGGTTTGAATGTGTCCGTTCCTGTTTCATTGTGTACTGTTTACTGTGAAAATACTTGTTGCATCCCAGGAACTCCATTTTTCTGCCAGAAATTTAATTAAACAGGTGAACAACAAAGTTCCTCTTCTCAGGACAAAGTTTTCACGTTCTACTCAACTATCACCTGCTTTTTAGGAACTGTCAAATCAGGACCAAACATCTAAAACCCAGGAACAAACTCAGATAAAAATCCAGTACTTTCCAATTTCAGGGGCATACAGACATTCAAAGATGTGGATTTTCAGCTCAGAACTGGGATTTTCCTGCACCTGAAAATCTCATGTTTTTTGCTGTTTGTAGTGATTGCTCCTGCATTTTGAGGGAACGGCATTTGGTCACCCTCCTCTTTGCTGCAAGAACTCCTGGGATAAAGGTAATGTCTGGACGTGCCCTCCGTAGACCACAAGCTGACCATGGATAAACAGTGTGTTGCAGCAGCTTAACAATCCAATACAATTCTAGGCTGAATCAATGGGAGTCTGGTATCCAGATCAAGGAAAGTCATTCTCCCACTCTATTCTGCTTTGATCACACCTCACCTGGAATAACGGTGTGTCCACTTCTGGGTATCACAATTCAAGGAGGATATTGAGAAGCTGGAATGTGCCCAGAGAAAGGCAATCAAAATGGTCCAAGGTCTGGAAGCCAAGTCCTATGAGAAGCAGCTTAGAGAGGTGGGTATATTTAGCTTAGAGAAAAGAAGACTGAAAGGGAATATGATAGCCATGTCACATTGAGGAGGGAGCAAATTTGTTTTCTGCTGATCCAAAGTACCTCCTGATAGTAAGATCTGTTTCGTAGAATCATAGAGTTGGAAGAGACCTCATGGACTATCCAGTCCAACCCCCTGCCAAGAAGCAGGAATATTGCATTCAAATCACCCCTGACAGATGGCCATCCAACCTCTGTTTAAAAGCTTCTAAAGAAGGAGCCTCCACCACACTCCGGGGCAGAGAGTTCCACTGCTGAACGGCTCTCACAGTCAGGAAGTTCTTCCTCAGAGTGGAATATGCTACCGTGGAGTGCTTTGACCAATGTGGCAGAGCCCTTTGTAAGAAGCCAGTATCATGTTAGGTCAGGTCTGGTGTTGGACTCCAGAGCAGGATCCCCTCTGACTTTCAACACCACACAGATGGGTTAAAATAGCAAGCAATTTACTGAAAATAATATAATCCAAAGCAATAAAAAGTAATCCACAGTAAAAGATAATCCAATTGATTAGGAAGAAACAGGAACAAATAGTCCAAAGAGAAATAGTACAAAAAAAAATCCATGAAACTTGATACTTGATTTCCAAGGCAAATAACACCAAAGGCACTTAAATCCATGAATCAAACAAAGACAAGAGTCCAAGAACTTGGCATGAAGAACTTAACATGAATTCAACGTGCTTTATCTGAAGCTAGATTCTGGACTTGGCACTTATAAACCCTGCCCTAATTGTCCTAATTCCCAACCAGCTAGGAAAGGATTCTTTCTTAATTTTGGTTTCACTTCTAACTTCTGCTGTAATCTGGCTGAGCACCGTAATTGCTGACCTGTTTGCTACTCCCTTCATTAAAATCTCCACCTGGAGATAACTGACCAGGGAACTGTGGCGCAAAGCCTTTCCCAATCTCAAGACCTTGAGAATCCTCTTGCAGCAATCCAAGCCTCTTGACCCATCATCTAAACTGCATTCAGGCCCCACATCTCCAAAAACCAGGCCCAGGAAACAGACCACCATTCCCATTCCCTTCAGGAACATCTTCATGTACAGCATCCCCATTTCCATCAGGGAAATCAGCTTGAACATGAACATCGTTGTCATTCCCATCACCCAAAGCAACCTGATCATCAGCCACAATCACAGGCAGAACAGGCCAACATACAACACCGTGTTTGTTAGTTGCTGCGTGCCTTTAAGTCATTTTTTTACTTATAGCAACCCTAAGGCAAACCCATCATAGATTTTTCTTGGCAAGGTTTATTTAAGGAAGGGGGTTACTTTTGTGTTACTCTGAGGCTGAGAAAATGTGACTTGCCCAAGGTCATCCAGTAGGTTTTGATTGCTGAACAGAGATTCAAATCCTGGTCTCCAGTCATGGTCCTACACTCATCTACACCACAAGGACTTTCTATAGCACAAGGACTTTCTAAGCCAGTGGTTCTCAACCTGGGGTCCCCAGATGTTTTTGGCCTACAACTCCCAGGAATCCCAGCCAGTTCACCAGCTGTTAGGATTTCTGGGAGTTGAAGGCCAAAAACACCTGAGGACCCCAGGTTGAGAATGTCATGCGTTAGCATGAGTAGCATGCAGATTGACTCTAGCCCAGTTAACTGTGTGTGTGATGAATTGGCTCATAAAAGAAAAACACACGAGACTTCGGCTTAAAATAGAAAAGAAAATATTGTAGTATTGGCAGCATACAAAAACAAAATAGCAGGATTGCTGTTTCCACAAAAGTAACATGAAACAATATATTCTGAGAGATATCACTACTCAGCTGAGATAAGCAGGAATCCTTGTCCTCTTCTCATGGCTGTGTCTTCGCAGAACATCTGCAGCATAGTCCCCGGCTTACACAAAGCAGAACGACACAGAGGCATAGATGCACAATAGCATAAACGCACAATGGCAAAGAACTAAACACACAGTAGCTATCTTTATACACATGAAAATAACACTCTCAATTAACTCTTCAATTAACTGAAACAGCTGTAGCACAAACAGCCTTGAACCTTACAGCAACTTAAAGTTATAGCACAAACAACATTGATCCTTACAACAACTTAGATAAAGTACGTTGCAACCTCTTAGTAGCAACAGAGAACCACTAAGCCAACCTTAAAAACTCTGGCATAGACACTGAGAACAGGGAAGCCCTGGTCCTTGGGCGCTCCAGCTGGAGGTCAGCTGTGACCAGCAGTGCTGCAGAATTTGAAGAGGCACAAATGGAGGGTGAAAGAGAGAAACATGCCAGGAGGAAGGTGCGTCAAGCCAACCCCGACGGAGACCGCCTTCCACCTGGAAACCAATGCACTCACTGTGGGCGAAGATGCAGGTCAAGAATAGGGCTCCACAGCCACCTACAGATTCACAAGAATACAGATCATGGAAGACTATCCTACTAGTCCAATGAGGGATCGCCTAAGTAAGTAAAGTAAGTAAGTTCTATAGCATGTTTAATAAAGTTTTCTGGCATTCCAAGACTAAGAGTTTGGATTCAGCTCAGCTTCGACTGGCTTTGCATGCAACCTTTGTTTCTCATTTCTTCCTTTTTTCCCTACTTCTTCATTGTTTGAGTTCCTCTTGTTTTGTTGCCTTTTTCTCTTATATCTCTATTTCCTCCTTGGCTCACTGCTGGTTATTTCCCTCCTGGTTTCCTCTGGCTTCTGATTCTGTCTTTTTCTTCTTCTTTCATCCTCTCTCGCAGATATTATCTTCAGAGGTATTTACCTTCACTGCAAATCTCTTTGCTGATCTCTCTTCTCAGCCTGTGTCTTCCCTTCTTTGTTCCTCTAACTCTTCCCTTTCTACAGTTCTTCTTCCCAGCTTTATTGCTGTTCCCAGCTGAAACTCTTCTCCGCTTGACTTATCTAAAATTGAACAGTGAACCTGTCCACCTTCGGAAACATCTTAATTCCATCTCTCGGTCTCTATCCTGCCTTCTCTCCAAACACACAACCCCATGTTCTTCTTTGAACTGCCTTTCTCTCCTCATCTTCTTCTTTTATTCATGGCACCAGAGAGCTCTACTGGTGTTTACTCTGGAGGAACTGGTGCACATTTCTGTCTGATGTACTGCAGCTGTATTCTGTTGAATTTTGCAAAAGCAGAGCTGTTTGTGTAGCAATATTTGGAGCTGGATTGTCCTAAGCCTTGAGGTTTCTGGACCAAAACCAGAAACCTAGGTTGAATAGCAACCTTCCAGGCCTCCACTATTTATTTATTTATTTATTTATTTATTTATTTTGGGCACTTCTACCCCATCCTTCTCAACCCCCGAGGGGGGACTCAGTTTGGCTTACAACCGGCACAATTCGATGCCAACAATTCAACAGATAAAATACATAACAGCAATAACCACAGTAGTTAAAACATTCAATTAATACAATAACAACTAAAAGCCAATCTAGTGGCCAACGTTCACCGAGTTCTAAAATCCGAAAGTCCATTCAGCATTACCATAGTCCTTTCCAAATTCTGGTCGTCATTACCTTGTCAGTCTGCCAGATTACCCAAAGGCCTGGTCCCATATCCATGTTTTCAGCTTCCTTCTGAAGGAGAGGAGGGATGTTGATGACCTAATTTCCCCGGGGAGTGAATTCCACAGGCGAGGGGCCACCACTGAGAAGGCCCTGTCCCTCGTCCCTACCAGCCTCACTTGTGATAGAGGCGGGGCCGAGAGCAGGGCCTACCCAGAAGATCTTAAACTCCGAGGTGGGACATAGAAGGAGATACGTTCGGACAGGTACGCTGGGCCGGAGCCGTATAGGGTTTTATAGGTCAAAACCAGCACTTTGAATTGTACTCGGAACTGGATCGGCAGCCAGTGGAGCTGGCATAGCAGAGGGGTGGTATGTTCCCTCTATGACACTCTGGTGATTAATCTAGCTGCCACCCATTGGACTATCTGAAGTTTCCGAACGGTTTTCAAAGGCAACCCCACGTAGAGCGCGTTGCAGTAATCTATTCGGGATGTAACAAGAGCGTAGATCACTGTGGCCAGATCTGACTTCCCAAGGTACAAGCGCAACTGGCGCACAAGTTTTAATTGTGCAAAAGCTCTCCTGGCCACCGCTGAGACCTGGGGTTCCAGGCTCAGCAATGAGTCCAGGATCACTCCCAAGCTGCGAACCTGCATCTTCAGGGGGTGTGTAACCCCGTCTAACACAGGCAGTAACCCTATGCCCTGTTCGGCCTTTACTGTTTGTAAATGTGTATAATTGTTAACCTATATTGTATGTACATTTTGGTTTGCCAGTTTGACTGTACCTCTTTGGTGTGGGAGGGGCTTCATACAGCAGCTAAAAAAGTAAATGGGATTTTTGATTGCATAAATAGGAGTCTAGTGTCTAGATCCAGAGAAGTCATGCTACACCTCTATTCTGCCTTGGTCAGACCACAACAATTCTGGGCACTGCAACTGAAGGGAGATATTGACAGGTTGGAATGTGTCTAGAGGAGGGCGACTCAAAGCATCAAGGGTCTGGAGAACAAGCCCTGTGAGGAGCAGCTTAAAGAACTGGGAATGTTTAGCCTGCAGAAGAGAAGGCTGAGAGGTGATATGATGAGGAACATGTATCAATATGTGAGGGGAAGTCATAGGGAGGAGAGAGCAAGCTTCCTTTCTGCTGCCCTGGAGACTAGGATGCAATGGAGCAATGGCTTCAAACTACAGGAAAGGGGATTCCACCTGAACATTAGGAAGAACTTCCTGACTGGGAGAGCTGTTCAGCAGTGGAACTCTCTGCCCCGGAGTATGGTGGAGGCTCCTTCCTTTGAGAGTTTTAAACAGAGGCTGGATGGCTATCTGTCAGGGGTTCTTTGAATGATATTTTCCTGGTTCTTGGCAAAATAGGGTTGGACTGAATGGTCCACGAGGTCTCTTCCAACTCTATGATTCTATGAAGGTTAAAGTGGGATCAAACTGCATTAATTTTATAGGATTTCCAATTAAGAAGCCAAATACAAGGGGACCTTGATATCTGATAGGGTTTGGTTCCAGGACCATTCCCACCAGCTATGTGGATACCAAATTATATGGATGCTCAAGCCCCATTATATATAATGGTATAGTAAAATTGTATCTCTTATGTAATGGTGAAACAAAAATGAGAGAGAGAGAGGTGAAAATTTTCACACCATGGGTTGTAGGATCCATTGATATGGAGGACTGTCTTCAAGTAAATACATAGACCCCTGTAGAATCTTTGTAAATTGGAGTAATCAATGATGATAGTCCTTGCAAACTGTATCAAGCTGCTTGTCTACTAGCTGAACTGGAGATCAACTTATAACTTTTTCACTTGTCTGAAGCCAAGTTAATCAAAATGGAAGAATTTGCACCCTTGTCTCCTTGGAGTCGATGCATATGTTCTGTCGCGCGCTCGGCCTGTAAAGAATTTCCTTTAGAACAGGACGTGCCACCTTTGACCAGCGGGAAGCCAGGGGGCCCAAAGAGAAGTTCTCAGAGGTTTTCCACCACAAATGGTCTTTAGATGGCTTGTGAAGTACAACAAAGTCTTTTATTAATGAACAATCAAAGAGAAACTTCTCTTGTCTTCAATAAAGCTAAACAAATGCTTCCAAGCTTTATGCAACTGGTGACTTCCTAATCTTGCCTACGAAGGACAGGCAACTGTCTTCAGTAACTTCTTCTTTACTTTAAAGGAAAATCCCCTTTTTAACTTCTCTCAGGCTGACTGTAATCTAACCCTCACTGATGTGGGCTCCGCTACCAGGTCAAACTGCATCTCGAAGCACCAAGTGGACCTACCAGTAAAGGCTTAGATATTCTCCAGCTGGAGTTCTTTGGTCTTTAGGGCTGTTTTCCTGGAAATCTTTGGAGACTCTTAAGACTCTTTTCCCCTGGAAAGTCTTGGATGCTCTTAAGACTATTTTCCCCCAGAAAGTCTTAAGGGTTGAAGCTTTTGTACAGGGGAAGCTTGCAAACATCCTGTACATTAGTTTTCGTTGCTGAGACTAACTAAAAAAATGGTTCCCTTCCCTTCCCAATTGCCCTGAGCAAGGGGCGGAACCAAAATTTAACGATGATGGACAGGTGACTTGCCCTGTGGCTGCAACCAAAGGAAGCCACCTATCTGCAGAGTCCCTGAAACCCAGGGCTGCAAGCGAACATTTAATACAAAGCAAATAAATTTGGAGCTCCTGGTACAGCCGTACCAGAACAGCATACATTACACTTCTTTGCAAATTACACTTCTTTGCAAATTCAATGTGGATGTACATCACATCATGCACCAGTGTGCATTGCATGTGTGCATTGGGTGCACATTCAGTTTCACAACATCACAAGAAAGCAGTAATGCACAACTACTGCATGACTTCCAGACTGGCAAACCATACTCTAAAATGAAACCAGTTAAGAAATCCCATTATATACTCCCATGAGTGCAGGGCAGTATGTCTACTCTATGCATGTGTTTAAATGTCTGGTCACATGTCCATACCAGCTGGGTTTTTATTTGAATTCCTGCAACACACATACCCACATTTGCATATTCGCTTAATGAAATAGCCTTTGTTTTCCCTTCATTCCAATTATCCACCTGTGCCTCTATGAAACGGAGCCAGTAGAGAAGAGGGAAGTGAAATGCAGACCATGAAACCAGCCAATCACATACTCAAACAGATGTGGCAGACTAGCCATGAAACCCACTCCGTGACCTTGGCTAAGTCAGAAGAAGGCAATGGCAAACCTTGACAAGAAAGCCCTGGGATGGGTTTGCCTTACAGTCACCATAAGTTTGAAATGACTTGAAGGTACACAACAGAAACAATAATTCAGCCCAATGTATGCTACTTAGCAGACTTGTGAATCTGTATAGAATTGCTATCTGTTTCTGTTTCTTTCATTTGTAAGCCCCCCGTTTTCGTTTTTGTGCACCTCCCGAAAACGGGTGTTCTCCGAATGGGCGTTTTTGTTCTGCATCCAAAAAAAGGAACATTTTCGACCTATTGGCCACTATGGGCAGACTTCCCCAGGCTCCCCTTTCTCTCAAAGGATAGAGGGGTGAAAATCACCACACATAGAGGGCACATCTACCACTTTTAGCCCACCAAGTTTTATAACGTTTGGGTTATCCCATGATTTTTAGGGAATTTTTTTCTTTTTATAAATAAAATCTTTTAAAAATTCTCTCTTTACCCTGCTGGCCTTGCCCTCTAACTTCTCCAAGAGCAGCAGCAGGAGGGAAGCAGGACACTATTCCTTCCTGCCAAATGTCAAAGATGCTCCACACACCACACACACAACCCAGTGCAAAGCTCCACTATTTCACTTCTTTAACTGTTGGCAATGGGGGGAATTCTCCTCCCCTTCCCATCATTTTTGGCAATAGCATGGTTTGTCCTTATTTCCTTCATTACGACCTGGATTAAAAGCATCAGAGTTACTTAAGATACCTTTCCTCCTGTGATGCTTTCCCCTCGGTCTGCAGAGGAGACCTGGGTTTAAAGACAGGCTTAAGATATCACTATTTCTGTGATGCTTTCCCTTCAGGTCAGATCCAGACAGGCCTTTATCCTAGGAGAATCTGTGTTTTAAAAACGTGGATTTTGCTGGGGGCCTATCCACGTCCACCACAGAAATTGCATGGTTTCTGGGGTGGGTGTCCAGACGTTCTCTCAGGACTAGCCTGAGATAACGTCTGGAGGTCCTGCCCCCTCCCCCCAAGCCCCCAGACCGCTTAGAAAAGTAATGAAAACGTACCTGGCCTCCATTATAGGCTTCAGTCAGCTCTCCCGGTGCATAGAAATAATGCAGCATGAGAGCGGGGGGGGGGGGGGGGGATTTTCTTCTCCCCCCCCCCCCCCCCCCGCTCTCCAGGCACGTCATTGCTACACACCAGGAGAGCAGGCTGAAGCCTGTAATTGAGGTCAGGTAAGTTATAATTACTTTTTTAAGCTGTCTGGAGGCTTGGGGAGAGGGAGTGGGTAGTCCCACAGTTTACCGGGCTAAATAATACAGTCTGGACTGCAGTATTCTGTAGTGGGTTTATCCCACCAGGGTTTTCCTGGTTTGTAGAGAATTAATTCAGGACTGCCCAGAATGTTGTCTGAACAGTCCCTCCTTTATTGTGGTAAATACCACAATAAAGGTACTGTCTGGACAGACCCTCAGTCTGCAGAAGAGAATTGGGTTTAAAGACAGGGTTTAAGAAACCACTACTCCTGTGATGGTTTCCCATCGGTCTGTTGAGGAGACGTGCAATGGCAGGCGAGCCAAGGCAGGCAGCATATGAGGCTGACTGTGTTCTTCTCCTCCGATTGGCCCAACAGGTAGGGCTCAGAAGGAAATAGCACGTGGCAATTCTCCGTGGTCTGCATGAGGAGCACCACGTGACCTGAGAAGCATGGAAGGAAACAGTATCCACTTCCACTTGCTTTCATGTCGAGCTTATTTTCGTTCCAGGGGAGGGATTCCCATTTTGTGCTCCCAAAAAATGAAGGGAATGAAAGAATGGATGAAACGGGAGAAACAGGTAGCGCACACACCTCTACTACTTAGGGGTATGTCTGTACTAAAGACAGCTACAGAAGATGATCTCAAAAGGAAAAGCATCTGAGAGTATATCAGTGCTTCTCAGAGAGGGATTGATCCACACCTTTATTGGAGTGATAACGTAGAATGACTCTTGTATTCATGGGGTCGATATTGCAATTTTCGTTTATCTACTTCCATCAAAATAAGTCCTCCAGTGTGCCTTTATGGCAATGGTTTTCAACCTGTGGGTCTCCACGTGTTTTGGCCTACAACTCCTAGAAATCCCAGCCAGTTTACCTGGTGTTAGGGTTTCTGGGAGTTGAAAGCCAACCCACAGGTTGAGAAGCACTGGTCTATGGTATTCTTGAACCAGAGCTCTGCATTGGATCCTACATTCAGAACTATTTTGTTTAAAATATCAGGAGAAACCTCTCCTTCCAACCTCACCATCTCCTGTAGTTCGCCAATCCTTAATGACTATATCAAAGCTAATTAAACATTCCATGTAACATTTCATAACGTTGGAGGCATTTTGTATGAATGCTTGGATAATTTCCAGTTACTGTAATTAAATTTTTTGCCTCCTTGGAATTTCACAACAATTTTAATTAGAAATGGATTTCTCCCCTTCCTTTGCTTTCTCTCTGGAAGAATTGTTTCGTGCCATTTCACATATTTCTTGCTGCTGCTGTGGCTGTTTTTGTTCCACCTCAAAGTTTGCCATGTATTAATAACGGCTGAAAATTCTCCCTATAACCACAGGGTTTATGGAGTACAAATTTCCACTTTCCTTCCTTCCTTTCTTCTTAAAACATCTTGAATAGATCAGGGCTTGGGGGTTTTCATGCTTTGCAAAACCAGCAAATTGACTAGATAAAACACCAACAGAAAAATGTTGAACATAGTATAATCAAAACATTGTTTGTACCACTCTTTTCACCAGACCTTGATTTATTTGGTGAAATTATATATTGTGGGTCTGTAGCATCATTCTGGCAGAATTATTTTAATCCTATGAGGAGCCCCCAGTGGCGCAATGGGTTAAACTCTTGTGCCCACAGGTCAGAGGTTCGAATCCAGGGAGAGTATGGATGAGCTCCCTCTGTCAGCTCCAGCTCCTCATGCAGGGACATGAGAGAAGCCTCCCACAAGGATGGTAAAACATCAAAACATCTGGGTGTCCCCTGGGCAATGTCCTTGCAGACGGCCAATTCTCTCACACCAGAAGCGACTTGCTGTCTCTGAAGTCACTCCTGACACAAAATAAATCTCATGAGGCTAACCAGAAAGGGGACTTCCACTCATAGATCTGCCCCCTTTGAGGTCCAACCATTACTGCCAATTGAAAACCATTTGTAAAATAAACAATTATTCCCACTCAATCTATTAATCTTTTATAAACCTGACATTTAAATTCTTGAACAATGGCCAGATCAAATTGTTAATGACAGCAGACACTTTGAGCCATAGGAATTAAATATAAGTGCTGAGTTATTAAGTTCACATTGATTTCAGTTGTGGGTTATGTCTACACCGGGCAAAATAATCCAGTGTTCTCTGCTCAGGCGCAGCCCTGGATACACAATGGAGAGACCACTTGTACTGGTGTGGAAGTGCCTTGAAGTCTTTTTGAAGTCCCCAGAGCCAACTGAGGCAATAGCACATCTGTGCCCTATCCTTCTGGGGTCCGCTGCTGCCATCTCACTAGACAAAAGCAGTCTTCTGCTAAGGTCACAATAGGGCACCCATTCATGTGATCACGTGATGCAACATCTTGCTGGGGTACTACTTCCGATTGGCAAAATAGTGGTGGGTCTTTCAAATGTGTGGATTACCCAGGATCCAGCCTGATCCAGCTGTCCAAAAACACCAGGGGTCACTCCAGAGTTTCCTGGAAGTTCTGGAATAACTTGTGGTTCTTCTTGTGATGAAGTAAATTAAAGTCTTGAAGACGTCCTGCTGCTGCAAAGCTGGCTGTACAGTATTTATTTATTTATTTATTTATTTATTTATTGTTTCTATATTCCACCTTTTTTCACCCCACAGGGGACTCAGGGCAGATTACAATGCACATATAAATGGCAAACATTCAATGCTATTAGACATACAACATCTATAGACAGACACACAGACAATTTAACATTCCAGCTTTTTCCGGTGTCATGAGGGTATGCTCGATTCCGGCCACAGGGAGAGCTGCTGCTTCACTGTCCACTTGAGACACTGAGTCCTTGATAGAGTACTTTCTCATTCTTCTGCATGCTACTGGAAGATTTTATGGCATTGTAAATTAGTTAAATTAGCCTCCCCACATAAAGCGGTACCTAAATTTCCAACTTGACAGATGCAACTGCCTTTTGGGCTACATAGGTCAACAGCAAGCTAGATGTTGCACTCCAGGTCAGGAAGAAGCCCTCTGACTTTAGAACACACCACACGAAGAGTGAAGAAACAAATCTTCTTTTATTGAAGCCTAGTAAATAGTCAGAAGAACCAAATGCTTGTAAGAAAATAAGAAGGTTCCCAAAAGTAATAAGTCCATAAAAAGCAGTAACACAAAGCAATGTCCACACATGTAATAAAAGCAACCCAAGCCAGCATTAATCAAGATAGGAATCAAACAGGATGCAAAGACAATCCAAAAGGCTAAAAAAAACTCCACAGGAACAAGACCCCTTGAACAGGATTTCCATGGCACATGAACTTGGTTTCCAAATGATGCCTGATCTAACAGGTTTCTCCTCGAGGCAAACCTTATATCCCAAAACTCAGAAATTGGTTTCGCTTCTTCCCCACATTTCCCCCTTGTCAGATGAAGCCTTTCGGAGCAACGTAGACACTGAATTTGCTGTCGATCCTGGCTAATCTCCAGCCGCCTATTTTTCAGCTCTCTATCTGGCTGCTCATTAAAATTCCCAGGTGTCAGATTGTTTTCTAAACCCAAATCTTGAGAGCTCACAGAGAGAGGGAGTGAACTATCATTGCTAGGCCCAGCAGGAATATTCTCATGAGACACTGCCCTTTGCACTGGGGCCTCTCTGTCATTGTCTGCCTGAAAATCATTGACCAAACCATCTCCATCTTGTATCTCAGCCTCAGCACCATCATTTCCCTCATCATTTCCCTCATCATTTCCCACATCAGGATCCTGAAACACAAACACAGGCTGATTCCCAACACTAGACTATTAATGGTTGGGAGTTCACTCCAACCTGGGCTGGCCTCGAACTCATGACCTCTTGGTCAGTTGTGATTTAATGCAGCCGGCTGCTAACTACCTGCGCCACAGCCCAGTCTGGACCGCTTGCAGCTGGTTTGAGGTGAAAACATTTTATTTGGTCCATGTAGACATGGTACTAATCGAGATCCCCTACTGAATTTAGGACTGAGGGCAAATGAAAAGCTTTGCCTTCCATGCAATGTCCCTTCAGTCCCCAAATACCTAGCACTACAGGCAGGAAAAGACTGAAAATCATTCACAACAAGGCTGGAATCCTATTAGGGGCAGATGCAGTTGGAGGCAAATGTTGGGACCAATGGAAGAAAACCAAGGAGGATAGGAGAAAATTGAAGATAAAGGAAACAGGACGCTTTTTAAAAAATCCAAAAAAGTGGGATGACGGAGTGCGAATTAGGAGTGTCCTTATGGAACAGAGTTGGAGTGAGTGTGCATTTGAAAAACTACATAGTTGGGTGCAGGGGAGAAGAAAAAAAAAATCATAGAGGCAATATACTTGTAGGAGGCAATATCCATTTTCCCCATAGCTACATCCCTAAGGATGGGAATTTTGTGGTTTTACTCAATAGAGAAAGGGGAGTAGACTTCTGTCAGTGTGGACAGGTGTTTTGTTGGCATTTTACTTCTCTTGTTCAGAAATTAGTAAATGCAACCAGGCAGCATTTTGCATTGGCTTAAAGGCAAGGCCACACTATGCGGGCTCTCCCATCGTATTAAAACGACAGCCTCTCCAGATGAATACAAAGGGCAAATAGAAAAGCCTCCACACAGGGTCTCTTTCTGCCGTTGAAAGTGGATACTCCGCTGGAACAGATTTCCAATAGATTTCTTGCAACTCGGAATCGAATTTCTTTATGTTCCTTGGACGCCGAGATATGTTTCCGACTAGCTTGCAGCTGTCTTCCGAGGGAGAGCTATTCAGCCTCCCTTCAAGCCTGGCAAGGGCAAATTGCTCGTAATAAGGCTGGGGTTTTGTTTTGTTTTTAAGGAATTGCTACCAGAAACCCTATTAAAACAAAAACAAAACCATGGAGGCTTGTAAAAAATCCCAATAGAACCCAGGAACTAGATTCCTTTTGGATAAAAACTTGACTTCTTGTTCTGTGCAGACCATATTAGCAACTGTTGTCAAAATGGAAACATCGGAATGTTTTTCCCTATATATTTAGTTAAATTAAACTTCTGGGGGTGGTGAATGGGACTGGATCCAAACAAGGATAAACAATTATGCATTCATTTGGATGGTGAAGTTAAGGCCACTTAAATTTCTTCAACGGACAAAGCTTATATTTTGAGTGGCAGATGGATTTGGCTTTACAAAGGCAGCTGTGTCCTCAGCTCAGAGCTTTTTCTGTGGAGAATGGTCCAACTCTCTTGTTACGTCAGAGCCAGTTGTGGTCTAGTGGCTTGAGGGCTGGGCTGGCACTCCGTAAGACCAGACTGCAATCCTGAAAACCCATAGCGTGGCCTTGGGCAAGTCATCTGCTCTCAGCTGAAGAGAAAGGCAATAGTAAAACTCCTCTGAGTAAGTCTTGCCAGTGTGGTGCAATGGTTTGAGCACTGGACGATGATTTGGAAGACTAAGGTTCAACTGCCCACTCGGCCTTACTTCATTGGTTGAACTTGGGCAAGTCTCCCACTCTGTGTAAGGGTTACCCTAAGTTGGAAGCAACCTGAAGGCACACAGGGTTGCTATAAATTGGAATAATTGGAAGTTCTTTTGTTATGAGCAGGAATGAACTTTTCCTATGTTAGGTTACCATTGCAATGTGATATAATTATGTGACTGGAAAAGTTACCTACAAGTCCTGCTGTATGAATCTGCCCAGGTTTTAAGAGTTTCTGTCAATTTGGCTCTCCTTACAAGGATGTTTGGCAAGGATGAAGTCAAACATGATTCCCCCCCCCCCCATAAGAGATAGTAACTTATAGTTTTGCTAAGGGCAAGGACGCCAGGCTGGATAATAAGGGTTAAGCCTTGGTCAGTTTGGTGTGTACCATTTAATCAAGGCTTTATGCCCTATTTTCATATGTTTACAGCAGAAAGTAACCAATTCATTACTGAAAATCATGCCACAAAAGTATTTGAATTTTTCCATCTGAGACACACCTGGGCTCCTGATGGTCCCCCATCTCACAAACAAGGGACTCTCTTTCCCCCTCAGGGATATATTTCCCTTTATGGACCTTCCTATGAATAATATGAACTATGGACACTGGGGGAAGGTAGTTGGGTTTACTCTCTGTGTTATGATTTCTATATTTTCATATTTTCTCCTGTATTTCTATATTCCCTTCATGTATTTGACCTTGCCCTGACCCTTTTCCCCCTTCCCCTCTCCTTGGGGAAATCTACAAGGAAGCTGTCTTGCCTCTGGGAAAGCAATCAGCGATCATGAAAAGACCCTTATCTTTGGACATTCTTTGCATGGGCAATAGTAAAGGAAATCCTTTTGACTTCGGAGTTGGGCCACCATTAGGATTTCTGTTTGGCAGACTTTTTAATCATATAACAATGGGGGGAATATGACCTTAGGAAAGTCGTCTTTTCCTCCAAGCCGTTTTTCCTTCAAACCTCTCCACAAAGAACTTCCACCCAAGTCTTCCCCTTTGTGTCATATCTGATGGCGACAGGAAAACCCGGATTTCTTTAACATATGTTTATTGCCTTCACTCACGAACACAATAGAGTGGCTTGGCTGGCAGACCCCCACCCGGATCTCGCTAAGCCCCAGGGACAATTTTGTCATAATCCACTCAGGAATGCATTGTGTTCTCTTGGCCCGCCTCGCTCCCTCCTGATTTGTTAAGATTCCAGAGCGGTAGAAGCCTTGGCCCTGACGCACTGCAGCGGCTCCCTGATTGGTCCAAATATGCCGGGGGCGGATGAGCCCCCTCCCAGCTGCTGGCACAGCAGCCAATCACAGCGAGGACTGGCCGGGGGGCAGGAGCGGGAGATTTGAACCACACAACTCAGTATTTCTATAAAAATAGCATTTATTTCTGTAACAACATGCTCTGCTTGGCTAATGATTACCGCGCTGCATCCTTTTCAGCTGAATCACTAATAAACCTCGGTGGCATTTCCTTCCACTTGGTGAGACTTTTTATTGGGAAAAATCATTGATTGGGTGCTTCTCTCTGTCTTGCCAGGGTAACGAACTCTTTAAGGAGTCTGATTAGTCTCTGCCTCCTGGTAAAGACCCCTAAATTCCAGCTCTATAACAAGGACACCCAAGAAGGCCTTCTTCGTAGCTGCCTTCAGGTTGTAGGAACCCCTTTCAAGGGAGGCAAAATTGGCTCCATATCTGTTGCTTTAATGCTAATAGAACCTTTTGTTCTGTCAGACTTTTGACAACTGACCGACTGCTGAAGGAGGGGGCTTTAAAACTGAGGGTGCTATAGTTTCCCTAGCAGTCCCCAATGGCACAGCAGGTTAATCTCTTGAGCTGCTGAACTTGCTGACTGGAAGGTTTGCAGTTCAAAATCCAGGGAGCAGGGTGAGCTCCTGCTGCTAGGCCCAGCTTCTGCCAACCTAGCAGTTCAAAAACATGCAAATGTGAGTAGGTATTACTATGTCTCTGTGTGGTTGGTGATGTTATTTTACGTGATGTCAGGGCCGTAGCCAGAAAAAAAATCGGGAGGGGTTGAAATTTTCGGGGGGGGGGTTGAAAATTTCACGGGGGGGGGGGGTTGAAACCTGCCTCCTAGCTCACGCTGAAGCCAAGAGCACAGCAGGGGGCAGAGCAGCCTTCATTAGCCTGCAACTCTGCCCCTGTCAACCATCTCCACCAAGTCTGGCCTCCTTAATGAGAGCATTCAACACGCACACACACACACCCGCCAACTTGGCTGCTTCACTACATCGGCTATTGCTGCAAGTAATGACAGTGTGAATAAATTGCCAATATTTGCTTGAGATAGTGCTTGCAGTTCTGGAGGGACTCTTAATTTTTTGCGTCTCATAGACTTAGCATGGGGATTTGGTTAACCAGTTAAAATTCATGAGTAAACCAGGTTTTTTAAAATCTGAAACATTTTGGGGGGGGGGTTGAACCCCTAAAACCACCCCCTCGCTACAGGTCTGCGTGATGTGTCTAATAATGTTTAATGTTTAATCTGGGAAAGATCAATTTTAATGTTTTATACTGTTTTTATCGATGTCATTGAATTGTTGCCAACATTGTGAACCACCATGAGTTCCCTTCGGGGTTGAGGAGGGCGATATATAAATATCACAAATAAATAAATAAATAAATAATGCTTCGGTGGGAAGGTAACGGCACTCCATGCAGTCATGACCTGGGAGGCATCTATGGATAGCGCCAGCTCTTCGGTCTAGAAACGGAAATGAACACCACCTCTTAGAGTTTGACACAACTAGACTTAATGTCAAGGGGAAACCTTTCCCATGTATTTTTACATTGATTTTCATTCTGTTGTTTTATTATCACAAGTCAGCCCTTCACATTTGCTGGGGTTAGGGGCACAAGACCCTGACAAAAGTGAAAACTGTGACTAAAACCTAGGAATATCAAGGTTCTCCAATGCTACTATACAGTGAACTTCTGGTAGAAGTTGCCCATAGAAATGCACTGGAGGACCTCAAGGTTCTTACAGTATTGTTCTTTATAGGAATCTTTAATAACTTCATCGTGACTTTATGGTCGACTTCCAGGGGAAATTTAGCAGAATTGTACTACAGGGCTTAGAGAATCTACAAGTCAAATTCACAAATGTGAAGGGGAAACAATAATTGCATTATTTTATTATTTTATTTATCGTGTCAGGAGCAGACCAAACAGTTGTACTGCATTTTTTAACAAACAAACAAACAAAACACAAAGTTTGCAAGCTTGGTAGTTGATTAAATGTCCTTTGACCAGTATCTGGCCACTTGGAGTGCTTCTGGTGTTGCTGCAAGGAGGTCCTCCATTGTGCATGTGGCAGGGCTCAGGTTGCATTGCAGCAGGTGCTCAGTGGTTTGCTCTTCTCCACACTCGCATGTCGTGGATTCCACTTTGTAGCCCCATTTCTTAAGGTTGGCTCTGCATCTCATGGTTCAGTGCCTTCCAAGTTGCCCAGTTTTCTGTGTGCCCAAGGGGGAGTCCCTCATTTGGTATCAGCCATTGATTGAGGTTCTGGGTTTGAGCCTGCCACTTTTGGACTCTCGCTTGGTGAGGATTATTTTATTATACCTACTGTGGTTTTGGTGGAATATGACAGAGGTAAACTGGGCAGTGTATAACAGTAGTTTGGATACTGGACTATGGCTCTGGAGACTAAGGTTCAATTCTCAGCCATGAAACTCACTAATGTGGTTCAACCAGATGAAGATGAGGAGATTGGGATTTCAGAACTTGGGAAAGTGAGAGGTGGTTCTTTCAATGAGGGAAATGAGGGGATTTTAGAGCAAGATTCTGTGTGTGTAAATGGGCTTGAAAGTGAAACTGTTTTGGAGTCCAGCAGACAGGGAGATACAGTGACTGGTAGAGACCGTTTGTCTACCAGTAGCCTATTTATTTATTTGCTTCATTTATAGCCTGCATTTCTCACCTCCGTTGGGAGACTCTAGGTAGCTTACAACTCCGGCTATATTAAATGCCGCTTAAAACATAATAATAAAACCTATCCCATAAACTATAAAAACTTTTTAGCTTTTTAAATTTATGAGATAGCCTAGCAAGTCCTGATAAATACCTGGATAGCTGAGATTAGCTTGCCTGGGAGAACAGCTGTGGTCGACAGGCATATCAGGCTTGATCTTAGGGAGGAAAACATCAAGCTCAGAAAATTGAAAAGGCTCCGTGAGAAGGAAGAGTGGAAAAAATCTCACAAGCCAGAAAGTCAAGGTCAAAGAAATGACTTCATGTTTTGCGATTCTTAAATCAGAGAGTATCTGAGAATTCAGATCAGGCAATGCTGCGTAATAGTAAGGATCTCAAGTCCTGTTTCAGTTCATGATTTTAGTCTAGGATTTGGGGAGTTTTGGTTCATAAAAAGCCTTGATTTTGGATTCATGCTCAAGTTTTGATTTTTCTTTTTCCTGATCCATTCTCATGTTTTGATTCTTGTTTTCCTGGATTTATAATCATGTTATGACTCCTGTTTTTCTGTACCTTTTGGATTATTAGGATTATTGCCTTTGAAGTGTTTTGCTCCTCAGCAGGTCGGACTCTTTATTTATTGACTAGTTTTTCTTATTGCCTGTTGGATTTTCTCTTTCTTATTTCTCTTGGTAACTTCCCCTTTTTATATGTACTTTTACCAATAAACTGTTTTACTACTGCTTTTGGGCTCCTGGTTGGTGTTAAGGACAAGGTGAACTTTGGCTGAGGTTTAACGCGCACCATAAGTGAGTCACATTGTCTCAGGGAAAGATAAGAGCAAACCTCATCTGAACAAATCTCACCAAGGAAGCTGTGTGAATTGACCACTTTAGATTGGAAATGATTGAAAGGCACATGGCAACAAATAACATGTGTAGGGCCAAATATTTAATTTCTAGAGACAGAAGCAAGGGAGTGAAATATGAAAGTGGTTTTTCCACAAAGCCTCTCCCACAAAGCAAACCAATGATCAATCAAATTCCTGCCTCTCATAAATTCTGATCCAAATAGGTAAGAGCTTTTTACCACAATATTTCCTCTGCTCTCCACAAGTTTGTCATCCAATGGCAGCCAGTCAATACTATAGTGAATGGGGTACTGAAACAATAACAACAATGTGGTATTTATGATGTCATTCCCACCAAAGTATGAAACATCAAACTTGTACAACCAAGTCCACTCTGGGTTTTAGTCAGAACTTTAAAGGAACCATTCAAAGTGCTGGGTCCTACTCCAAAAACAGATTCAGCTCTTTGAGAAGCTCCTTGAAACTTCAGGTTCAAACTTTGAGTGGTCACCTTGTCGCACCATTGAGTGGGGAGGCACACATACACACTATAGCTAAAGCAATGGCATCAAACATCTGGCCTTCCAAGTGTTTTAGACTTTAAGTCCCAGAATTTCTAGCCATTGGACAAGCTGGCTAGGACTTCTGAGAGTTGGGGGCCCAAACATCTGGAGTGCCACAAGTTTGATGCCTCTGGGCTGAGCAGAACTGACAACAAATAGGCAACCTGGCACTCTCCATACATTTTAGACTATAACATCCCTAATCTCTGAACATTGATTGGGGTTCATGGACCTGAAATCCAAAACCCCTAAAGGACATCAAACTTGGACTGTGCTGGTTCAGTTCTTGTATGATTCCAAGGATATTGTACTGCAGAATGAATGCAGTTTCACATCATTTTAACTGCTATGGCTCAATTTTATGGAATTTTGTAGTTTTGTAGGATACAGGCATTCTTTGGCAAGGAAGACTAAAGACATTGTAAAATTACAGCTCTGACTAAATGTATAGCATTAAGCCATGACATTTGAATTGGCTTAAGCTGTGACATTTGAAGTTAAACTCTATTAATTCTATAGTGTAGATCAGTGGTTCCCAACCTTTTTTTGACCAGGGACCACATTGACGAGGTACCACATTGACCAGGGATCACTTGAAGTTCAACTATATTAATTATATTGTGTGAATCAGTGGTTTGACCAGGGACCACTCGATCAGGGACCAGTTTGACCAGGTACCACTTTGATCAGGGGCCACTTGAAGTTAAACTGTATTAATTCTATAGTGTTGATCAGTGGTTTGACCAGGGACCACTTGACAAGGGACCACTTTAACAAGGGACCACTTTGACCAGGGACCACTTTGACCAGGGACCACTTTGACCAGGTACCACTTTGACCAGAAACCACGTTGACCAGGTACCACTTTGACCAGGAACAACTTTGACCAGGTACCTCTTTGACCAGGAACAACTTTGACCAGGGACCACTTTGACCAGTGATCACTTTGACCAGGGACCACTTTGACCAGGTACCACTTTGACCAGGAACCGCTTTGACCAGGGACCACTTTGACCAGTGATCACTTTGACCAGGGACCACTTTGACCAGGTACCTCTTTGACCAGGTAACACTCTGACCAGATACCACTTTGACCAGGAACCACTTTGACCAGGAACGACTTTGACCAGGGACCCCTTTGACAAGGGACTACTTTGACCAGGTAACACTCTGACCAGGGACCACTTTGACCAGGTACCTCTTTGACCAGGAACGACTTTGACCAGGGACCACTTTGACCAGGAACCACTTTGACCAGGAACGACTTTGACCAGGGACCCCTTTGACAAGGGACTACTTTGACCAGGTAACACTCTGACCAGATACCACTTTGACCAGGAACCACTTTGACCAGGAACGACTTTGACCAGGGACCACTTTGACAAGGGACTACTTTGACCAGGTAACACTCTGACCAGATACCACTTTGACCAGGAACCACTTTGACCTGGGCCCACTTTGACCAGGGCCCACTTTCCAACATTAGTACCAAAAGGGTTATAAATCAGTTTTTGGTCAATTTTAGGTTCGGTTTGGTTATTTCGGGTGCTGATTCAGAAAATCGGATTGGATAGACCACATCAGCTCTAGTTTCGGATACAAAACATATCGCATCCAGTAGTCGCCATCTGGTCATCTACAGAAAACCATATTTAATAATCTAGAGCTTATGTGATAGTAGAAATCTTTTATGGGAAGTCAACCTCTCCACTCCTGACATCCCCGTTGCCTTGGCACTATTAGAGGGTTTTGTGGGACCAACTGTTCTAGTTGCCACGTGGTTTTGAGGTAACAGCATAGTAATGGGGAGGCTGTAGACCATATTTTCATTATTGCGGACCATTGGTGGTCCATAGACCACAGGCTGGGATATTTTCATTCTTGAGGACCACTGGTGGTCCACAGACCATAGGTTGGGAACCACTGGTGTAGATGCACCGAGCGATTGGGTCCCTTCCTTTTGGCAAAATTGGAGTCTAGAGTGTTTACTTCATGCCGAAAATTGAGCAGACACAATTGCAGCACAAAATGCTTGCCCTTGAGCAGCAGAAAATGACACCGCGGGATGGAGCTTTGAAAAGCCCTGGCCTGCTGGTTGGTTGCCTTCCTGCCTGCTTCCTCTTCCTCCTCCTCCTCCTCCTCCTCTCTATCCCCAACTTCAAAAAGCTCCCTAGATCTAAAGCAGGCTTTATAACGGGAGGTTCATTTTATGTCTTTCCCCATCCTTTTGTGACAGGACTGACAATTAATTTGCTGCTTTTGATCCTAACAGCTTCTCTGGGATCACTTGGAAAGAACAGAGGCAGCTTACCTCCTCTTACAGCCTATAAAAATCCAGCCCCCAACCCCAAAGCAAAGTGTCGACTGAGCCGTAGTATTTTGATCAGGATGCCCTGGCTGGAAATGGTATGACCATACTGTGCTTGTGTGTTTTCTTTTGTGGAAATCTTATAGGTTTTTTAATTTAAGAATGACAAGCTTTAAAGAAGAAGAAAAGCAGGAAATGGAGGGTTTCCGTATCCATGAGGCAGTGAATCTGCTCTGGACCACCAAACGCAGCATTGACCAAACACGGATTATTTATCATGTAATCCGCAACCAGAACATTGTATTACATTTCTAACAGAACAAACAAACAAACCGTTAAAAAAACCACAAATTTTGCAAACTTGGTAGCTGATTAAATGTCCTTTGACCAGTATCTGGCCACTTGGAGTGCCTCTGGTGTTGCCGCAAGAAGGTCCTCCATTGTGCATGTGGCAGGGCTCAGGTTGCATTGCAGCAGGTGGTCAGTCATTTGCTCTTCTCCACACTCGCATGTCGTGAATTCAACTTTGTAGCCCCATTTCTTAAGATTGGTTCTGCATCTTGTGGTGCCAGAGCGCAGTCTGTTCAGCGCCTTCCAAGTTGCCCAGTCCTCTGTGTCCCCAGGGGGGAGTCTCTCATCTGGTATCACCCACGGATTGAGGTGCTGGGTTTGAGCCTGCCACTTTTGAACTCTCGCTTGCTGAGGTGTTCCAGCAAGTGTCTCTGTAGATCTAAGAAAACTATTTCTTGATTTAAGTCGTTGACATGTTGGCTGATACCCAAACAAGGGATGAGTTGGAGATGTCTCTGCCTTTGTCCTTTCACTATTGGCTGCTCCTTCCTGGCTAAGCAGTGTAATTTCTCCAGTGGTGTAGGGCGCAGACACCCTGTGATAATGTGGCATGTCTCATTAAGAGCCACATCTACTGTTTTAGTGTGGTGAGATGTGTTCCACACTGGGCATGCGTACTCAGCAGCAGAGTAGCATAGCGCAAGGGCAGATGTCCTCACTGTATCCGGTTGTGATCCCCAGGTTGTGCCAGCCAGCTTTCGTATGATATTGTTTCTAGCACCCACTTTTTGTTTGATGTTCAGGCAGTGCTTCTTGTAGGTCAGAGCACGGTCCAGAGTGACTCCCAGGTATTTGGGTGTGCTGCAATGCTCCAGTGGGATTCCTTCCCAGGAATCAGAGCTCGGGATGCTTGTCTGCTCTTAAGGTGAAAGGCACCAAACACGGATCAAGGAACATGAGAGGCACTGCAGACTAACTTGGCCAGAGAAGTCAGCCATAGCAGAGCACCTGATGAACCAACCTGGACACAGCATATTATCTGAGAACACAGAAATGCTGGACCACTCTTACAACCACTATGTCAGACTACACAGAAAAGCCATTGAAATCCTCAAGCATGTGAACAATTTCAACAGAAAGGAGGAAACCATGAAAATGAACACAATCTGGCTACCAGTTTTTTTTTAAAAAAAACCTCTAAAATCAGGACAGTAAATAAAGAACAACACTAAAAAAGGGAATTCCAGACAAGAATCACTTAGGGCCAGCTAACACCTCCCAACAAAGAATCCTCCCAGGCAGCAATCAGCCAGGCTTTGAAGCTGCAAGGCCATTCAGTGCAAATCAAGGTGGCCAATTGCAGTATTCACACTTGCCTCCTGTGGACAAGAGTTCTTCCTCCCACCCTGGATATTCCACACAGCTATAAACCTCACTTGCCTACTTTCCAACAGACCTCACAACCTCTGAGGGTGCTTGCCATAGATGTGGGTGAAATGTCAGGAGAGAATGCTTCTGGAACATGGCCATACAGCCCGGAAAACTCACAGCAACTCAATTTGCGTTGTGCTTTGAATCCTAAAATCCAGCTCCTGCTGAACTATCCCTCCCAAATTGGGTTAGGATCATTACCAGATCCTTTAAATGTTGGAGGAGATTCACAAGCCCACTAAGCACCACTTGAAAATATGTTGAATTTACATCCTGAGGTCCTTCCACACTATGCAGTTATAACACTATGATTTCACTAATTGTCATGGTTGCATGAAGTCTGTTGAGGCACTGGAGGCTTTGGGCCAAGAATGCTTCCTGAAAATACAAATGCCAGGATTTCACAGGATGGAGATGTCAAGAGTTAAAATGGGATTACGGTGCTGTAATTATATGATGTAAAGGGGTTCCTGGCCAGGAGATTCCCCTTCCACGAGCACCACCATTGAAGAATTGGGAGTACGTGGCCTTTGAGATATTGAATCGATCCCTGTCAGCTGTTTCTGTCACTGAGTGTGATGAGAGATGCTGGGAAATGTATTCCAACAAATATAGCTCCCCTTATTATCATATTACGGGATTCCAGCTCCACTGGCTGCCAGTCCACTGGCTGCCAGTCCATCTCCAAGCCCAATTCAAAGTGCTGGTTTTGACCTATAAAGCTCTATACAGTTCTGGCCCAGCTTACTTGTCCGAACGCATCCACCCTTACGTCCCATCTCGTATTCTAAGATCATCCAGGGAGGCCCTGCTCTCGCTCCCGTCAATTGCGCAAATGCGTCTGGAGGGGACGAGAGACAGGGCCTTCTCGGCGGTGGCCCCTCGCCTATGGAACACACTCCCAAATGAGGTAAGATCTGCTCCCTCTCCCCCTCCTAGCTTTTAGAAAGAAATTAAAATCATGGCTTTGGGACCAGGCCTTCGGACAACAGATGTTTGTAGAGTTTAAAGGACATGGACTAGAATAATAATACTAGTGTATTGAATATAGGAACATGGAACAACGGATTATGAGATTGGATCTTGATTCTACCTATGAGATGCTAATGAGATGTTATAGTTATGTTTAACTTTTTTTTTTGTCGTGTCAGGAGTGACTCCTGTTGTGAGAGAATTGGCTGTCTGCAAGGACGTTGCCCAGGGGATGCCTGGATGATTTGATATTTTTATCATCCTTGTGGGAGGCTTCTCTCATGTCCCCGCATGAGGAGCTGGAGCTGATAGAGGGAGCTCATCCGCCTCTCCCCGGATTTGAACCTGCGACCTGTTGGTCTTCAGTCCTGCCGGCACAGGGGTTTAACCCACTGCGCCACCGAGGGCTCCTGTTTAACTGATTGTTTTTATAGCATTGTTTTTAACTGATTTTTAACTCTTTTTATGATGTTGAGCATTGAAATTTGCTATTGTTAACCGCTTTGAGTCGCCCAAGGGCTGAGAAAAGCGGAATATAACTTAAGTAAATGAATAAATAAATAATTCCTTAGGATACAACTATGGTGATTAAAATGGAATCATAACACTTGAATTCTTCAGCGTGAATGGGCCATCACAGTGAAAATTGAATGATGTTTCAATAATTCTGGAGTGTGAACAGGACTCTGGTTTGTGCCGTGGAGGTTGCTGGGTCCAGAGCTAAATCTGCAAGGTTAGACCTATAATTTGACGATATGAAATGTCAAGGAATGGGGAGGAAGAAGGTATGGTTTCTCCTGCTGGTTTGCACCTGGCTTGCTCGCTCCTGACTCCAGGTGCATTGGATGACAAACAGAGAAGGAGGACAAGGTGGGGGAAAGGACTCAGCTTGTGAAATGGCAGCTGCCTCATCTTCTCCAATGTGAAATGCTTTTTGGAAGTGCTAGGAACATAGGAACTGCTGGAGACATATTGTGAAACTGCAGCATGACAGAATACCATAATGCCCCCTCTCAGTGTGAGGTTCTAGAGATAAGATGTCCTTTTGGACAACAGTTCACTAGAGAACAATGACAATGGGACAGTGAATCGAAACTTTTAAAGTAACTCTCTGGTGTGCTACAAATACAAATTTCCACCTTGAAATAGTGTGCAATAAATACAAATTTCCACCTTGAAATAGTGTGCAATAAATACAAATTTCCACCTTGAAATAGTGTGCAATAAATACAAATTTCCACCTTGAAATAGTGTGCAAAAAATACAAAATTCCACCTTGAATTAGTGTGCAATAAATACAAAATTCCACCTTGAATTAGTGTGCAAAAAATACAAAATTCCCCCGTGAAATAGGGTGCAATAAATACAAAATTCCACCTTGAAATAGTGTGCAATAAATACAAATTTCCACCTTGAAATAGGCTTGGACCAAAACCCAGAGCAGATTCACAACTCTAGTGAAGTGGAAGCCCTGTGTCCCCTTCACCACCAAATTGTGGACTGTTGTTTCCACCTTCAAAAGAACCCAAAATGTTTCTGCTTCTTATAGTTGTGTGGAAAGTAGCTGTTGTTTGCATGACAAGTTATATATTGTGAATTTATTTATGCTATTTCTATCCTGCCCATATCAGCCCTCGGGCGACTCAGGGTGGCGTACAAGTCGGCACAATTCGATGCCATATATAAAAATACACACATTGATAAAAAGCAGAAAAAAACATCACAGTACATTTAAAACCATAAAAAGAATGAACAATAAAAATTTTAAAACTATGTCTTTGTGTTCAGATCCTCATCCGTTCCATCGTCTTAGCCGTTCCTAAATCATTTTTCCATTCAAGTTTGTCTGGTTATGTTGCAGTTCCGAATGCTTGTTCGAAGAGCCAAGTTTTCACTCTTTTTCAAAAGGTCAGGAGGGAGGGGGCCAATCTAATATCCCTAGGCATGGAGTTCCACTGCCGAGGGGCCACCACAGAGAAGGCCCTCTCTCGTCCCTGCCAGATGTGCTTGTGAAGCAGGTGGGATCGAGAGCAGGGCTTCCTCTGATGATCTCAAGTTCCTGGTGGGTTCATAGGTCGAGATGCGTTCGGATAGATAAGCTGGGCCAGAACTGTTTAGGGCTTTATAGGCTAAAGCCAGCACTTTGAATTGTGCCCGGTAGCAAACTGGCAGCCAGTGGAGCTGACGCAACAGCAGAGTTGTATGCTCCCTGAGCGCCACTCCCGTTAGCAACCTGGTTGCCACAAGCCGGACCATTTGAAGCTTCCAAGCAGTTTTCAAAGGCAACCCCACGTAGAGTGCATTGCAGTAATCTATACGGGATGTTACCAGAGCATGGACCACTGTGGCCAAGTCAGACTTCCCAAGGTATGGGTCCAGCCAGAGGCGGCTGTAGGTAATTTTCAATGGTAAACAAACAGTATTTTGGCGCCCCCCCCCCCCAACCAATCACTGATATATATTTTCTGTTCATCGTGGGAGTTCTGTGTGCCATATTTGGTTCAGAATGCTCTTTGATTGTAGGTGAACTATACATCTCAGTAACTACAACTCGCATATGTCAAGGACTATTTTTCGCCAAGCGCGCCTCAAGAGCGCCCCTGGGCAAAATCAACTATACTGCATATGCTTACTTTGCATAATTGGTTGAGCCGCCCCTAGGTCCAGCTGGCACACAAGTTTTAATTGTGTGAATGCTCACCGCCGAAATCTGTGGATCTAGGCTCAACAATGAATCCAGGATCACACCCAAGCTGCAAACCCATGTCTTCAGGGGGAGTGTAACCCCATCCAACACAAGCGGTAACCCTATGCCCTGTTTGGAAATTCTCTTTTCCGTGTAGCCATGAAAGGTACCAGAGCCCCAGATTTTTCCAATAATCAGCATACTACAGTGCAGACACAGGCAAACTAAGCCCCCCTGGGCACTTATTTCAGGCCCTCCTCATTTTCCCTATCCTCTTGGTGTAAGGACACGGTGGTTCATCACATTCTTATGCCAAAAAGACAGGGGAGGAAGGCACACCGCAGCTGAGATCCCTCTCAGCCACTGCATGTCCCGCTCTCCTCCTGGCATAAGGATGGGAGAACAGCTCAAAGAAGGCACGTGGTGGCTGAGAACCCTCTGGAACACTCTCAACCACCTTCTGTCCTGGCATAATGCTAAGAGGACGGTCCGAAAATTGGGGGAGGAGGATCGGACAGTCATCACATGTCCTGCTTTCCTTCCAGCATAAGAATGGGGCAAGCAGCCTTGTCCTTATGCTGGGAGGACAACCTGAGGATGACCCAGGCCCTGCCACGCCCTCTCCTGGCCCCGCCCTCTCTTTGGGCCCTACTTCTCATGGGCCCGTCCCACCCAGCACATAAATGGCCCCTCCACTCAGCCCACAATGTGGCCCCAAGGCAAAATTTTTTGCGCATGCCTGGTATATTGGCTTGAGTATTGGACTATTCCCCATTATCCATGGAAACTCATAGAGTGGCTTTGGGCAAGTTATACTCTCTCAACCTGAGGGGAAGGAAACGCCAAACCCTGTCTGAATAAATCCTTACAATGAAATCCCTGGAGAGGGGCACCATAAATCAGAGAAGGCACATAAATACAAATGACAAGACTCCTACTTTCAAATTTTTTGTAGCATTTTGTGTATTTAGAAAGTGGGACAGGGCTGGGATACCTGTGGCCAGGCATGTAGCCGTAGGGGGAGGAGGGGTTGAGAGGCTTCAGCCCCCCCCCCCCCGAATCGAAATCCTGGCTACGGGCCTGTGTGGCTCTTCAGATATATTTATTTTTATTAAAATATTTACACCCTGCCTATTTAATGAGATCTCAAGGTCATGTGCAAGTAAAATAAAAATAAGTGAAACCAGTCCAGTAGTTTACATGCTCCTTATGCAATTTCCCTTTTTATTTTTTCGTGTCAAGAGCGACCTGGGAAACTGCAAGTTGCTTCTTGGCGTGAAAGAATTGACTGTCTGCAAGGATGTTGCTCAGGGGACACCCGGATGTTTTACCATCCTGTGGGAGGCTTCTCTCATGTCCCTTCATGGGAAGCTGGGGCTGACAGATGGGAGCTCACCCCGCTTCCTGGATTCAAACCTCCAACCTTTCAGTCAGCAGTCCTGCCAGCACAAGGGTTCAACCCCATGCACCACTGGGGGCTCCAATGAAATTTTCCTTATGACCTGTCTTCATGTAAAATATAAAACCAGTTAAACAAACTGATCAGTCAAAATACTCACCTGGCTTAACTTATGACTCTCACAACAGGTGGGGGTCAGGCATGTAGCCAGGGGGGGGCTCGGGGGGCTTCAGCCCCCCCCCCCGAAATTCTCATGGTGGTCGCGAGAAGGCCTTATTGGTGCATTATTTAAACTGTTATGTTTATTCATATCATGATCTGATCACCATACTCAATATATCCCATATGCATGGGGGTATTGGGGTAATGATACAAAAGGTTTGCTAGGCTAGACCCTCTTTCACTCAGACTCAGCCCCCCCCCAAAACTCAGCCCCCCCTGAACTCCCCCTGAAAAAAAATTCACCCCCCCCCCCCCCCCCGAAACGAAATCCTGGCTACGGGCCTGGTGGGGATCACCCAAGCAATTCCTGCTGGAAGTCCCTCTTCTGCACAGCCACTGAAAATACAAGTCCTGTGTTGTATTTCACCTAGGATTCTACTATGACCTTCTGTACCATCCTCTGTGAGATATAGGCTTGTTGTTGTTCATTCGTTCAGTCGTCTCCGACTCTTCGTGACCTCATGGACCAGCCCACGCCAGAGCTCCCTGTCGGCCGTTCACCACCCCCAGCTCCCTCAAGGTCAGTCCAGTCACTTCAAGGATGCCATCCATCCATCTTGCCCTTGGTCGGCCCCTCTTCCTTTTTCCTTCCACTTTCCCCAGCATAATTGTCTTCTCTAGGCTTTCCTGTCTCCTCATGATGTGGCCAAAGTACTTCAACTTTGTCTCTAGTATCTTTCCTCCAGTGAGCAGTCGGGCTTTATTTCCTGGAGGATGGACTGGTTGGATCTTCTCGCAGTCCAAGGCACTCTCAGAACTTTCCTCCAACACCACAGCTCAAAAGCATCGATCTTCCTTCGCTCAGCCTTCCCTAAGGTCCAGCTCTCACATCCGTAGGTTACTACAGGGAATACCATGGCTTTGACTAGGCGGATCTTTGTTGCCATTCTGATGTCTCTCCTCTTTACTATTTTATCGAGATTGGACATTGCTCTCCTCCCAAGAAGTAAGCGTCTTCTGATTTCCTGGCTACAGTCTGCATCTGCAGTAATCTTTGCACCTAGAAATACAAAGGCTTAGTTTCCATTATTTCTGCCTGCTGCTCTTGCCTCCCTTGAAAATAACCATTTCCTATAGTGATTTCTACAAAGGAGAACATTTCCAACCTCATGGTTAACTTTGGTGCCACCTAGTGTGCTTGCTTACCTTTGGAGAGAAATGCCAGTGGCAGTGTGCTAAAAATAGAAAGAGAAGGAAGTTCTTTTCTTGCCTGAGAGGAGCCTGAGATGCCAAATGGATGCACTGCTTTGGGCTGGGAAGGAAGGCGGTCTGAAATCTGAAATGCTCATCGCTGGGTCCATTATCTTCCCCTCAAGCCAACTGGCAGGCTGCCTAAGAGCACATCCACCATCAGCTGGCTGGATGTGAGACAAGAATGGATCTAAATGCTTTGGAAGTTGCTCCCAGTGACTGCTTTCTGCGTCACAATCATACTCAAAGGAAAGATAAGGGGTGTGCAAGAATGCCCGTCCATCAACAGCAAATATTTGTGATTTAACAGCTCATGGATTGTGAAGGAGTGGTATCCCTATGGTTATTTATTTATCATGTCAGGAACTACAGTTGTATTGTAGTTTTAAACACACACACACACACAAAGTTTGCAAACTTGGCATTCTATTAAATGTCCTTTGACCAGTAGCTGGCCACTTGGAGTGCCTCTGGTATTGTTATAAGACGGTCCTCCATTGTGCATGTGGCAGGGCTCAGAATGCATTGTAATAGGTGACTATGGTTTGCTCTCCTTCATACTCGCATGTCATGGATTCCCCTTTGTGGCCCCATTTCTTAAGGTTGGCTTTGCATCTCGTGGTGTCAGAGCACAGTCTGTTCAGTGCCTTCCAAGTTGTCCAATTCTCAGTATGCCTAAGAAGGAGTCCCTCATTTGGAATCGGTTTTTCTTGAAGTTCTGGGTTTTAGCCTGCCACTTTTGGACTCTCACTTGCTGAGATTCCAGTGAGTGACTCTGTAGAGCTTGAGATCATCTGGGGAGGTCCTGCTCTCGACCCCACCACTCTCACAAGTGAGGCTGGTGGGGACGAGGAGCAGGGCTTTCTCAATGGTGGCCCCTCACCTGTGGAACTCACTCCCCGGGGAAATCAGAGCATCACCATCCCTCCTCTCCTTCAGGAGGAGGGTGAAAACTTGGTTATGGGACCAGGCCTTTGGGCAACCAGGCAATTAAAGACCAGCAGGATGGACGAAATGGTATTAAAAACAGATCTATGAGACAGCAAACACTGACAACGTAAGGGAGGAATTTAGGTTTGTATTGATTTTATTGATTTTATTGATTTTTATTGGAATAATGCATGAAGATGTTAGTAATTGTGAATTTTATTGTAAGTTGAGATGATTGTTGTGATGCTGGCATCTAATCGTGCCTTTACTGTGTAAGCCGCCCTGGGTCCCCTTCGGGGTGAGAAGGGCGGGGTAAAAGAACCCCAAATAAATAAATAAATAAATAAATAAATAATAGATCTTAGAAAACTATTTCTTGATTTAAGTCATTGGCGTGCTGGCTGATATCCGAACAGGGGGTGGGCTGGAGATGTCACTGCCTTGGTCTTTTCACTGCCTTAATATCAAGCTAAAAGTGGACACTAGAAATAATATCATACAAAAGCTGATTGGCACAACCCGGGGATCACAACCAGATACAGTGAAGACATCTGTCTTTGCACTTTGCTACTCTGCTGCTGAGTATGCATGCCCAGTGTGGAACACATCTCACCACGCTAAAACAGTGGATGTGGCTCTTAATGAGACATGCCACATTATCACAGGATGTCTATGCCCTACACCGCTGGAGAAATTACACTGTTTAGCTGGTATTGCACCACCTGACATCTGCTGGGAAGTAGCAACCAATCCTTATTGTTGATGTCACCCAGTACAGTGGCTCATGGATCTCCCCACTACCAGGCCTTGCCACAGTGTTCTAGGTAAAATATCTTTAGAGATGTCAAGAAAATGCCATGGCTCTGGAACTCCCTTCCACTGGAGATCAGAACGGCCCCTTCTATCCTGATGTTTAGAAAACAGGTGAAAACGTGGCTCTGGAAACTGGCATTCGACGAGTGAGGCAATACCCAGTGATATGGATGGATGATTATGAACAACGATTTTATTGTGACGACTGACCATTGTAATTATATGACTGTATTTTGCTCTTTTAATGGTTTAGTGTAATATGGAATATGATGTTTTAATGATTGTTTGTGATATTGTTGTTGGAAACCGTCCTGAGTCCCTCGATGGAGGTGAGAACACCGGTATACAAAATTTCTAAATAAATAAATAAATATTTTTCTTAAAGAGCGAGGCATTTTTAGATTATGCAAATCTTCATATCATCTATAATTTGGCCCGCTGTGGGTCATTTGTAGCCAAAATTGAGGTCCTGTGGTGTAAGCACTTGTACCACAGAGCTCACAAATGAATTATAGCCCATGAGAATTTGTGACACGAGAAATGAACCTTTTTGTCTCTTAAACAAGTTCAAGATATACGTGGCCAACGATTTTGCAGACCAGAACTGCAAGGAGTCAGGGGAAAATCTTCACGTTTGCAAAATCTTCTCCCAAATACATCCATCAAGACTATTTATGGTGCCACACGGCTGCATTTTTGCTGCAATGGACTAAACACAAACTAACCCTCTGGAAGAAAGGCATCCAATTCTGAAGGTGCCGTAGGGAAATATTTTTATCCAAGGTTATCCTAGAAGGTTGCAGGTAATTCATGTGGCTCACGGGTGGGGGAAGTGTTTCTTCTGGAGGTCTCCAAGATCACTGCCCACTTTTAACATAGCTCACTGCACTAAAATCATAGGCATACTCTTCAACCATCATAATACGGCCGTCAGACCCAGTTAATCTTCTGCCATTCCACTTTCCCAACTGCTTTTATAATGTCCCATTTTTTAACCTCCTCTCAATTTCCCTCTTTGTCCTTATCTTATTGCGGAGTTCAAAGTGCAGAAGTAGTTTGCATTTAATTCAAGCGGCAGAAAAGGAAGATCTTGCATTTCTCTGTAGTCTAGGCAAAAGCAAACTTCTAAGCTCGTCTGTTCTTCTTCATTAATATATTTCAATCTCTTGACTGCACTCTAATGTTAGTTGGCCACATTTCTTCCAGTTTTTATCTGTGAAATGCTTGGGGGTTGGCAAAAACTACAGCCGTCTGTGGATCCCAACATCCATGACTTGAAAAAGCAAGCAATGATTTTGCAATTGTCTATAAGGGTTACCATTTTACAATGCCATTGATTATAATGGGACCAAAGGATTCATGGATTTTGGTATCCACAGGCGCTCCTGGAACCAAACCTGAGTGGATACCAAGGGCCCACTGTACACTTTTTCCAAAACCTAAAGTAACTTTCAATTTTGCATTTTCATTTCGAGGGGAGACATTTTTTATATTCCGTAGGGTACTCAGGCAGTCTCAAGGCAGAAAAGTATTCCTTTGAACCTACCAAATTTGCCAACTCAAGACAATACTGATCTAGATGATACAACCTGGTATAAAGCAGTTTCCTGTGTTCCCGTTGAACAAAGTGTCCACAAGATGGTGCCATGCTATAGGTTCTTGTGTCTCTTGAGCTGTTCATTAGGGATGGGAGAGAAATTCCTTCAGACTGAATTTCAGTACCAAACCATTCTGCAAACTGGATTACAATTGGAGTGATACTGCCCTTTAAAACACACGCTATGAAAACGCTATTGCTGGGTTGCAACCCCCCCCCCCCCCCCCCCACACACACACATTGCATCAGAGGAAATTGCTTGCAAAAAAGGCATACAAGTGATGAAAAACACATCACTATGCACAAGAACTGTGCCATCACGCCTGGGGCTGTAGCTCTTAGTGCAAGAGACATGGACGTGACATCTTTTCCCCAGGGGATTGCTTCTTGCCCTCCTTTAGGGAACTGGAACTCCCAAGGACCAGGACACAACAAATAACTCGAAATGATATTTATTGTTGACAAAGAGTTATCTTTCTGGGGGATTGAACTTGATATTTCAAAAGGGACAAGGAAAATACATGTTACAGTCTCTGAAGCCCTGGGTCCAAGGAGTTTTGCAGCTGATAAGCTTTCCCTGTTCCCCCTTTCCTCAATGGCTGTGAAAGTTGGAACAAACACAACCCCCAGTCCAATGGCCTATGTTGACGGCACAGAGTCTTCCTTTTGATGCCAAAGGACCGGTTTGAAGGTGCTTGGGTCGTCCAGGGTGAACTGGGCATGAAGTATGAGTCCCAAGGGTAAAACCTGAGTAACGAGATATAACTTATCCAAGGGCTTTTAGAGCTGAGTCCTTTTTCACATCCATCTGCTGAGATGTTTGATGGTGGAATGAGAAGAAAGCCCTGCCCTCTTCCCCAGGAAGGGGAGGAGCCAAACAATTAAGCAGGGGAGGTAGTTCAACAGATGCAAACAACATTGATTGACAGCTACAAATAACCAATCAATCCAACTATACATTTACAAGATAAGCAAGTTTGGGCATGTTATACAGTTTAAACCTTTGCACTTTAAAGTTCTACACACAGGTGGCGCTACTCGCGCCGTCAGAAGAACAAATGAATGTATGGATTTATGTGCTAACAAACACCAGTTCAAAATGAATATAAGGTCAACAAATGATAAATGGGAAGGAACCATAATTGTCAGGGTTCTTCTATTCCTGTTAACTGAATAATGGACAAGAGCATGAGGTAGAAATCGTCTCAGCAAAGATATGACAGAGCTTGGAATTTATCCATGAAATTTATCTCGTTCCCACTGGAATGCACCCATTGGTATATCTCCTGGCACTGAATCCTATTCGATGGAACTATGTGGAGGACATTGCAGCATCAAGTAGCTTCACTGGATAATCCTAAATGCTGTTATTATGAGAAGAGTTCCTCTCAAATCCACTCTCTGGACAGGCTGCATAATTTCATGCATCTCTGATATTCTTTTATATTTACCTTAAATGTACCTGCCTAAATTTACCTTCCCCAAACTTTGTATTACTTAGACGTAAGAGGTGTCCCAATCACTTTTTAAACTATGGTTACAACTTACTAAAAGTTTTCTAGCTCCTCTACAATATATTTTTTGGGGATGCAGTGATCAGGACTGCATACCACAGTGCTTCTCAAGATGGGTGTATGTGTGTCTGGCAACTTTCCTCCCCATGTGCCATGGACCAGCATCTTAAGCCCATTGGCTACAACTGTTTCTTGCTTTCCTGGAAACTTTCCAGAGATCAGGAAATGGCAGCTAGTAGGCTTTTGCTGGTCTACTGAGCACCACTTTAAATACCACTGATATACACTGTATTATCAGTATGGCAATATCACGGATTTGAATAAATGCATTATATATTATCTTTAACCAGTTACTGATCTCTCAAGAGTCCCAGATACCTTATCCTAAAACTGTTAAATTTGCTTAGGAGTCATTGGGGATGGGACTTTGCCAAATGTGCTTTGAAACTCAAGAGTAAACAAAATTCCTTGTCTCCTCTGGACTTACCTTTCTGGAAGTTGTGTTGATTTTTCTTCAAGCAAGACATTAATTTAACTGGCTGGAATGCCTCACATCCTTCAGTAAAAACTGTTTTAACAATGGTCTTCTCATTCCTAGCACAATCTTAGCACATATTTTTGTTAGAATATCAGTGAAATCTTATTAGGTTCAAGAACTCAGATGGATGCTATCTCACACTGTGATTTATGAGGGTTGAATGAAAAGTAATGCTTCCACCTTCGTTACTTGGGTTTGGATGAAAATATTTTAATAAATCAAACGCAGAAATAATCCTTAGAATGTGTTCTTTAACTACCACTATTCACTTTTGCACATAATCACCAGACAATTGGATGTATTTCTGCCAATGATGAACAAGTTTTCTGAAGCCGCCACAGAAGTCGACACTGTTTCCGCAACCAGTGTCTCACAATTCTCTCGACATCTTCATCATAGAAGCATAATGATGTCACCGCAGATCTTCTTTCATTATCGGGAACAGATGGAAGTCAGACGGTGCTAAATCTGGACAGTATGGAAGATGCCGTACGGTGGTGAGATCCAGTCTC
The DNA here is from genome assembly GCF_025583915.1 of Anolis sagrei ordinatus. NCBI lineage: Eukaryota > Metazoa > Chordata > Lepidosauria > Squamata > Anolidae > Anolis > Anolis sagrei. The sequence continues at coordinate 13,563,153 of NW_026845477.1, read as the reverse complement.
TGAAGTTTCAAGTCTGTGCTCTTTCATTTCAGGCATAAACATCCTGGGTACCCATTGTGCACAGATCTTCAGATAGCCAAGCAAAGCAATGATGTGACCCACACATTCTAGTGAAATGCCGATTATGCTTGAAATTTCTGAGTTATACAACGATCATCCTGAATCAATCTGTCAACTTTTTGCTTGTTAAACTAGATGGTTGCTGTCACAGGATGTCCAACTCTTTGTATGTCACGCAAGTCGCATGTTCCCATCTCAACATCTTTAAATTTACTCGCCCAATGGTGCACAGTACTTACATCAACACAATCACCATAAACAGCTTGCATTCTCTGATGAATCTCCTTTGGGGTGACACCTTCTGCTGTCAAGAATTCAATGACTGCACGTTGCTTAAGTCACATTGACCAACTGTCTGTGCAGGGTTCCATACTTCGCACTTTAACAACACAACTGTTCAATACTAAGGCTTCCCGCCAAAATGGAACTGTATAGGAGAGTCTACTGAACAAGCCAATACCTGCTGCATACCAGTACTGCCATCTGTTGAAGCGTTATGAAGGTGGAGGCATTACTTTTCACTCAACCCTCGTATTTATTTATTGCAATTGGTCAACAAAGTCGAGATAGTCTTCATTATTTGCCCCACATTTTCATATGACGTATTCCTACTCACCCTGTGTACATCCTCGTGCATGGGATCAGTCATACCTGTTTAAGTGAAGTAAATATAGGGCAATATCCATGTATGCCATGACGAGTAATACAAGCTATAAAAGCCTACTTCTAGGGCAGTGGTTCTCAACGTGTGGGTCCCCATGTGTTTAGATCTACAACCCTCAGAAATTCCAGCCACTTTACCAGCTGTTAGGATTTCTAGGAGTTGAAGGCCCAAACATCTTGGGACCCACAGGTTGAGAATAGCTGTTCTAGAGTATCTCTGATCCCATGTTTCTTGTTTTCTTAAAGCAATTTTCTAGCTCTTGTTGCTTGAACAGAAGTCGACCTCACAAGCTGGAAAAGACAGTGAATAACATATCTGGGGAGTATCTACAATAGTTTCCTTGTCCTCACTTTACCTAGAACCGATGAACAAAATAATTTTGCAAAATTGTCAAAGCTGCATTATTTAGGCAGATGCCATATAAACCGTGGAATTCCACTCAGGATGTGGAGCTTTCCACTTTTAATTCTTGCAGAAAATATCATCTGGGTCCTATTTATAGTGCAGACAATGGAGGCTATTCGTCATAACAAAAATGACCTACATTTTGGGGGAAATTCAGAGTGCTTCTGATGAGTGGCAAAAGGGAGAATTATTTCAACTTCTAATGATCTCAAATTACTTTCTAAATCTGATTTGGAGATAATGACTAAAAAGACAGTGTTTTGCTTCTGTCTGTGACTATTTAATGGGGCAATAGATGAGGCACCTTGCCCTGAGCCACTGTGGGACAAAGGACAATTGTACCTTTAAAACAAAACCCAAAACAGACACTATTTGGCACAAGGAAAAGCCCATCAGGTTACAAACGTAACCAGCCACCATATTCTTAAAATTGTAAAACAGGATGTTCAACAGCTGGTAGATTGAGATGGTTGGTCACCTGAGAAGCTAAGCCATTGGGCTATGGAACAGCAGGACACCTGTTGACCTATTTGCAATCAGGTAAAAAGCAAAACAAAACAGATAGCTCAGGTAACCTCAGGAAATGGGAAAGGTTGCATACTCTTTGGGCACCTGACGGTTCACACAAAAAATGCAAATGGGCAATGCAGTTACTTTTTGGAGCATACATTCAAAATTGCTGGGATGATTGTGTTACAATTTTTTTTAAAAAAAAACAAACAAAAAACAAGTTAGTTAATTGAGAAATGAATTAATTCTAGGTAAGTCAGTGTAACTTTACTATTAAGACTGCTTTGGTCAGATCCCACTTGGAGTACTTTGTCCAGTTCTGGACACAATTCAAGGAGGATATTGATAAACAAGAACATGCCTAGAGGCTGGTGATCAAGATGGTAAAAAGGTCTACAAGACAGATTATAGAATAGGCTTGTAACGTCATATTCACATCCATAGTGAAGTGCTTCCTCTTGAAGTGATATTTAAGAGTCTTCACTCTTCAAGTAAAACTAATTTAATTGCAATTTATTTAGCTCACAAAGTAAACAAGATAAAACTTATCTCGTATTTTCTTATTCAAGATTCCTGTGTTGCTCCAAGCTGCTAGTTTAGAACATTTTCAATTCAGGAGCTGGTATGTTTTGATAGACCCACTCCAGAGTAATTTTTGCCTAAAAACACCCTATACTAACAGGGTCACCATTTCATAGAATCATAGAGTTGGAAGAGACCTCATGGGTCATCCAGTCCAACCCCCTGCCAAGAAGCAGGAATATTGCATTCAAAGCACCCCTGACAGATGGCCATCCAGCCTTTGTTTAAAAGCTTCCAAAGAAGGAGCCTCCACCACACTCCAGGGCAGAGAGTTCCACTGCTAAACGGCTCTCACAGTCAGGAAGTTCTTCCTCATGTTCAGATGGAATCTCTTTTCTTGTAGTTTGAAGCCATTGTTCCGCGTCCTAGTCTCCAGGGAAGCAGAAAACAAGCTTTCTCCCTTCTCCCTGTGGCTTCCTCTCACATATTTATACATGGCTATCATATCTCCTCAGCCTTCTCTTCTTAAGGCTAAACATGCCCAGTTCCTTAAGCCGCTCCTCATAGGGCTTGTTCTCCAAACCATTGATCATTTGAGTTGCCCTCCTCTGGACACATTCCAGTTTGTCAACATCTCTCTTGAATTGTGGTGCCCAGAATTGGACACAATATTCCAGGTATGGTCTAACCAAGGCGGAATAGAGGGGTAGCATGACTTCCTTAGATCCAGACACTGATGTAGGCCAAAATCCCATTGGCTTTTTTTGCCGCCACATCACATTGTTGGTTCATGTCTAATGTTGTCCACGAGGACTCCAAGATCTTTTTCACATGCACTGCTCTCGAGCCAGGCATTGTCTCCCGTTCTGTATCTCGTTTTTTTCTGCCTAAGTGGATTTGTTGACAGGCTACTTGAAGACGCATACTGATACACATTTCACCCAAATAATGTGCACATTCCTCTGTTACAGTCAGTTTTCTCTATAGAGAAGAGAGCTATGCAAACTGGTATCTCCAACCCCTCTCCTCTAAGATACTCCACTGCATACGTATGCACTGGTTTCTTCCAACAATTGAAATACATCACTACTCAGCATATTCAGTTGCAGAGCTGTTCTTAAAGATTTTTTCTGTACTTCTTCAGGTCTTTTGCTTCTCCTTAGTCTATTCATGACTTCCTCTTATGCATGGATTTGGGTTGAATGAGCTCCCCTTATAATGCGGTCCAGTTGATTTAGTTTGAGACTTGGATTTTGGAGACTTGGACTCAGAGCCACACTACTGTTGAGTGCAATCTAGTCTTTCTTTGCCTAAGTGCTTCTATTTGCAATGGAAAGATAATTTCCAATACTTTGCCAGCATGACAGAATATCGTTCATTTTCATGTTTTACAGTTCTCTGTACCATCCAAAAACAAGCTCTAGTTTTAAGAAGGGGCTCCAGTGGAAAGGGAGATTGGCCTGTTCCACAGAATTGTATAAGAATTGTACAGGAATGTTTTAAAAGTTATGTGACATCCTTAGTGTGAATTGAGAGTAAGGAGGTGATGCGGACTGAATACTCTATAGATCCTGCATCCATGGTTTCCATCATACACAGCTTGAAAATATTTTTTCAAATTTCCAAAAGCAAAAGTTGATTTTTTTCCATTTGACATATACACACTATTGTATACCATGTGATTTGAGCATCCATATTTTTGGGTCCTGGAATGAAACTCAACAGAGATCAAGGACTCAGCATATAGGAAACTGAAATTTCCTGGAAAACGTTTTCCTTTTTCACCTGTCAGCCTATTTGAAGGCCTTATTCATAAGATGCTATGCTAATTGCTTGCTCATGGCAGAATCAATGGGTTGGATGAGCAGGAGGGGGAGGATATTGGGTGAAATACATCTCCGACAGACCCACTCAAGACTGGGATTGCATTTCCCAATTGCAGGTCTTAATGTTCACACTTTTTGTGTACATGTGTGTCAGGAGCGACTTGAGAAACTGCAAGTCGCTTCTGGTGTGAGAATTGGCCACCTGCAAGGATGTTCCCCAGGGGGTGACCGGATGTTTTATCATCCTTATGGGAGGCTTCTCTCATGTCCCCACATAGGGAGCTGGAGCTGACTGAGGGAGCTCACCTGCGCTCTCCCCAGATTTGAATCTCCGACCTGTCGGTCTTGAGTCCTGCTGGCACAAAGGTTAACCCATTGCACCACCCATTCACGCTGGAAGAACAACACATGACAACACCTAGGAAGCTGGGGAAGTGAAATACCTGTGATAAGGAAAATCCGTATGTGTCGCCTCCCAAGATGTCCCTCCACATTTTACTCAAAACGTTACCACAAAAAAAGGTAAGAACACCCCAATAAGCCCCACGTGCTACAAAGTAATATATTGTTTAAATAATTCACTCTATTTTATTTCGTCTTAAAATAGTTTAAACTTTATGCTACAGACTTGTTTCAAAAAAACCCAGAAAGTCTCATCTTGCACCAAAAATATATATATTTTATAACACTCTGTTTTATTATTATTATTATTATTTTCTCCAAAGACCATTAAATACTAGATGGAAATGAGAATGAGTGTTAAAAAGAACATTTTTTGTGGTTTGTGTCCTTTTTCTTTTAAACTCAAAGAGTTACACAATTGAAAACAATAAATTTCTAAGCAATTATATATATATATCTATATTTTTTGCCTTCCCAGTGGAAGATTCCAAGTTTGAACTCTTGCAAGAGCAGAGCTGCTAAAGCCAGGCCTGTAAAGACATACACACACAAACAAACATAAAGAAAACATGCACACACAAAGCCCATCCGCTGAGTGTTGCAACAGACCGCCGGATCGCTGGTGGGGGTCTGGTTTCTGGGCTTTCCAATGCCAGGTTGATCCAAAACCAGGGCAGCATCTTTATGCCAGTAGCAAACCTCAATAGGTATGTTATGCTTTGCAGGCCTGTGTTAAAACTATCGCAAGTGCATTGTTCTTGGCCACACAATGGCTACAAGTTTCACTTATCAAGTCTCAGGGACCTTTTGCTCTTTGACTCCCCCACCCTGCAACAGAAAAGAACAAAAAGGAAAAAACCCAAGTAATTACTTAGCTATCCAGTGACTGTGGTTTGCATTTCTTTTTCCTTTTTTTCTCTTTCAAAAGACAAAAAAGAGCATGTAGTGTGTCTTTAACTCAAAAACAAGAGAAATGGGTTACCAAGCTAAAAACTCATAATTCTTTTTCAAAACTAACACAGTGCACAATTAGAGAAAGTTTGGTTAGAATGCAGTCAATTTTTTATATGTACATGGAAGTCACAGCATATACAAAACTGAAAAATAGCTTTTCTTCTCACTCTCACTCTCTTTTTAAAAAGGAAGGATCGCCAGCATGTTCCTTTGACATTCCTGGTACTGGCCACCATAAAAGACAAGATACTAGGCCTAAAATCCAAATTGTTCTGGTTTGGAAAGACAATCTTGTTAAAAATCAGCAGCTGTTCTTGGACAGAGGCTTATGATCCTGCTTCTGCCTTAACGTACGTCTCCTTCAGAGCTGATTTCCCTCAATTCAGTATCAAGCAGGGTCCTGATATGGATGACTTCTGGAAGAACGAGGGCAGGCTGCATTACATTGGCCTTTCCCTTCTGGGCAAACTGGCTACCAGGTGAGGAAGGGCCATGTCAGAGGTAGGCAAGTGTGGCTACTCAGAGGCAGCAGGACCGGGACTGCCATCAGCCCTAGTAGGCACAGTCAACGGAGATAGATGAGAGCAGGAGGAGGTGGGTCATACTGTGTCCTCACTCCTCAACTCATGGTTACCATACATGCTCACACACTGTGTTTACATGGGACAGCATCCTATGAAAGCAGTTCCTGAGCAGCTACTGGAGAATGTGGAGGGGGCTTTAACCTGATGCCGATTTATCAATGTGATACTACAGCAACGGAGTCCGCAAGTGAGGAGAAAAGGAGATGACTTTGGATTGAGAACTTCTGATCTGCAGACACCAACAACCTCAAGTTTGATGTGAAGACACACATTGGGCCCAACGCCCTTTGCTGGGGGTGTATCAGCAATTCACCTCTCCTGCCCTCCCCACCCAGTTTCAATTTTGGGGAAGGAGAACAAACTCATATGTTAAAATCCCCTCATAGGCTGTTAATGTTAGACTGAAGATGGGAGAAATAGCAAACCCAACACCATTCCACATAAGAACTATTATGGATACTAAGACGCATGTCAAGAAGGAGAGCTCTGGTCATACTTTCTCTCCAGCATTCTGTAACCTGGGATGGATGTGTGTGTGAAAACAATTATGAAAGAGCTATGCCTTACAGAAGGCATGGGCAGACTACCGCCCTGTGGATATTTTAGACGTCAAGTCCCAGAAATCCCAGCCAGCTAACCAGGTGTTAGGAAATGTGGGAGTTGAAGTCCAAAACACCCGGAGGGCTGAAGTTTGCCCATGCCTGCCTTGGAGCTGTCAAACCTGCCTTCTGCTGTCAAACTTGCCACTTTGAACAGAGAAGCTAACAATGCCAGCAGTGTTACAGGAATTACGATATAAGGAACTATATCAAACAGGGTCTCACCTATCACTAATTCTCAAGTAAATGATGTTAGCAAACATCCAAGTGGAAGGCTGTTGATAATTCGGGCTTTTATAAAATTGTCTTTAGTTCTGTAATGCTAACTGCCTTTTCACTGACGGATAAGATTTGTGAATGCATTTTTATTGATAGTATCACACAGTAGAATTTGGGGTGAGACTGCTGCTGGAAGAGTGAAGATGTTTAGTAGCCAATCAGACAAGTAGGTGTTACACGGGTTGTAGTAATTCTAATCAAACCAACTTCTGTCAATGGACCCTGACTGAATGCTCATTCAATAGACCGGATCTACTCCAGTGAAAATACTTACTGAATTGCCCCCAAAATGCAATCTCTTGGTTTGGCTTTGAGGAAAGTAATCAATGTACCCAAGAACTAGTTCTTGGCCCCTTAAGGAGTACATGGGGTTAACACATATTTCTGTATGCAGTAAAAGTGATCTTGTCGAAGGCTTTCATGACTGGAATCATTGGGATATTGTGTGGTTTCTGGGCTGTATGGCCAATGTGTTTTAGCAGCATTTTCTCTTTAAGTTTCGCCTGCATCTGTGGCTGGCATCTCAGAGAATCCTCTGAAGAAGCCAGCCAGAGATGCAGATAAAATGTCAGGAGAAAATGCCGCTATAACACATTGGTCATACAGTCCAGAAACCACACAACACCCCAAAAGTGATCTTTCCTCTAATTTTTGGGACTGCATTCCTCTTCTCAGCTCTCGGGTGCATCAAGTTTCTTCTGCCCACTTGCAGTCTCCTCGACTTACTGAGAGAAAATCTTCTTACATCTTGGTACCAAGCAATGGTCTCACTAAAAGGAACCATTTGGTCCACTAAGAGCTACTCCGTTTGGATTGCAAAGGATCACTTACTGAGGACCCACTCCTTAAGTCAGTGGTTCTCAACCTGGGGTCCCCAGATGTTTTTGGCCTACAACTCCCAGAAATCCCAACCAGTTTACCAGCTGTTAGGATTTCTGGGAGTTGAAGGCCAAAAACATCTGGGGACCCCAGGTTGAGAACCACTGCTTAAGTGAAACCATTACCATGGACAACATCACCATGTCAACTGGCAAGAGATGTAAGGAAATTTAAGGAGCAAGGGATGCTATATGAACTACTCAGAGATACATCAACATGCCCTAACATTTGACACCACTTGATCTGGATGTATGATGAACTAAAACCCAATGGACAAACATGAACATCTTGCTTGTTCCATGTCTTCCGTTATCAACATAAATTTTTGAACCAAAAGGCATGGAACAAAGATGGTCACCATCTTAACTAGCAACAAATGCCAGGTCTAGCAGAAGGCATCCGTGGAATTTGGCTAGGAAAGGGAGCTATAGCAAAGAGGTGTAAATCTAAGAGCTGGAGAAACCCAGCAGCCAAAAGGCTGTTACTTTCAAGGCAAAAGGTATACTCACAGGTTACACCCTATCTCTGAAGATATTAAAATGAAAGCCAGATACCCTAACCTTTTCTTCTTTTTATCCATGTGAGACAATAAAAAGATATGACCAAATTCACACTGCTGTTTATACACTCACCTCTCTTTCTAGAGTTCAAAGGAGTAAAAGTAAAGCACTGTTGGACACTTCTCTAGGGGAGATGCCACAGTTCATGTCTGCTTTTGTTTACAGATGTTTTACATACAGAACTCTATGTTTTCCTCTCAAGGCTGGTAATATTCCCTGAAGGAATGGGACTCTCTCTGCTCCTGTACCTTGTTATTCTCTCATGAACTGTCCCTCTGCTTTCAGAAGAGGGACAGTCCATGAGAGAATGTGAGAAGACCTCACAACCTTCAGAAGAGGGATGGGACTGAATGGAGCTACCATATATGCTTGTGACCAAAGTGACCAAAAACCCAATCCCAAAAACCTGGGTCAATTAGGTCTGTGCTTCCTACCCATTTTGGACATTTGAGGTGGATCAGAGTAGCAGCAGCCATGTTTATCAGGGGCATAATGTAGAAGCCTCACAAGGTTTGCCAGGTGAAGCTTGTGCAGCAAGCCCCTATTATATGATGGCCATCATAGCTCTGCTCCACCTCAAGCACCCAAAATAGCAGGTCCACCACATTCTTCAAGCTCACTCATGATGACGCCTCCGTACAAACAAAACTAATCAATGGTGAAGAAGGAGATGCCTTTCTGTCTCTGGCTTGAGCAAGGGAGGGATCATGGGGTTGGAATGCTTTTCACCTCTGCCTCTTCTTGCTGCCTTTATGTTGGATCTTTAATACAGGCAGGTTGGGCTGCTGTGAGTTTTCTGGGCTCTATTGTCCGTGTTCCAGAAGCATTCTCTCCTGATGTTTCACCCACATCTAAAGCAGGTATCCTCAGAGGTTGTGAAGTCTGTTGGAAACTAGGTCTGTTGGGAGAAATAACTGTTGTCTGCCTAAGGCAAGTTTGAATCTAGCAACTGGCTAGCTTGATTCTTTCTCCCATCCTGGACATTATTCCACAGGTATATAAACCTTCCCTGTCTAGTTTTCAACTGACCTCACAACCTCTGAGGATGCCTGCCATAGATGACATAGATGTGGGCGAATGCTTCTGGAAACATGGCCAGACAGCCCAGAACACTCACAGAAACCCAGTGATTCCAGCCATGAAAGCCTTTGACAACACAGGCAGGTTGGTTTTGTAACTCTTCTTCCCCTCACAACCACTTTGTTTTACGTTGCATTCTCATCCTTTTCCCTAGTTTAAAAAGGCTCCAAAACCTGCCCATGTCTTATACAAGTATAGACCGTACTCTAGCAATGTTCCGACAGAAGAGAACACATTGATTTCGGAAATGATTTTGTGCTCTGATTTCTTGCACATGTTGGTTTCTTTTCTCAAAATGGAGAGGACAAGATATGATTGGTGTTCATTGAAAACCTAACATCTTTTGGGTGAATGCAGTTCAAAACAGAGATCCTAACTCAATTTTCTCACACAAGATTCTGGTTTCAGCTATACCAGAATCTTGAAAAAATAACTTGAAAAACATATCTGAGATCAGAATTGGATACCGATGCCTTTGTGATGTAGGTGGGATTTTTGTGCTTTTCAAGGGGAAAGAGGGGGCAGATGAAAAATGCTGTAACAAGCTGGGCCCAACAACTAGTAACAGTATAGCAGTCTAGAGGAAAATTAAACAAACAGTCAGAAGGTTCAGCACTGAGCTATATGTGAGACAGAAATAACCGCGAGAATCTGAATTTGAAATTTTAAAAAATGCTCAGTGCATGTTATAAGTCTTTTGTGATCACATCATACTGGCTCCATCATCAAACCAACTTTTCTTATCAACCCTCCTGCCACAACTCAACTTTTCAAAACTCGTTTAGTTAGACTATAATCATGATGGGGACACTCAGAGCCACGAACAAATCTAGTGGTGCTTTCTTTTAATGCTTACACTGCAAGGGAGAAAGGGGAAAACCCCCCACATGTATCAGCAACACCTGTTTAAGTGGTGAACTAAAGAAATTGTACAGCTCTCTAAAAGGTGTGGTCTGGAAGATGTCAGGGCTTCCACTGACAAAGGCGCTAACTTAATTGCACAGAATTAAAAACTTGGAAGTTGTCATTGAAATTCAGTGCTACTAACTTTTCCAGGACAGGGAAGCTCCCTTTCGTTAAGGAAGGAGAGAGTATTTTCAAGGAATTTTCTGAAATAACACCGCAATGCTAATGGGGCGCCAGGAGAAGTGGAGGAAATTTCTCCCAAAGAAGTCTGAATTCCAGAATGCCAGGAGCAGGTGTTTGGACATCAAGGTGATATCCAGGAACGTCTGTGCCACAAAAAAAGGGAAGGGTGGGGCTAAGTGACTAAAAACACAGTGACTTTGCATTACAGTAGGTATTTGCGTCTGCTGTCCTCATCTAGCGTGAGATCAACCACTTCAGGCGGAGAGGACCAGTTCTGCGAAGAGGCCACACCTGTCCATGGTTCTGATTGCCGGGTGCACTGCAGACCTGAGCCGTGTTTCCGGGAAGACACACTTTGAATCACTCCTCCCCGAGGATGGACAAATCTGCGGCAAAGCAAAGGTGGAAAACAATTAGACCATCCTCCAAAGTGAACAGGGAATAATTCATACACATGCAGCTCCACTGCTTAAAAGCTCCATCAAGAGGACCTTTGCAGTGCATCTATTTGGCTTCCACACTGGGAGAAGGAGTTAGCCCAGTTGCAAAAAGAAATGGAATAAGTCTTCTGTCACAAAATAAGAGGAAACAGACATTAGAATACAATGTACATTTGCAAAGTAGACTTTTATGTATCAAGTGGCCATTACTGGTTAAACCCCGAATTTTCACAATTTATATTGTTCTTGAGTGAATTTATAGCATGTCAGACACACTATAGAGCTTTTAAAGATTTTTTAAAAGAAATGTAAGTTTAGCTATTTCATCCCTGTATTACTAAAGAAAAGGCTGACATTTTAGGGAAAGGGGACTATGGTGAGTGTAATACTGAGTTTAGACAAGGTAAAATTAATTATTTATTTACCCTATTTATACCCTGCCTTTTTCAACCCCATAGGGGACTCAAGGTGGCTTACATATATAGGCAACAATTTGATGCCATGTACACATACATATATAATAAAATAAACATATATATTAAAATAATCATTAAAGGCATATCAAAACATAACGGAAGTGAGGCCTGGGGTCATATGTCACCCAGAAGGCTATTTGTGCAACCCGTTCTTTCTCCAGGCTTTTCAAATCCACATCTTGGCCACACAAGGTGTGAACTACCTCTCTGGGAAGCTTTCAGGAGCAGCAATTTTCCTTTCAAACAGGTTATGGAGCCCCACTACTCTATACTATTTTACATTAAAATACGGTTTCAAAACCAGACATTTAAGAGTCACTTTTGAAGGGTTTCTGAATTTTTTCTTTTGTGTTTTCGGGAGACGAAGCAACCCCCTAAAGGGTTTCAAAACAGAAACTTGGCCTTTGGATCTGCTGGAGCTGCCCATTCATGTGTTAGACCATTTAATATCTAGGGAGTTCTGTGAGAAACATTAGATTGCTACAAGGATATTTACAGATCTCATATTCCTATTATCTTCTGTAGAGACTGCTAATAATACAAGTTGTATTATTTCACTAGTATCCTCTAATTCAGTGGTTCTCAACCTGTGGGTCCCCAGGTGTTTTGGCCTACAACTCCAAGAAATCTCAACTAGTTTACCAGCTGTTAGGATTTCTGAGAGTTGAAGGTCAAAGCATCCGGGGATCCACAGGTTGAGAACCACTGCTCTAATCATAAACAACACAGAGCAGATACCCATAAGACACTGAAGGAGGGTAGAGATGTAGTGGGGCACGCACGGACTCCATATTTCCTACAATAGCCACTGTTTTGCTTTTGTGAGGGGAGAGGGAGGCAGGGGAAACCGAGGTCCATCAAACAAGCTAAGACCGCTCTCCTGTCTCAGGGCAGAGGTGGAATGCAACATGTGAAGTGATCACAAAGGCCATGTTTCATTATACCTTTCAAAAAACTGATATAGGAATATTCCCAGTCGCCTGCTTTTATTTTTTTCATGTTGGTTTGCTGACTTATTAGTGGATACAAGAAATACATTCACTTTTAGATACCAGAATAATATTTGAGAACTTGAAAAGTGGTTTAGACTGGATGGCCCTTATGGTCTCTTTCAATTCTAAGATTCTACGAAATAGATTATTTGTGGCACAATCTTCCAGGAATGATTAATTACTAATGGTCACAAGATATAGGAAATATTCTCTTTTTGCTTAGCCACTTTTTGGGTGCATTTACACTGCAAAATTAGTGCAGTTTGATATCAGTTTAACTGCCAGGGCTCAATGCTATGGCATTGTTGCAACAGTAGTTTGATGAGGCACCAGTACTATTGGGCAGAGAATGCTAAAGACCTTGTAAAACTACATTTCCCATTATTCCACGGCATGGCAGCTCGAGTGGTGTCAAACTGCATTAATTCTACAGGGTAGATGAACCATGAACCTGCAAGACTCAGGTCCATCTGTGCCTTTTGGGACCTTCCTTTCCCTGGGAAGCAGATCCTAAAACCAGGAATCTTCCAACTGCCAATGGCTGGAAGCCAAACGTCAACAGCTAGGGCAGAGTTCCCAGCATACCACCCATTAGATGTGTGCAGAATTCCATGGGGGATTACAAATGCACCAAATAGGGTTTGCATCATTCCACACATTTGGCTTTAAATTGGAAAGTGAGGTATAAGTGGTCTTGGCACCTTTCTTCAAACGACTCTTCCTTCTCACAGCTTGCCTTTCCTTTTGTCACCTCATTGGTTTTCTTTGCCTTCACTTCACTTCTCCCTGTGACTGGAATTCTGTTCTCCCCTGCTGTCTGACAAACTTCTTTCCTGTTTTTTTCAAAAAAGATCTCCTTAAAACTTCATTTTTCCATATCGCTTTCCTTATTAGTTCTCTAGTTCACTCTTATTGGACTACCAGAAAAATGACAGCCTTCCAGCAGCTTTAATCTATGACTGTATACTTGTACGAGACATGCTGCTGAAGGCATTCTTCCTATCCTACTGCACCTCCGTGTTCATTATCACAAGTGCTATATAAATACATTTTAAAAACCATCGCTATTGAGTTGACATTAGACATGGTTTTAAATTGAATGAACATCCGAGGTTAAATTGGGAAAGTCAATGGATTTCAATAGTGAGAGGAGGAAAGGACAACACTACTGATCTGCAGGCAGCGAAAAAGTATTACAAGCAATTCATTAGCAGATAACATTTCAAAAAAAGTATTCCAGGTATTTAATTAGACTCAATGTTAAAGAGAGAAGGGAGATAATAAAAATGAAATGAACACCTTGCATGTTCCTGAACTCCCACAATCTCCACTTCGCTGTCGGATGAGGCAATATTAATTTCTTCATTGACCTGGGTGTTGCTGGTGGGGGTTTTCTCACTCGGTAGGTATCCAGAGTCCAAGTGATCTGCAGGGGGAGGAGAGCAAAAGCCAAACATGCCATGAGACTTTGCAGCTTGATCACCCTTGAAAATGCTCAGGAGGAAGGCATTTCTCACCACCCACACCAATCACGGCTCCCACTCATTACACCGCAGCTGCAGAATTGGCATAAATAGCAATCAGCAACAGGAGAAGGAGGTCTACGGGTGAGAGATCTCAATTTTACCAGATGCATTCCTGACAAGGATAGCAGACCCTGTTGCATCCTGAGTGACTCTTCAAGCAGCTGGCACAAAATACCAAGCAAAGGAAGGGTTTCCCTGCTACAAGACAAGACATGAAAGAGACACAAAGTCCATACCCCATCATCAAAATTCTGCAAAATTGAAAGTAGTCTTGCATTCTAAAAAGTTTGGAACAGAAATCAACTGCAGCATTGATAAACTCAGGGTTTATCAACACTGTAGAAGTAAGGCAGTTTGACACCCCGTAAAATGCAATGGCTGAATGCTATAAGATCTTAGGAACTTAGGAAGCCACAGGGAGGAGGGAGCAAGCTTGTTTTCTGCTTCCCTGGAGACTAGGATGCGAAATAATGGCTTCAAACTACAAGAAAGGAGATTCCATCTGAACATGAGGAAGAACTTCCTGACTGTGAGAGCCGTTCAGCAGTGGAACTCTCTGCCCCGGAGTGTGGTGGAGGCTCCTTCTTTGGAAGCTTTTAAACAGAGGCTGGATGGCCATCTGTCAGGTGTAATTTGAATGCAATATTCCTGCTTCTTGGCAGGGGGTTGGACTAGATGGCCCATGAGGTCTCTTCCAACTCTTTGATTCTATGATTCTATGAACTGTATGTCAGGATCGCCATATCAGCCTGGGACTAGATGCTTTGCCTCCATGGCATAAAGACGGGGAGGATGGGGGCAGCCTGGGAAGATGGATGGGGAATGTAGTGTAGATAAGACCATCTGTTCTTTTGAGAAATGGAAACTGATGCAGAAATCTTTGGGAACCGTGTGTGCCCAGTAGGAGGGAGGATGGGAATTGCGGAACTGATATATACAGGGTGTGTGAGCGGGAAACTTTAGAAGTGTCTTCTTAGGATTTTAGAAATACGAAATAAGCAACTTGTTTCCAGTGACTTTTCGTTGTGAGCTTGCCTTTAATTTCAAGAACTTTGAAAGTCTGACACTGTAGTTTAGTGAGACACCAGCACTCACTCTTTGGCAGAGAAGACTAAAGACTTTGCAAAACTACAACTCCCATGATTCCATAGCATTGAACCATAACAACTAAAGTGGTGTCAAATAATATATCAAATATACAGAACAAAAATACATGAAAAGAAACAAGCTACCTCCGCTCTATGTACAGAGCCAAAAATTGTGAAGCCCAGATGGCCAGGTTCTGGTCCACCTGTTTCACCATTAGTATAAACAGCAAAAAGAGAAGCTGAATTTAGCAAGTTTAGCCTCCTGCTGACTGAACTTTCAATTCCTGATGAGCTGGGGATTTCTGTCTTATTTGGACAGTGGTTTTCTTACAAGTGGTAATCTTTCTTTGTTTTTCAATATTTTATAGCTATAATCTAACAGATACTGAAGAAGATTGTGTCAAAATATGTTTAAATGTGTACAGACAGTAGTATATCTCACAAGAGCATGGATGAGAAGGGCTACATTCTTGCTTGAGGCACATTTTTTCGACCTGACATGACTGATAAAATGTACTTGCAGACACCATCACTATCAGCATATTCGGGGGGAAAGGTGACATGTTCCAAAACATATCAAGGAATCTTAAAATAAGTCAGATAATTGTGTGTGGCACTTGTAAACCAGAGATTCATTTGTTACAGGAAGTAGACACCACAAAGATGCAATGAAATAAACAGCATACACATGTCAAAAACCAGTATCCAGAGTGGCTTCTTTTCTTCTCAGCCTCAAACCCTAGTTGATGTTGTGGTGATATGGAAAAGAAAGAAACCCAAGGATTCTCAGACTATTAGCTAATGACTGACTCTGACCATTGGGATGGCTATATATTGTGCTTTGCAAAAGATTCTCTCCCACACAACCCTCTGACCTTTCCACATTTTGTCGTGTTACAACCTGAATTGAACTAGCAGTATTGTGAGGAATGCAAGGTACTCAGCCATGGGAATGTGCAAAATATTTGTTACTAAATTAAGGAAACAAACCCAAATTCAATCTTTGCTGCATAAGTATCCACCCTCTTTGTTTTCACATTCCTAAAGAAGCTTTGGGGTGACTCAGTGCCTCCAGTAGTTGGATGGAGTCCACCTGGGTGGAATCTCAGTGTCACATCATCTCAGTTTAAATACATCTGTTTTTTGAAGGCCCCAGATTTGGCTGGACAGTGTATCTAAACAGATAACATTTTGAAAACCAAGGAGGTATCAAAACAAGTGTGAGATAAAGTTGAGCAGAAAGAGCAACCACAGCTGTCTTGTTTTTTTAAAAATCTACAACTGAACTTGAACTGTCACCCACAAAACACTGTTAAATGCATGACTACAAAAGGGAAAGATAAGACTGAGCCACAACTCTGCTTAAAAACATGACACCCACCAAAACCCAGTAACAGTATGAGGAGTGTATTAATTAGAGATGCAACCAAGAGGCCAATGGCAATTCTACATAAGGTTGGGGGATCTGCCGCTGAGATGGGAGAAACCATCCAAGAGAAAACCATCACCCAGATGACCCACAAAGGTAGACCCTATGGAAGAGAAGTGAGAAGACAGCCATTGCCAAAACAAACTCATGTGGAGTAAGCAAAAAAGCACATGGGAGGCATACCAAAACTGTGGATAGAGTTCTCTGTTGTAATGAGGCCAAAATTGAACTTTTTTGTCATACCATAAGTATTATGTGTGATACAAAGCCAACTGTTATGTGTGGTACAAATGTTATGTGTTGTACAAAGCCAACTGTGCTCAATATCCTGCGAACATCATCCTCAGCAAAGCATCATGTTGTGAGGATGCTTTTCCTTGGGAAGAACTGGGAAGCTGATCAGGATTGATGAATAGAGCCACTACAGGGCAACTGTAGAAGAAAACTCATTCCAGGGACTCAGAAGAGGAACAGAGCGTCAAAAATGACAAAAATCCTAAACCACAGTCAAAGTAACATTCGTTTGAAGACAAGAAGCCAAATGTTTTAAAGTGGCCCAGTCAACACTCAATCCAACTGAGAATCCATGCAATACTCACAAATACCTGTTTCCTAACTGTCTTCATCCAATCTGACAGATCTGGAACAGTTTTGCCAAGAACAATGGGCAAAAATTGCATGGCGCAACCAGAGCTGTAATTGCTGCCAAAGGTGTGCCTACCAAGTACTGACGGTGTGTGCATGTGAATACTCATGAAACTGGCAAGTGCTTGTTTCTTTTGTTCACTTATGTTTGGCGCCATCACAGCGTTGAGTGCTTTGTGCAACAAAGCCAATTAAATCCATTTCAGTTCCTTAGTAAACTGTAGAAAAGTGGGAGCAGATACTTCTGCAAGGCACTGTATGTTATAACACAAGAAGAACACTGAAGATGGTGTTACTCAACTCCTTCATTGCATATAAAAGATTATTTGGCACACTTGTGTCATTGGATCTCTTATTTTAATAATGAGTCATTGCATTTGCTCACACATCCCCACAGACATAACAGGAGTTGCTACCATACAGGGCAATAGCACAAGCTGACTTTGGGGCTTACTGTTTGGGTATTTCTCAATTCTTGCCCTCCCATTGGGATTGCACAAGAAAGGAGGGCTACTGGGTGAGAAATATCAAAATAGCTACCCTTTACTGCTTCATTCTGGTGTTCAGCTATATTATAGCCCTATATTACATGGAAACAGCTCCCTTACATCAGTAGTGTGTGAATGAGAGTGAGAGAAAGGGTCATTTTCTTCAAAGAAGGGAAGAGGGAAGTGATACATTTGTCCCACACATCCCTAGGAGTAAAGGAGTTCAAACCTATTTGCGGTATACCGTGTTCTCTCACTTATCGCGGGTATTTTGTTCCAGGACCAACCGCGATAAGTGAAAATTTGCGAAGTAGGATTTTCCTTTCCTTTTTATACTTTCTATGCATGTATCTCACAAAGAAAGAACATCACTAATTTCCTTTTCCAGGGAGCCGCGTGGGAGGGGGGAGGAGGAGGAGGAAGAGGAGGAGGAAGAGGAGGAGGGGAGGGGAGCCAGGCACTGGGCCTTACCCTGGGGCTTGTCTCCGGGCTGGTCCTCTTCGGCAGCGGCCTTCTCCTCCTTGCTGCCTCAGCTGCTCCTCGCTCCTTCCTTGGAGGCCCCTTGGGCGCTGTTGACACCACTGCCAGGCTGGGCTGAGGCCTCAGCGCCGAGTGCGGAAAACCAAGCCTTGGCCCAGCCTGACAGTGGCGTCAACGCCGCCCAAAGGAGCCTCCAAGGAAGGAGCAAGGGAAGAGGGTGGTGGGGGAAGAGGGCCAAGCCAAAGAGGGCCATGTCGAGGCCCAGCCCGGAGACAAGCCCCAGGGTAAGGCCCAGGACCTGGCTCCCCCCCCCCCCCATTCCCCAGAAAAGGAAATTAGTGTCATTCTTTCTTTGTGAGATACATGCATACAAAGTATAAGAAGGCAAGTATAAGGGGAAGGAAAAACCTGTGACACAGCGAGTCCGCAATAAGAGAACCGCGAAGTAGTGAGGGAACACTGTTTACTCAAGTATAAGCTGATCTGAATATAAGCTGAGGCACCTAATTTTACCACAAAAAACTGGGAAAACATATTGACTCGAGTGTAAGTTGATGGTGCGAAATGCAGCAGCTACTGGTAAATTTCAAAATAAAAATAGATACCGATAAAATTACATTATTTGAGGCATCAGTAGGTTAAATGTTTTTGAATATTTACATACAACTATAATTTAAGATAATAATAATAATAATAATAATAATAATAATAATAATAATAATAATAACAACAACACTTTAGTTATACCCCGCTACCATTTCCCCAAGGGACTCGGTGTGGCTTACATGAGGCCGAGCCCAAAATACAACAATACAGCAATAATAACAATACAAGCAATTTAAAACAACAAAACAATAAAACAATAACATAAGCATTATGAAATAGGACTGTCCAACTCTGATTAAACCATTATTCTATCCTTATTTAATGCAAATGTGCTTACATAGCCTTCCAATAATAATAGAGTAAAATAATAAATATAGTGAAAATAATAATAGAATAAAATGGAAATGTAATAACAGTAATAATAGAGCAAAATAATAAATGTAATAATAATAATAGAGTAAAAAAGTAAATGTAATAACAATAAGAGTAAAACAATAAATGTAATAATAATAGAGTAAAATAATGTAAATGCAATAATAGTAGTAATAAATTAACAGAGTAAAAGAATAAATGTAATAATAATAATAATAATAACACAGTAAAATAATAAATAACTGACTCGAGTATAAGCTGAGGGGAACTTTTTCAGCTTAAAAGGGGGGCTGAAAAACTTGGCTTATACTCAAGTATATATAGTATATATCTTACTGACTTAGATCACAACTGGACATGTCTCATTTGCTTGGTTTGTAATCCAAGTGGCCTTGAAAGTCTGATCTCTGCAGGCTCAATGGCCATGGGTAAAAAGGGCAGCATTGGGTTGATTGTTGGGGTTCAGCCTCCATGCGAACCTGAGCCTCAATCTCCGTGTGAACCTGATTCTCTAATTGTATTTCCTGATGCAACTGAACAGGCCTCTGAACATGTATCTTTCCCTGATGGTTTTGAAACTGTTGATTCTGAGGCCAGTGGCGGGGAAAGTGAAACTAAACTTCCTGATGAGAATGTTTTAGAATCAAGCAGTGATAGCTCTCCAGAGGGACTCACACCTGGGTTTGTTAATAAGAACCGAAGAGAACAGATTTGGAAAAACAGAAGTGAATCGCAGTTTCTACAAAGGTCAAATAGATTACGGGAGAGGGAGGCTCTCACTTCAAAGTCTGGAGGCGTTTCAAGAAAGAGTTTCTTTAGTTTAAGGGGCCTCTCCCCGGCTGTCTAGCTAGATCAAGCGTCGTTTTAGACTGAGGCAGTACCTTGGCAGATACCCTGTGTTCCATGGCCTGCATTCCCAGGGGCTTCTAGTTTTCAAGGACGGTTAGTGATATGCTAACAGGTTCCTGGTTTTTGTATTGTGGCTTTTGGAATTTTGCTCAAGTTCAGAGATTTTCCTGACGGCTGTGTTTCTACTGTGGCTTTTTGACTTTGCATTTACCTTTCTTTGGTGACCATTTTTCATCAATAAAAAGGATTGTTTTTTCCCACAGTCCAGTGTGGTGGATTTAATCTTATGGTCTCGTTTCCTGATCTGGGATGCAACATTGATATGGGATCCCACTGGGTAAAAAGAGATTTCCAGGTTGCCTAGAAGTTAGGGAAGCCTTATGAGGCAAGTGCCTGTGGTGATCACAAGAAAAAATCTGGCAAAAGTCTTTCTCCTACTCACCTGTTTCAGCATTCAGCTCCTCTAGCAGTCCTCTCGTCCTCCAAGTCGGCCCAGTGTCTTGTTTAACGACAGAACTGTTGTGCTCTTGAACTACTGCAGCTGCTAATAGATTGTCCACATTCACCACTTCCGGGTCAGAGTTTGTGTCTGAGATATCATAATGAGCCACTACCGGAGGTCCATCTAGGGAAAGGAAAACAAAAACCCATAGCTATTAGATTATAGGCACTTGAGAAGAGATACAGGCAAACAGTGAGACATGCAACCCCATTGACTATTATACTGTCTATATATCTAGAATTGACTCTACAATAATCAAAATTACCGAAGTAGTGGTGGAAATGAATTAATGAATGAATGAATGAGAACTATATGGTGTATACAACATAAACACAAGGCCTTATAATAACATGTGAATAAATTCTTCGTATTATAAATGAGAGATGAAAGTCTGGAACATCATGTTAAAGAAAGGATAAGGTTTATTTCTCATAAGAAATCAAGTACGAAGGATGGATCTCCAAATCTGTCATTGGGCTACAGTGTGTAAGTATGTCAGATTTTACCTAACTTGCTCCTTTAACCCAATATTTATATTTTTGAGGTTTTGAATAATCAAACATTGAAAAGAAGAGGCAGGGGGAAAAGATGATGCAGACTCAATCTCCAGTTCAGAGAGATCTGAAAATATTTATCCCCTGCATTAAAATTAGAGGTTTTCTAATGGTTTATCTAATAGTTTATCTAAGAAGAAGCATTTCCTGGCCTCAAAAGTGCCTAGCATGTCTTCA
Organism: Anolis sagrei ordinatus; assembly: GCF_025583915.1. Lineage (NCBI taxonomy): Eukaryota > Metazoa > Chordata > Lepidosauria > Squamata > Anolidae > Anolis > Anolis sagrei. The sequence goes on along the minus strand of NW_026845477.1, from coordinate 13,542,116 downwards.
CAAGTTATAGGGCTAGGCATGCTTCCTAATTGGAAGTCATTCCAATGCAAATAACACAACAACTCATAGTTTCCACAAACTGAAAACCGCTGGAAAGAAATGGTATATTCAAATTCAAAGAACATTTGTGACTGCCCAACCATGGCTTTCCAGCAATACCTGAATTAATCCAATATCCAAAAGTCTATAACTAACTCCATTATCAAGGCACCAATCTTTAAGTCTGAGATAAACATGAGTGCTTTCCCTTTATTATTTAATGATTTTGAAGTTCATCTGCAGGATCAATAACATTAACAGCTCTCAGGTCTTGTAAAGTCTTAATATTTTCATTTTAAATAATCTTGGACGTTTAAACCATGTTTTCTTCTAATATCTCATCAGCTCCACAATCCCTTTCATCTTTCAGTGTCTGCGATCTTGGCCCTTGTCAACACAAGTCCAAACCTTAATAGATCTTACTAGAGTGCTGCTGGCTAAGGCCCCTTCCACACAGCTGAATAAAACCCCACATTTCCTGCTTTGAACTGGAATATATGGCAGTGTGGACTCGGATAACACGGTTCAAGGCATATACTGGGGATTTTCTGCCTTGATATTTTGGGTAATAGGAAGGACCCTAAGACCAAAGGTACTTTCTTGTTTCAATGGTCCTAAAAGGATCATTAATGGGAAATGATGACAACAACTTTACTCGGTTGTTGTCTTCTATCCCAGAAACTGATGTAGTCTGTGGCATATGGCCTTTAAATATAGAAGTCCCATATAGCCATTATGACTAATAGTTATTGACAGACTTCCCCTCCTCCCTCCCTCTTAAAAGCCTTCTAAGGCACTGGCTTACATCTCAGACCGCTGAATTGTACCCATTAATGATAAGAACGTGGATAAGTTACTTTTTTGGATTATGGCTCCCAGGGCTTCTTATGGATGCTACTGGGTTTTTTTTAGAATTGTACTCCAATAAAGATGGGGAGGGGAATCATTTTTCCCAATCTCTATTTAATATGTAACTGTTTCCCTCCTGAAGGTCACATAACACTACCATGAAAATATTAAGAGAGGAAACCCAATACATTTTCAACATGGAAGATATGGACAATAATGCCTGATATGCTGATAAGAGCTTCCCAAGGAACCCCAGAAAAAAGATCTCATGAAATGAAGCTTGAAAATACTTCTGCAAAATATTTTGAAGAATCATGGATAGCACTGGTTCTGACTCAATGCAGAGTCATTTTTTATTTTACCTGCAAGGGTTTCTAGATCCCATACATAAAAACATCTGTGTGGTGTAACTAGAGGCAGTATAGAAATGTGGTTAATGTCCATTATGTGGTTAATGTCAACCAGAAGCTCCCAGAAAGCCCCCCCAAAAGGGCATGAATATAACGGACTCCAATGGCATCCCAACCAACCTAGAAACTTGTAGTTGCCTCTAAATATTGAAGTTCTGTTCAGCTACCAAGCTGAAACATTGACAGACGATTAGACCATACATAGTTCATTGCTACCAATAAGAATTTAGGGATGTTTACGTCTACTAGATTCTTAAAAGAAAAATAGATAAATCAACAAGACTGCTTGTAGATAAGATTACACCTAAAATTATATTTAAAATATTCAGCATCAATTGTGAGATTTGCAGTAAAGAAGTATATAGAAGGTTAAAATGAAATCTGTACCAAATAGCAAATGTTTCCTGAAACAGTTAGAAACCCAGAAAGACAGACTCAACTTAAAAAGATAAATGAGTGGTTAAATACTGGCATATACAAAAGGACAATGAGCCAGCATTAAACACTGATGACTATGTAAAGCAGGGAGAAATCCTAGCAAATTTGACATCTGCTATTCAAAACAGAGTTATAGGTAATGATAATTTTGCAGCAGTGGTAGGGAAGGGAATGAATATTAAGATATTAATGAATATTCAGACTTTTAGTAGCCATATTTTTTCTCCCCACAACAGTATCATCAGAGTTCAGTGCAACTTGATATCAACTGACATTACATGGTCAATAAAAAAAAAGTTTTGAGTGCAGAAGATACGAGGGTCAAGTACAATATTGACTGTTAAATAACTAATCAATTGAGGAGCTGTTTGTAATTCCTTTTATTAGTTTTCACACAGACTTACTGTAATTATTAGCAATAATGTCAAAAGCGGATCCAAGTAAGTCTGGATAAGTCACATTTGGAAAGCAATACAAGTCAAAATTGTACCACTCCTACATGTATAATCATGCAAAAAGTATAATAAATGTATATACATGCAGAGTGATATTCTTATCACCTACCCAGAGAATAACTTGGGTGAAAGTCTTCATCAGGAAATACAAGCATAAATCTGTAGCTCCAACTCTTGTATCTTCCGCACTTCCAAAGAGCACACCTTATAACTTAGCTTAAATTTAGCACACATCAGACAAGTGATAGTTTGCATGCAGAACAATAATAAGCAGCTGTCAAATAAAGGTGAGGAAAAGTCAAGATTGTCCTTCCAAGGTCCCTTATAAACAAGAATAAGAAACAGGAAACTGGCACAAGTCCAATGCCTTCCCATTGTCAACAAAAGTGTTTTGCATTACTCTTAGATTCAGCTTTGAAATGCAATTTGGAAAAAGGAAAATCACTGTGCCCATTTGAAACCAGCTGATCTCAATAATAGTCTAATCAAAAGGCAAACTGAACAGGCTATAGGCAGTATGAGAAAGAGAAATGGGCAGGTAGCATTTGTGGAACACCATTTATCAAGACTTTTTTTTTCCAAGCCCAAGAGGAGTGGACAGGAGCTATGCAAAACATGAGTTCAGGGTTAACTATGTAAACTTCCAGGCAGAACTGTCCCTTTGTTAATGGCAGTGTATATAATTCCAGGGCCCCTTTTATATTTTCTGCAGTTCAGGATGCATTCCTATGAATCCTTTCGTGAGAAATAGTCCCACTTGACAAATCAGAGTTTGCTTCAGAGTAAATAGGTACAGGGTCACTTAACACTGGAAGGGACATAACATAGTACATCCCGCCATCATCATCATCATGGGTTGTAAGTTTTTCAGAGGTATGCTTGCCATAGAGGTATGCTTGCCACAGATGCAGGCAAAACGTCAGGAGAGCATGCTTCTAGAACATGGCCATATAGCCCCAAAAAGCCTACAACCACCCAATCATTCTGGCCATGAAAGCCTTCGACAATACATCATCATCACGTTTATTTATACCCGGCTTTTTCTCTCCACAAGGAAACTCAAAGCAGCCTTGTAGGAATACCCAGTTCAGGCATTTCCACTAAACGACTATCTAATCTCTTTCTTAAAAGACATTCAAAGAAAAAGACTCCATTAGCTCTGAGGCACTCCATCACACTGTTGAATGGCTCTGAACAGGAGGGTGTTCCTAAAGTTTGGATGGGATCTTTTTTTGTATCATAATGTTAATCCATTGCTATTCTAGCAGCGGAAAACAAGCTTACTCCATTGTGACATCTCTTCTAACATTTAAAGATGCCAGTCATAGCAGCGCTGCATCTTCCGTTCTCTAAATATCCCCAGCTCCCTAAACTGTTTCTCAAAGTAGGCTAGGCCCTACTATATCTCTCAAGCAAATTCCTTCACTCAGTTTCCACAGTCATGTTCCTCAGTGAGTGAAACTTAATATCAGGATATATTCTTCAATACGTGTGACTTGCTATTTTAGTACAGAGTATATGGGTCATGATTATGCAGGTGTGTTACTGGCAAGTGTTCACTTTCATGGCAGAATGGAAAGTTATTAATAGGGCTGGAAGAGACCCAAGAAGCCAGAATATAGTAACAGAGGTGACAATTTTCCCATCCATAAATAGGTCTAGTCTCCGGAAAATTAATCAAGGAACTTAAGTCAGTCTCTAACACGAATGTTATTAATTACTGATCCATAACCCTGTTCACATGGCCAAAATATTCCTGTGCACAAGGACTTCCCCTGACTTTGTCTGCAAGGGAGGTGTCATCCCCATATAAATTAATGGGGAACCTCTTGGGGGGGGAGGCAACTGTATGTACCCCCTACATTGGGGAAAAAGCTTCATACACAAACATATTTGGGAAATGAGAAAAGAAGGAAGAGCTCAAAAGAAATACAATGAGAAAAAATGTTACAAATGATCACAAAACATCAGAAGAGCCCTGATTAGTTCCAAGGTCCATCTAAATTCAGTGGTGAACTTCCATGTTAATTAGTCAGTGAATCTGTTCTAGTATTTAATCTGAATGTCAATGAGCTATCCAAGGTGCTGAATCCCATTCTGATTAATAGCCACTGATCTAAAAAACCAAAGCTATAGTCCAGGATCCTACCATTTCCCAGTGGACAACCAGAGCACAGCCAGAAATACAAAGTGTGAAAGCAATAATTGTTTGCCTCTCATTATTGCTTCCCAACAAGTAGCATTCAGTGGCACGCTGCTCGAAATACAGGGACTCTGTGATAATTGTGACTGACAGCATCTCTACAAAACTGGGGCATGCTGGCTGCAGCTTATGAAAATTGCATTTCAAAATCTCTGGGGGGCAATAAGCTGTCTACATTGATCTTGTCCTATAACTTCTTATAGATTCAGTTTCACTCACAGTAAGCTCTTCTTCACATCATGAACCAACTATCTGAGGTGCTCCAATAGTAAGGAAAGGAAGAGGTAGGAGACAGAAAGATATAAGCAGTCACTCTTCTCAGGCAATAGCTGAACATGAGAGAACAGGGTACCATTTAGCAGCCCAGCATTTGCTTTACAGGCTATAATTGCTGAGCAGAAGGCAAAAAGCCTTCCAAGCAGTAGACTACTCTCACTGGCACCCATCAGTCCACAGAAGTGGAGTGGCATTTTATACACATTCTGGCAATTCACTAGCTGGGCAGGAAGTATCCTTGTTCAAGGAAAGCTCAAACCACAATGGTGGTAAAAAAAGAAGAGAGGACTGGAAAGGAAACTAAACTTCTCAAGGAAGATCGATCTCTCAGTAGAAGAAACAAGTATTATATCTGCTGGGAGACGTAAAAGAATCTTTGAGTTCCAACAGAAATGGAGATTCAGCGTAGGCTCACCCAGTCATATTGGGAAACTGGAATGTGTGGAGAGTAAAAGGAGATGGACAGATTTGGTGAGGGAATCTCAATATGCATCTAGTGCCATCTAGACTGGCTGGATTTAAGAGAAAAAAAACCATTGAAAAAGTGTTTGCTTTACATTTGCATTGTAATAAGCATTTTATTAATAGCTATATTCATTCTAGGTTACAGTAGTTACATTTTTTAAATTTACAGAGTTTGGCAAAAGGATACACATTATTCATAAATACAATAAAAGAATAGTATAACCATGTTTCTTCAAAAAGTATAACATCAAAAGGATAATAAAACAAATAAACATTTCTTCATATTTTGCCCTTTGTATCACATGGCTTTTTTCAGATAGGGAGTTGGGGGAGAAGGGAGTCATACATTTGGTACATATACAGTAGATAGTTTGCACTCAATCTATGGCATGTATTAAACACCAAACCAAAGTAGGAATACACGTGTGATGAGATGCAAATCAAATGAATTACCCCATTCCCTGAAACACTAAAGACTACATCAAAGTTTACCAGCTGCTATCCATTCCATGAGATTTAGTAAATTGGCCAGAAAAATAATTCTCTCTAGACAGGCTTGGGAGGTAGAGCAAATGGCAATGATGTTGGGACACTGAAAGGAGAGGATGAGAGCCTTGATTGGTCTGTAAAAGACCCGTCTGGCAAATAGAAAACATCGCCTTCCTTTCACATTGAACCAGGGAGAGCAAGAAATACAAAAGGCAGAGAAACTCCTCCAGGAACATTACACAGGAAGGTTAAAGGAATGACTTCTGAGTTAACTCCATGGGTTATGTAAAGAAATAATCAAATTTCTTAATTTACCCCTTTATTCAATCAGGATTTCTATATCTGAGTGAGTATTCAGAAACTGCCATGGTATTTGTATGTATTTTGCCATTAGGCTCAAAGAAGGCGTGTCGTTTTCCTATTTCTGAACCACAGTAAAGAGTTTGGGAGTGTCTCTCACAAACGTGAGCTATTCCTTTCCTTTTCAGAGTGCACTCAATACAGCACGCTGAAACTGTAGTTGCACTTGAGTTTTCATGCTGAAGTAACACATATTGTGATAAATGCTCAAAAGAGAGAGAAAAAAGAAAAAAAAGTCAAGAATAAACATAAGTCTGAGAGGCAGTCCTGACCTCTTGATTAATGGTTAAAAGATTAAGAAAGTTTACATGTGGAGATCCTAATTGGCTGAAATCTAGTTTTTAATGTATTTTTCCTAGTATATCTCCACTATCAAAAGAATTTCATAAATTTGAATTTGAGTATTGCTTCTAAAACGACACACGATTTGGCCAAAAACATATAAATACCAATGCAATGAATGAAGAAAGGAGGAACCGAACTACTTTGATTACATTTGTGAATTTACATTTATAAAGGCAAAACACATAGCAATTGCAGTATGATAAAATCAAGATGAAAAGAACTGATGGCACAAATGCAGAAAAAATGTTGGTTTTTCAGAAATGTTTTTAAAACAGACATTCCAACTGTATCATGTGATCAGTATTAATCAATTCAGAACATAGAGCGGTTCACAGTTGAATCTATAACAGACGCAGCATGAGAAGAACGACAATGAACCCATAAACTGAGATATCAACAAAAATCACTTGTTGGTGATCACAAAGCATGATTGGCAGAAGCAATTCACTTAAACGGCTGCTCTTTCCTTGGCTTAGCACTACATCATATTGACCATTATGCTGTAGATTTTCAGCATAACTGTAAATAGATATTTCTTACTAGAATTTGAAAAGCTGTTTCACAAACATAAGTCTCCACTTGATTCCCACAGATAGGCTTCAGGAAGCTTAAAGGAGTGACAAGATTTGATTATAGGAAGAGGGCATTTCTTTCTTCTAAAGGTGCTAAGACACAGAGTCAGAGTTGGAGACACAATACTTTTTCCAAGCTCTGCGTTGCTTATATGACCTAGCACCATGTTCAAGAAGAGTTTCTTACTATACAGGCTGATGTCCTGCCAACATTTCTTTGATCTACCCTCTCTGGAATGACAGAGAGGGTATCTGCTAACAGACTCTACAGAGTGCTTCCTGACATTTGTTTTAAGGTGCTCCATAATAACATCTCTCCAGAACAAGCTGTCGACCAAGAACACTGGCTTGATGCTTACCCTCACTAGATATTCCCAATTCTACTTCAATGGAGTATGGGTTCCACAAAGAAAGGACAGCTCTTTTTGAGTACCTCCATATTTCAAGGTGCTGCTGCTCAAATGGTCTCCACAAACTTACCAAATTTACTCTGAGGTAATGCATAAGAGTTCAAGCTTTAAGACACTCAGTGCACTTCACCTTCATATTGTATGAGCTGCTACAAAAGCTCTCACTCTGGTAAACAGATAAAATCATGTAGGACAAGGACAAGATCTGGCTCCTTCCAGCACCAGTATTTTCCCAGTTCCCATGGAGGATAACTCTGGCCTAAGAGAGCACTGCATTATGGGATTCTCTGCTGTGGCCTAGATTTTCTGAAACTGAATGACGTATGCCAGTGCAGCTCCCATAAGGCTAACAGAATGAACTTGCAGGAAATACAGAGAAAAGAATAAATGGGTCTCAGGTAAGTTGGGTTAACTGCGCCTCAGATAAAAATGTTATTCTAACCAAGGAAACACGATACCTCTCCCATATTTCAGTCTGCAATTTTCTTCCCACCCCACCCACCCCTTAGCTATATTTATGCAAAATCTAATCAACACAAAAGCCCACTTATGTAATGAGTTAGATTCATAACTCGGTGAATGTTTTAAGACTAAGAAACATGACAGCAAAAAAAATCAATAGAGATAACACCTATCAATAAGGCTGGAAAAGTCATTTGAGTATCAAATGCATAAGATATTATTTTGTTTCTAAATACCTTCCATTTATTGCATCAATTTTTTTCCTGATGTTCACAGAAATGGGAGGGAGAGCATTCAGATGAAGAAAACTGCTAGATATTGATGCAAACGTGCTTTCTTCTTAACCAATGTTAAAGGGTCAGGAATGAACAGTGGAGGCTGTTCTCCCTTTTCAAGTTTAAGGAAAGTGGTGGCTACAACCTTAACTACGGTTAATACCAACCACAATTTCTACTGATACCAAAATTCAAAATTTCTAATTGACCATTTTAGAAAGTGGCAGGAGAAAGGTAGTCGCACCTGACTCCGATTCTCTTAAACCATGAGTGAGAGAGATGGTATTATATCTTCACTGCCTCTCAGTCATTAACAAATTCAAAGCCAGTTCCCATCTGCTGAGTATCTCAGGACAACAGAGTTTTTGGAAAATGTATTGACATGGCACCAAGGATAATATGGGAAAATGTCAAGACTTTAAGGAAAACAAACTGATTATCTTTTGTACATGTAATCCATGAATCAAACCCTAACCTAATTTACTCATCATCTCCCTGAGATTTCTGATGATTTTTAGCAAAACAGCTTTTAATTTCAGACTAAATTTTGCAAAGATTTGGGGATTTATTAGGGGATAAAAGTCAGGCATGATTCTGTAAAGAGATTTTGGGCCAGTCTGAGTTAATTTAGAACCCATTAAATTCATTACACTTTTAGAAGTGTGGCTCAGGGGATCTCATTTCTAAACACACCTGTACCATCATCCATTTACAAAAATATATGTTTCAGAACATGCTTGGTGATAATATGTTATATAAAAAAACAGTTTCTGCATTATGGGAAAAACCTTTAAGGTAGCATGCAGTTCCCAACAGATTTCTAAGTGCATATTTGTCTCTCAGTATTAGAATGATTACATATTGATTACAACAAAATAAATCACAGCAGGTACTTAACTTCAAAATAAATTAGGGCAAGTTCAAAGCATTTTATTCAAGGCCAAAAAAACCAGACCTGTTGATATAGTAAAAACGATCTCACTGTTTGAAATCAATTATGTCAAATGTACACTTGGTTTTCAGTTTAGGAAGATATTAAGTTCACATCAAAATGTCCATATCAAAATTATACATGGCAAGATAGAACACCAAAATTCATTTAGAAATCAGTCACATTTGTTTTTACGCAAACTTATTTCCTGCATTTCACACAATTATCCTGAAAATGCATCTCTGAAAAAAGCAGGTAGGGCAGGAAGTACATTTACATGTTTAAAAGTTATTTTGCTGTAATAAATTCAGAGATAACATCAATGAAAGGGAAGGCCAAGCAGCAATATAACTTGTGAAATCCAAGAGAGATGAAATGTCATCATTAAAAACAAAGTAAGCAGAGACTGCAGTAAAATACAGAAATCCAGAGTTATTTTAGATTTGGTTATATACTTTCCAATTTTTGAATGCTTGTTTCTGAAAAAAAAAAAGCATGTCATATCACAAAGTGCAAAAAGCCCTAAAGCTGCCTTAGGGCTCACAGAGGTAGTGAAACTTTTTTTCAAAAAATCTCAGCCAGGTTCTGCAAATTTTAGGCTGGAAGTCTAAACACAATTATCACAAAATTTTACTTAAGTCTCTGGAACTTATTTTAGCACAAACAAGTTTGCTGTGCTAAAAGTCAGAAATAGTGGCCTGGGTTATCTTTTCTTGGCTCAATTCTAAGTAAGTGTTTAGCATCACCAAAATTTCAAACTTTTTTTTTGCCCTTATTGCAGTGAATACAATGTTGCCACTATAAGTATATATTTTGATAAGTTCCACTAATTATTTTTTCCAGTTGAAGGAGAGAAGCACCGGTCTTTTTGAGTCCCATTGCAGACATGAACCTTATCTAACCTCCAACTTTACAGGCATGATTATTCAATAATGAACTACACCTAAATGTACAAATGAGTTTTAACCTGGAAATAATTAACATAACTGAACTAAAGCTTGAGCATTCCCAATCAGCAGGCTTAGGAATATGGCTTAGTTATGGCTCAGAAAAAGGAGAAATATTTATTGAAACATGGTTTAAAATAATACACATGATCCAGAAAAGCCACACAACCAACACTGCATGCAGAAACTTCCAGCATGCATGTGTGCACACGCCATCTCCATATTATTTTCTGTCTCTGGGAGCTGAAGCTTTTTCTATCACAAAAGCAAAGCAAGGACGTTTTTCAACTGTCTTTACAAACAATCTATTTAGCAACTTGACCTCAGTATGATGAAGGCAGGCATGATACTTAAGTTAGTTTCAAAAGTAATTTATCATGCAGCAACTGGCCCTTGCAAGAGCTGCCAAAGAGGCTCTCAGGGTTGGAGCTAATATATTTTGATAATTTATTCATGTCAGGCCAAAATGTAAGTGCTGAAACTCATTTTTTTATTATTTTAGAACAGACTCTGGCATTTAATTGTGCCATGAAAACACAATTTGTTCATACAGAGCACAGACATGTACATTTTCTTTGTTTAGACAGGTGGCAAAGGTCTTTACAACAAGTATAAGACACGATTAATGTACTTCTTTAATTCAAAATTTTGATGTCTCTAAAATTACTGTCATTTAATAGACAGACCCACTGTGTCTTTCTCTCAAACTTCCATGGACTTCAGGGTTAGGATTCACTTTTCTAAGTAACTATTTGTTAAAAACATTTTAAAAATGTGTGGAAAAAAATAAATGCTAGTAAAAGAGATAAAAATACTGACTAATCAAATCTATCCAAATTCACAGACTAGCAAACATCTGCTCAAGATGACTGGAAGAGAAAGAAATATGGCACACAATATATAATTCTGTTTAAGATACACAATCTAGATACTATAATCTTTTTAAGAAAATATTCACATGACATACTAGATGAGTACATAAGGGTTCAATTCCAAATTTATATTGTCACAAATAAACACTTTTGGCATGCAAAAAAGGAGCATAGAGGGGATATATCAACTGCTCCGACATTAAGACACAAAAAGGAAGATTGCAAAATTGTATAGCTTGCCACACTTTGCTGATGGTAAGCTGAGGAGGAGAAGCACTTTTAATGACAACCCAAGTACATCAAATTTCTTTTAAGAAACAAAACAAAATACTGGCCGTCAAAAAGCCTAAGCAAAGAAGGAAATATTCTTATGGAACACAACGGTCAGCTTTTGAAGTATGATGCAGGAAAAAAGAGAAAAACCGAGAGCTGTGTTAAGTCTGCGAATGATTCAAGTTGGATTCTGCAATGTTCCCATTTTCAGGAAAGTTGGCTGGGAGATTGTTATTGATACTTGCTGGAAACTCTAAGGCCGTGTCAGTGTTTTGATAGCTCACATAAGAATTAAAAGACTGCTGTGGAAGTGCTTGGCTATCAGGCACCTGCGCAAACACCCCTGCCTGAGAAGATGGGGAGTTTCTTTGGCCCGCTATTGGGACTTTAAGTTCCCTGGGTTCCAGTTGCTGTTTGCTTTCTTCATCCGTGTCAAGGCGGGTTAGCTTTTCTATCCACATCCGGAACTTTTCCTCTGTCTGCCGCTGCATCTCGGCAAAGCAGTTCATGGCCTCTTCGAGGACACTGCCTATGCAGTTCCTATCCCACACGGTGCCCCTGTCAAGCAATCCTGGAATTTCCCTGGTCGCTCCTCCAGATCCCCCAGCACGACTGAAGCCAGCTTTAAAGACATTGAGGCCATTGCATAAGACATCGTCAAAGAAAAAAATCATCACATCCATACATTCAGAAGGCATGCGGGCAGGAACAAGCTCTGATGCTTGCTCTAACTGCTCAGGTAGCTACAATCTCAGTGATATACTGTGAAACTCACCACATTAAAAGTGCATTAACAACCCACATATCCCAACATAATCAGCAGAATTCCTTGGCTTTCAAAATGATTTTCAGAAAAGGATTTTAACCCCATGACTTTGGCATCTTCAAAACCCAATCAACATGACTTAATCAGAATCTTATTGCAAAATATGAAAGAGATAAAAAATACTTTTATGTACATTTAACCAAACAACATCCATCTTGGTGGATCTCACCAAAGGCTAACTAGGTCAGCAGTCCATTTCCAACACTGTCTGGTCAGATGCTTCTAGAAGCCCATAAATTGAGGTATTACAGGAATGATCCATTGCTAACTGTATTCCTACATGAATTGATGAGAAATCTACCATCTGTGAAAAGGATCATCTTTCATGGTGAAAAGTCCCTGGTTGGCCTCCATTGAAATGAATTTTCTTAAAAGTGAATTAACTACACAATGGAAAAGGCAAATACATAAGGTCTTCAATTACCTTGTTTTGAGAAAAGTTAATTAAAACTTAAAAGATCTGCATATGTGGGTTCAATGATTGAAAATATTTTCATTAAAAAAAAACTTGCACCAAAACCTTAAAAGTTAGGCCCTGTTGCGGGATGCCAACATGCATGAAAAAAATGGTTGAATCCATACTTATTTTAGGCATATTGAAACTGATAGATCTCAAATCAGTCATGATAAACGGGTCCTACTGATTTCAACTTATCTTCTCCAAATATGACTAAGTATAGATAAGGGGCAATACAATTTTCATCCCGTACTCTGAGGGCAATTTTTAAAAAAATGAGATTGTTTGGATAAGCAGCAAGGTGACATGGGCTATGGAAAGTAAATATGCACTCAGAAAATGAAACATTATGAGAAAGACAGATGAATTATGAAGAAGAGCAAGAAACTATACAAATAATGAACTATATATTTTCATTCAAAACACACTTGGTTTGTCCTTCAAACACATACTAAATGAATTATTTTCAGCTTTTTATCTGAATGTCATGTCTAACAGTTGTTAACTGTGATTTCTGGCAAAGACTAGGAGAACAAAATGTCAGGAAATCAGTGAGATGCTTATTCCAAAGTACAGTACTACACACTGAGGAACTGAGTTTCTCAATAGATCCACTAGACTCAACCTGAGTTTCATAGCACCTTTTTTTCCATGGACAGAGTAAGCAAGGATCAATTAATTACTAATCTAGGGGGGGATGGGATCAAAGAGTTAAAGTTCAGCGTGTTGTAAAATTGCAATTAATCCCATCTCCAACTTTGTGCAGAGTGAAAGGAACATACAGTACTGCTTCCCCTTCTCTTTCTCCAGGAAGAGGGAGTAATCATGATGCCTTTCAGGTGGTGGATCCCAGACATCTCTTGGCATCACTAGGAGGAGGAAGTGATCCTTCTCTTTAAAAGTCTGTGGTCCTAGAAAATCCTTGGGACCACTGACTGAAATATTTCACTCTTCCATCTTCCATGATGAGGAAGGAGGAGTGAAGAATGGTTACTGCCATGGGCAATAGGAAGACATGTACTAAACCTATGACTTCAGGGGCCCAGAAGCATCCCCTACTGGCATCCAACCCATGGAAGGCTGGGGCTGGGGAATCCCAGCCTGTTTTCAAGTGAGATGATATAATGACTAGAAAGATCAGAGATAAGCTAAACCTGGAGAGTTCTTCCTTCAGTTTTCACAAATCTAGCATTCCCTAACAACCTTAAGTCTTCTGAATTAATGTCTATGTCTTATGCGGCTCACTTTCTAACAGTTATATCTTCCCCTCAAATAGAAAATTGGGAACTTCTGTGTTGGGATTTCATTTTTCCCAATTTTCCCCTCTTTACAAAACTTGCCTTGACACGTTTAGGGAGAATAAAAGAAAATGAATTATGTGTGATTGCACACATTTGAAGAGAAGGCAAATACAAGTCTCTATGCACTAGGGTGCTCTACATTTAAGAAAAGTTAATAAATGCTCTCAATTATAAATAAAAATAAATGTAGCAAAAATTTGCTTTCTATGTACATGTAAAAATATTTAAAATGAAGACAAACAAGTATAATTTACCTACTTTCACTAAAGTCCTCTGTTAAGAAAAATATATAGCTATACCAGTACAATGGAGATATAATTTGAATGAGCCCTTACCTGAGTTTACAACTTCCAATACTTAATCCTATATTTCCCCCTAATACATAAATGTAAAAAACCTCAAATTCTCCCTGCATTCAAACTCTTCTAAGTAAACCCAAACTATACTAGTAGTTTACTTTCCACACTAAGCAAGACAAAAAGACTGCCCATCAAATTACAAAAGGAATAATATTTTATTTACTGCAGCATCCAATTAATAAAAACACCTATAGCAAAATGTTCTGGAAAAAAGCTCTAATGGGGGGTCATACCATGCTTATCAGCATGAAATTACTCTGATGACATAAACTTGCTTCTCTTCAATTAGAGTATAAATTCACATCATAAGTAAGCATGGAAATGCAATGATTGACTGCCCTGTCTATAACCTACCAAAGACGGCTTGGACGGCAGAAACTGTACCTCATGGAGAGTTATACCAGAAATCTCTTTACTCAACAGGCAGCTCATTAGTAATGGGATTTGGGCTTACTGTTATATGAATCAGAGCTTCCTGAACTGTGCTTGTGGCCAAATTTGGGGTTCCCTTACTGAATGTTAAGGCCACAAAAAAAAATTGTGTCGCTTGTAAGCTAGTGGCTGTTTTACAAATTTTTGCTTGATGGCTATTTTATATACATATATACTTGGGGTCAGGTTAAAAAGTTCTTGGGCAAAAAGAGGTTGTGAGTGGAAAAAAGTTTAAGAAGCCCTGATCTGGTTCCTTTATTGCACACATTCCCTCCTAAGTCACTGCATCTGGTAAAATATTTCTTTACAGTCTTGCCTTGACAGTCTACCACAAAATTTGAGTTCAGGCTTCTACACTGGTTTCTGTGAGAACTAAACCCAGGTAGCCAAACTCTTGCCGTACTGTCAAGGTGTACCATTTCAGACTATGAGTGTAGTACTACCTGTAGTACTACCTCACATGAAATTATCACTCTTAAAATTAGAATGTTAAGAGAAAGAGCCAGAAATGTCTCCCCAACATAGCAGTTGTATGTGTTAAACAATTTGCCTTGGAGAATCACATCAGTTATAGTCTGAAATGGAATTATTTTAGCATAACATGCATTATATGGAGCTTTGCTAGTCTCTTTGCATAAATTTAAGAAGTTTTATAATTACTCCAAAGCAATTTAACTTTTGTTAAAGGATGGAACTCAATAAACTTCACTCTAGAGCTAAAAGACTAAGGAGTGGCTGCCTCCTGCAGAATTCTGGGATTTGTAGTTTAGGGAGGGGCCTTTGAAATGCTCAGCCAGAGAGTTCCTGGATCTCACTAAACTACACGTCCCTGAATTCTGCAGGATGCAGCCCTAGGATTTCAAGTGGAATCCATACTATTTATGTACTCTTTAATCAAGTGTGATGAGGTCCTAAGAGGCAAAAAATGGACAAAAATAATCTGAAGTAATTTGTTTATGGATGTTGTAACCCACCAGGTATGTTTGATAAACAGTCTTCATTTATTTCAACTAGGAGCCAAATGTCCAGAATTTTAATAAAGTTCAAACTGGATGGAAGCAAGACAGCTACAATGCCTGACAGACAACATCCATATTCAAACTGTAAACTAAAGTGCTTTGCAAAATTACATTTATCAATCTTAGCAAGTTACCACTAGCAAAAAAGAACACTTGAAGGGTCAACCCGTGAATTCAGCATTCTTTGTTTTCCTTTTAAGTCTTCACACAAAGAAAAAAAGTTTTCAATTACAAACTAATGTCTTTTTGTGCAAAGCAACAAAAGCTGTTCACCCATAAAAGATCGGCAAACCAAAAGCTTTTTAAATAGTATTTTATTTTAAGGTTGCTATAAAATGCAGTTATTTTGAGTACCATATGCCAAGTTTAGTAGTTGATACATATTCCTGATCATGCTATTTGTTCTAAAGGAATAAGGCAGGCCTTGATAGATTGAAAACTTTCCAAAATGCACAGACATTTTAGTGTAAGAACGGCTAAAGTATTTCACCTCTCAATATGAAAGAAGTTAAAACAGAAATATTAGTAACTGCAATCCACACAACAGAAATGACTAGCTTCTGACACTGTGGGATAGTAATTTGCAACCTATTGCAAAATTTTCCTCATATAGGAACTGAGATAACCAGCTTGCCAATTTGTAACTCACAGCAAGTCTGAACCAGCTTATCATGCGCTAAAGCAGAGCTGGAAAGTGCAGCATTAAATGCAGTACAGAAGAAAACAGGGCCTTCCATAAATGGCAGAAAGATGCCCCGTGATATTTCAGAGGTCCAAAGGAAAAGTGCTTTTTAAAAATGGCAATCCATTTAAAAAACATAACCAAAAAGTAGGCTTAAAACTCTAATATCTAAGCCGCACTACTGTTAATTGACAGGATGGGGGCAAAGAACAGGGAATGGACTCAACTCACAATGACCATATTTTATTTTATTTTATTCTACTGTGCAATTAAGAGCATTGAGAACCCGCATAACCCACCTTAAAAATGCTGCACGTGTTAAAGACTCTGCAGCCCTCCCATTTAAACAGAGCAGCAGCTCTCCTCCTAGTTTATTATTTATTTTTTCTCAAGTGTCGCTCCTCTAAATTTAGCGTGACAGCTGAGAAATGATGGCAGGAGCTTTACCAGTTCAGTTTAAAAAACATCCTCTACCTGGTATCTCTGCAGTGATTGTCTTGCTGCTTCCTGAAACTTCTTCGTCATCATCTGACGAACTCGTGCTTGAGTCACAGGTTAGGTCACTATCGCTGGTACTGCTGTCCTGCAGCAGGTTGTACTTCTTACGGGCAGCCGCCTCTCGTTTCTGCCTTAATAACCGAATTCTCTCTTTGTGCTTTTGGCTCCGATGACCCTTGACCTTAGTGACGCGGCCATTCTGCTTATCACTAGACTGCCGGTTTTTCTTAGCGGCCATGGTTGAGGTTTCGCTTTCTGACCTGGATCGCCGGGATTTCCTCCCAACGGTAGACCCTGACATTGCCGAAGGGTCTCCCTCTACCGTCGCTTCTGCTTGGCTGGGCTCGTTTTCCTCTGCAGAAGACAGAGTATCTGAATCAGCCAAGTGCCCACTGGAGGAGGGAGAGAGCATGCAATGGTTGGAAGAGTCACTCTCATAAACACGGCCTGCAGCTGGCTTGTCGCTCTCTGTCGATGCCAGCTGAGATTCTGATGAGTCCCGCCTCAGCTCCATCAGCAAACATGGCATGGAGGCAAGCACCGCTGAATCTTCCACAGCAGCTCCGCTCTCTTTCTGAGCGCTGATTTCTAGGTCTATAGATCCCTCTTCTCCCAGAACCGCCTCTTGTTTTTCCGGGAGTTTTGGTGGAACCTCTGGGTCGATGAGTTCTTCTGCTTTTTCTACTGCCTCCATCTTCATTTCAGAGTTTTAAGTCTCTCCGGGTCTCAAAAGCATGGAGCACAGGGTCTAGTGGACAGTGCAAGCGACCCTTCGACTTCCGTGGGAGAGCGATCTGCAGGAGGACACAGAGCAAAAGAACAGGTTGATATCCAAGAAATAAAATCACTCTAAGTAATATGAAATAACCCCTTTGGCTGGAAGAAGAGTAGAACCCCCCAGTTTTACTGCTAGTGATACAATTGGGTCTTAGTTCCATCATCCTGATTTTCAGATGAAATGGAATTATACAGAAGAAGCTTATCAGAAGCAGCTTGTTTTGTACTCAGGATCAAACTAAAGCATAAAAACAAAGCAGAACCAACGCTTGATCAGAACAAAGGCCTATTGGGGATAATGCATCATGACCTGTTAGGATCACTGATCATCGAGGTATAAATCATGAACTGTTAGGGTCACAATCTAATAAGGGTAGAAGAGTTTATTTGGTAATTGATGATTGCTGGGCATGTAGGTATTTTGTTTCTGTTTAACGTTTCCAGCAGACAATGATGCAAGCAGACTTATTTGAAAGATAAGTTTTGTTTATTAATAACTTCATGTATTTAAAGATTCAGGCACATTTCTTGTCAAGGGTTAAAAACTTCAGTAACGTCTCCGAGTTTGTATAACCTTATAATCTTTAACAGTTTCTTCATAAACTATGTTGTTTTATACAGCTCTCTTTAATAAGAGTTTACTTTCAAATAAAAGACAAGTCTCAACGGTTTCTAACTTCCTAACATGAGCTTCTGCACTCTGAGAGACTTCTCTACTCAAGCTCATTCAAGGCTAAATACACAATTACTCAACTGACATTCCCTAATTGTCATCCTGTTTAAACCTGAACACTGAGTCAGTCATGTGACCTGCAGCCCCTCCCACTGCTTTAGGTATATAGAGATAAGGAAACTGCAAATAAATAAGACATATACTTCAAGTTTTAAAACGACACATTACAAAACAAACAGACATCATATAGAGGAGGCTTGAGAAAGTTGCTTCTCCCAACAAGGCCCACCTATAAATCAGCATTCTGTTCATACATGACCAACCAGATGCCTGTGAAAAATGCAATAGCAACTGGTTTACAGAGGCATCTTATGGTACTAAATCCCACTGCATAAACTGTTTGGGGAAGGAATTACTCTATCTGAGACCATCACCCACCCTAAGAATAACAGCAAACTCTATATTTTGATTATATTTGGGCCAACATACTACAGAACAGCACTGGAGGCCCACAATCACTTCTGGGAAATTTATTTATTTATTTACAGTATTTCTATACCGCTTTTCTCACCCCTACACACACAGTTATGTGTAAAGCGGTTTACACATAACTGGCAAAACTTCAATGCCATACATTGGACACTGACATGATGCCAATTCATAACAACCACAATAATAAAACGACAATTAATCGTTAATCATAATTAGACAGTACATAAGCAATCATTAAAACAATAAATAATAAAAACATTCTCGCCAGTCGTATTGTCATTCTAGTCCATGTCCTTTAAACTCTACAAACATCTATATAATAACGGAAACTGTGGCTATCAAGGTGGTTGTACTGTATAATTCAGACCCATTTATTTACTTACCATATTTATACCCCACCCTTTTCACCCTGAAGAGGACTCAGAGTGGCCATATTATCATAAACATCAAGGTGGGGAAGCAGCACCAAGAAGGGTACAATTCTGTTTCATGCTCAGAGGTACAAAGCACTAGGAAATAATGGCCACTGACTTCTATTTGGATACAACCCACACCAAGAGATGTCTGGGAGCTGATTTAAATTCCTCTCAAGCAACATTGGTAAGGAGAAAAAACAATGCAAGTAGACACACTTCCTTTTGCTCAATGGATCTGAGAACCCCTACTGCAGCAACACAATCTGAATTAGAACAGAAAATGAATGAGGAGGAGGAGGAGGAGGAGGGGAGATCATAAGCATAATGACTCAAAATTTTCCCGCTAGCCTCAAATATAATTTTGTATCAGAATAACTTATCCAAGACTCACTTCTAATAATGTATTTAACTGTGAGAATAGTTGTCCACATTCACAATGGTAGTGGAATGTTGAGGGTCAGAGTAACCTTGCATTAATGTGCCAAACAGATTAGGGAAAGTTAGTTTCACAAATTTAGATCACACGAGACTGCATCTTAGTTTCCATATGCTATCAGAAGATTACACTGTTCTACATCTCCACCAGGACTTTCTTCACCTACAATAATATTTCCCTTTATCTGTTCTCTTTTTTAAGCTAAAGCATTTATCTATAAAGGACAATTCAACCTTGCAGACATATGTGTGGTGTTTCCACTTAATAAAATGGGGTGCAACCCTTTGCATTTTTTGCCATCTTCAGGGGTCTGAATTCCTGTGGATCCAGATGGCACACTGTATACAAAACTGCATAGTACTGATAAAGTAAATAAGGAATCATTTATTTTCCCTCTCAAAAGCCTGTATCATCCACTACAGTTAAACTGTGGGAAATTGAGGACAGAATAAATAAACTATTTCTTTGCATAACACAAACTTAAACTATGTAATTTCTATCAAGTGGTGATAGCTGCCAAATTCAAGAGCTTTTAAAACGGGATTAAACAAATTCATGGAAGTTATTGCTATCAATTAATCACAGAGTTGGAAGAAACTGCAAGGACCATCTAGTTCAACCCTCTGCCTCCTTGTCATGGTGGCTATATATTTTATTTTGAATTTGAGGCTACATGCTTCTTAACATTAGCTACTGTACATATACTTGTTTGTACAGTACCAAGGTGCTTGTTTATAAAGCTATTGTCCTCCCAACCCTGCTATATGCCTGTGAGACGTGGACTGTCTACAGACGTCACATGCAACTCCTGGAACGTTTCCATCAGCGCTGCCTCCGGAAAATCCTGCAAATCTCCTGGGAAGACAAGCGGACAAACGTCACTGTGCTGGAAGAAGCAAAGACCACCAGCATTGAAGCGATGGTCCTCCAACATCAACTCCGCTGGGCCGGCCACGTTGTCCGGATGCCTGACCACCGTCTCCCAAAGCAGTTGCTCTACTCTGAACTTAAGAACGGAAAACGGAACGTTGGTGGACAGGAAAAGAGATTTAAAGATGGGCTCAAAACCAACCTTAAAAACTCTGGCATAGACACTGAGAACTGGGAAGCGCTGGCCCTTGAGCGCTCCAGCTGGAGGACAGCTGTGACTAGCAGTGCTGCAGAATTTGAGGAGGCACGAGTGGAGGGTGAAAGAGAGAAACGTGCCAGGAGGAAGGCGCGTCAAGCCAACCCCGACCGGGACCGCCTTCCACCTGGAAACCAATGCCCTCACTGCGGAAGAAGATGCAGGTCAAGAATAGGGCTCCACAGCCACATACGGACCCACAAGGAAATCCATAATGGAAGACCATCTTACTCGTCCAACGAGGGATCGCCTAAGTAAGTAAGTAAATACATATACTCATATACTTAAGTATAAGCCGACCTGAATATAAGCCGAGGCACCTAATTTTACCACAAAAAACTGGGGAACCATATTGACTCGAGTATAAACCAAAGGTGGGAAATGCTGGTAAATTTCAAAATAAAAATAGATACCAATAAAATCACATTAATTGAGGCATCGGTAGATTAAATGTTTTAGCTTAATATGTAATATGATGTTTTTAATTACTGTTTGTGATATTACTGTTGGAAACTGGCCCGAGTCCCTCGACAGAGGTGAGAAGACCGGTATACAAAACTGCTAAATAAATAAATAAATAATATTTACATAAACCTGTAATGTAAGATAAGGCTGTCCAACTCTGATTAAACCGTTTTCTAACCTTCTTCAGTGTAATTGTGCTTACATGTCCTTCCAATAATAATGAGAGTAAAGTAATAAATGTAATAAAAATAATAAAAGAGTAAAATAATGAAAATGTAATATGAACAGTAATAATGGAGTAAAATAATAAATGTAATAATAACAATAATACATAGGGAAAAATAATAAATGTAATAATAATAAATAGAGTAAAATAATAAAAATAGTGAAAACCTGGCTCTTTGAGCAAGCATTCAGAACTTCAGCATGACCAACTCAAGTTGGAATATGAACTAGGAACGGCTAAGACGATGGAACGGTTGAGGATTTGAACAAGACATAGTTTTCATAATTTTTACTGTTATTGCTCTAACCGTTTTTAAATGTATCCTAATGTGATTCTTTTGCTTTCAACCGATGTATGTATTTTTATATGACATCTAATTGTGCCGATTTGTACGCCACCCAGAGTCGCCTTCGGGCTGATATGGGCGGGATAAAGGTGATATAAATAAAATAAATAAATAATAAATAATAAAAGAGTAAAATAATGTAAATGTAACCATAATAATAAATAGAGTAAAATAATAAATGTAATAATAATAATAACAGAGTAAAATAATAAATAACTTTGACTTAAGTATAAGCTAAGAGGGGCTTTTTCAGCCTAAAAAATGGCTCAAAAACTTGGCTTATACTCGAATATATACAGTTATCATATTTGTGGGCTTCCCATAAACAACTACTTGGTCATAATGCAAACTAAATGATGAACTTCAGAATCTTCAATCTGATCCATTTTGGCTTTTATTATGGTCTTAGAAAGTCATGAGGACTACTAAGGCTTCTCCATAAACAAGGAGTGGCATATTACTAGTTAAATAGATAGGAGGGCTAACAAAATACTGGCTTGAAGTACTTTGTCAACATTATTGCAATTCTTCCTTAAAGTCTCTTCTTTCCAATGACCAAGCCTGACCCAGATAAACTGGTGAGATCTGCCAGAGGAATTGGTGTAAGATGATACAACTGAGGGCAAGAAAGCATTTATTTCTGTCCCTACAAAGTTTCAGCTACAGTTTCATTCCCCACTCCCAAACTTCAAACTCTGATTGGTTGTGTCATTTATGTAGGAACTGATTAACATAGCATTCAATCTCTTCAGACAGCTAAATAAATCAAAATAAAGGTGGCAGACTGCTTTTTCTACACAAGGCTTTAGTTTTTAACTACCAATCATTTCATGCAGCAGAGTAAACATTAACATGTCTCCATCATACAGAAAAGATTTAACTAAAAGTAATGGTCAAACAGGAGAATACTAATCACAGAAATACATATCCAGGAGCCCCGACTGAACTTTCTGCCTCCCCTTTCACCCAAATCACAAAGGAAGTTGTTCTTCCTCTGAAATTGCTGTCCTTTTCCCCTCCTGGTCTAAGTTCCAAATCTGTTGCTAAGACTGTAAACAATCTGGTCAGCTGGAAGTAGGCTGAAAGAATGCAAGAGAAGCAATGTTTTGAAGAAATGAGGAAAAAGGGATTGTGAAGTGCTATTTGGAGTTACTGGGGTTGATGGGAGGAGAGAAAGAGACTGTGTTCATGTGGCTGAAACATGGACTGGAGGTATTATATTAATTGCAATGAAAAGAAACTATATAGTGTACTGTACAGTATAATATTGACATCATAAGCTACAGTCAGTAACATTATATTTCTTATCAACAAAAGGACTAACAAGACTTCACTTCGTTCATCCGGAGAGGCCCTGCTCGTGATTCCGCCTGCGTCACAAGCACCTTTGGTGGGGACGCAAGACAGGGCCTTTTCTGTGGTGGCCCCCCAACTCTGGAACACCCTCCCCAAAGATCTTAGACAGTTGGAAGTCTTTAGAAAGAACTTGAAGACCTGGCTGTTCCGATGTGCCTTTCCAGAATAGGAAAACTCCAATAACAAGTCCCAGAAGCACTTTATTAGAATTAAGATTGCTGGCACACTGCACTTACCTATAATCCTTACATATCACCTGTCACATCAGCACTTTTAATCTGTACCCTTTACTCTGGCCCGGCCCAGTTTTATTGTGTCTTGGTGTATTGTTTATTGCTCGTTGTTTAATTTTGCTTTAATTGTTTTTAATTTGCTTTAGGTTGTGTACTGTTATGTTGTGTTTTGAGGCCTTGGCCTTTGTAAGCCGCATCGAGTCCTTCGGGAGATGCTAGCGGGGTACAAATAAAGATAATAATAATAATAATAATAATAATAATAATAATAATAATAATAATATCAATCATATCAATACTTGTACCTGGACAGAGTTACCAGTGACTGTGAGCTGGAATTTACTGTATATATTTGAGTATAAGCTGACTTGAATATAAGATGAGGCACCTAATTTTACCACCAAAAACTGGAAAAACTTATTGACTCGACTGTAAGCCTAGGATGGGAAATGCAGCAGGTACTGGTAAATTTTAAAATAAAAGTAGATACCAATAAAATTGCATTAATTGGGGCATCATCAGTAGGTTAAATGTTTTGAATATTTCCCAGTAAACACTCTGTAAGTGGAAAAGTAGGGTCAACAAAAACAATATGGTATCAACAAACTTCATTTATATCCCATCCTCATGGATGGACTCAGGCTGAGGCAAACACTCAATGCCTATATAGCCAATGCAGAGCTAGATAATAGATCTATAATTATATTTACTATTTCACATATGCATTTTCCCCCTGAAGCATTTGCAAACTCTCTCTATATATGAGCATTTCCCTCCTGAAATGTTTGTTAGCCCTATATATCTATTTTTATATCTATCTACACACATCTGTGTGTGTGTGTTTATTTCCTTTGCAATATTCGCAAGCACTACATATCTATAGTCATATCTATCTAGACATGTCTATATATGTGTGTGTATGCATTTCCCTCTGTAATATTTACAAGCCCTATATATCTATATTCATATATATCTATATATCTAGACACCTCTATATATATACATATTTATATCTATATAGGATTTACAAATACTTGTAAACACGTGAGGGGAAAATTCATATATAAAAATAATGTATACATATAAATACAGATATACAGGTACATGGAAATCTCTAGAGATCTTTTTGTATATAGGATTTGCAAAGACCTGCGTACAAATGAGGGAAAAGTTTGGTTGCCCTTCTCTGGACAGGTTCTAGCTTGTTGTCAATATCCCTTATTGAATTGTGGTGCCCAGAACTGGACACAATATTCGAGATGAGGTCTGACCTTTGCTGTCCCAAACTCCATGCCTTATCCAGGAATATATTAATTCTAACCAGACTGGCCAACTTACCTGTATTTTATGAAAAGATAAAGAAATCTGGCACAGAGGCCACTATTGATATTGCTATAGCATCTTAATGTTGATCTATTCACTGAAGCCCAAGGCAGTTGTTTTCTAAAATGATTGTCAAATTCAAGCTGAGCTTTAAAGAATATATATTTTAGAAATTGTTTTTATAAGTTGGCCGCATTCTTGTGTAGGTTTGTAGTACAACTTGATGAATAAACCTGAGGAAAAGTTTTGGTACATGATAGAGCTACCTAGCATAACACACAAATGATGAACTCTTACATTAATAAAAAACAATTCACAAAAGCAAAACATACAAATTACAACAAGCATATTCCATCTCATTTTCTCTTACGATGTATTTATACATAGCTCCCATTTTGAGAAGTGATTGACACTGTGTCCGTGAGTCATGCCCCAATACTCAAACATCTTTACTATTTAATAAGCATGGTCTGTGTCAAACTGCATTTTTTTTAGCATGGTATGTTTTTCTTGTATGTTTTCCATCTAATCCACTCTACCATTTCTGTTTTCAAACTTCATCTCAACCACAGGTAGATTGCTTTAAGTAAAAAAGTACTGGCAGGTCTAGTTTTGAAATGAGCAGTCTGAGGGATGGAGAAAAAACCATTTGGCAGAGACCAATTTTAAATCCCACACTGTCTGAACTTCTAAGTCTTTCTCAATTCCCCAGTTCATCCTCAACTTATATATCTTACTCACAATTTCTCCACCATATTTTTTTTTTTAAAAGGACATCAACAAAACCGATTTGTTTTACTAAGCTGTGAAAAAGGATTGCTGCATGGAACAAGTAAACTTTGGAAGTGAACTTTTGAGGTATGAGTCTTTTCAATCTTTGTTCTGAAAACAGATGCTTGTCCACTGTGCTGGGGAGGAAAGTAGGAGGGGAAAACAATATTTAATTATCAGAAAAATAGTTGGAGAGACTCAGGCTATGAAGGGAAATATCAACTGCCTTTCACCTTAATTTTGTGAGAGGAGGCTTCTATACTGTCACTTTCTGGGTGGAAAGATGCTCTGCACATGTTAAGAGGCATTTTAGTTGCATCTTTCTTGGCGTAATTTGTTGGTCCCTACAAAAAAGAAACTTAGTTCTAATGTGAACAACTTTCACTTATAGGGTTAGCAAATACATTTTGATCACCATGCGCATATCACTAAAAGAGAGCTGCTTTTAGATAAGGAGAAAAATATGTGAACTCACCCTTCAACTACTGTTGTCACTGCTGTACCTGTTCCACGGACAGAAGATCTGAGCGTCCAAAGTTGTCATTCTGGCTGTGTTTCCTCAGCAAGTTCACTAAAGAAAATGCACATAAAGAATTCAGATGTAAAGAAAAAGAGACACCACCATACTTTGAGTCAGCAAATCAAGTGTCACACATCCTATATTTTTTTCTGCCTACATTCACAACCTTTCTCCCTGCTGATACTCATTTTGTTTGTTCTGGCCCAGCTCTCCAATCTGTTAAGGTGATTTTGAATTCTGGTCCTATTATTTAAGTATTAGCTAACTCCTGAATTGGCTTAATCTAGATTTGATAAGGATCCCCTCAATTCCATAATCAAAGTTAATGATAAAGATGTTGAAAGCACTGAGCAAGAATTTTGAAGGCTTTACTGAAATCAAGATAAGCTACAGCCACAACATTAGCTTCATCTATAACAGTGGCTCTCAATCTGATCTGTGGGATATTTACAGATCTCATATACCTATTGTCTTCTACAGAGATTGCTAATAATACCAGTTATATTATTTCACTAGTATCCTCTAATCCAGTGGTTCTTAACATCTGGGTTCCCAGTTGTTTTGATCTACAACTCCCAGAAATCCCAGCCAGTTTACCAGCTGGGAGTTGAAGGCCAAAACATCTGGAAGCCCACAGGTTGAGAACCACTGGTCTGTAGTGTTCCCTATAAAAAGCTCATGAGTACTATCCAACCCCCGATGACATTGTACCCTACAACTAAATGTTTAAAAAATGCCACGAGATTCAAACATACATACATTCAAAAGAAGAACTAACATTTCTGAAAATGTTTCCATATACAGCACTTAAAATGCTAATAAACCATCTATTACGGCACATATTTGTGCTTTCAAGCATCAGAGGTATGGGAGGATGACCATATTATTTGCAGTTCTTTGCAGAAGTGCATCCCTTTGGCTTGTCCATGTTTTGCTGTGTTAAAACCTGGAAGTGAAATGGATTTAACTTACATAATTACCATCTGAAGTATACAAGATACTTCAAAGCTGCGAAGATAGAAAGTATTTTTTACAATAGCACAAAAGTTAAATAAACAAAATCAATTTTGGCATAAACTTTGTCTCTTTATTCTCTGTACTTCAGTAGAACAAAGCTGTAGGGTGTGGCCTGTAAGAAGTTTTTTTTGTGCACCGTTGGAAATATGTTGATGTTGAGGATTTTTTCTGCATCACAGGTTTTTTAAGTGGCATAGTTCCTTAATGAAGCTTAAACTTGAAACATTAATAGACAAGTGTGACATCTCAGTCCAGGGCTGGGAATCATGTGATCCACCAGATGCTTTTGAACTGTAAGTCTCATCAGCCAAAGCCAGTATAGGAAATAGCAAGAATGCTAGGAAATATAGTACATTATCTTCATTGATGCATGCTCCCCAGACCAGTCCTAAACTTGTTCAGCATGTAGTGACATATCAAAAGAAATCTTTAGATTTTCATTGCTTTCTTTATTATGGAACGCTAGTATTCCAGAACTGGAATTTAAGAACTTTATGTCATATGGTTGAAATGCTATCTGTAAGGTAAGCCCTATGTAATGTAACAGCATTTTGGATTTGCATTCTATAGTACAGACATTGTGTGACAACTGGGCAAGAGAGGAATTAGTCACTCCTAAACTCTAGCAGCTTCAAGTTACTGCCTCAGCAAGAATGCACTGACGTACTGAAGAGATAACATTGGAGGAAACACAATACTTCCTCATGTATATGCATCCATTAAAACAGGGTTGTAAATAGGTACTTACCAGGTCACTCAAGGTGAGTGAGGGCACATTTTGAAACAATGACAATTATGATAGCTTCAATTTCATGTGCATCTGTCACTACTCACTGTAACGAAGCTGAAACCTTGGCATACACAAAAACTTATGTTCCCACAGTTCTTTGACATCAAAAAGTGAGTAAGAAATGATGCCAAAATAACTGCAAGTGCCTAACCTCAGGTTATATTTTATGCTCTTGCAGTTCTCATTTGATTACGAGTACATATGCATGATGTTACCAGTTGATTGCAGCCCGCATGATAATGTTTGTGCTATCGCCAATATCCAAACTAGACCCATCTCCAGACAGCTTTGCAAGAAAGCTTTTGTAAACTGGAAAATTCAGGGAGATCCAATACTGCACATCTAAAAGAACAGCAGAATTGGGAGGGGATGACATTCTCCCCACTACTTCTGCACATTAGCTTCCCCTACCCTGGAAATTGATAATATTATAATGTAATACAATATAATAACAATAACAATAATAATAATTCAATATTATAATTATATATTTTATATTACATGTAATATTACTAATAATATTACAGTATAATGGTATAGAACAATATAGTAATATATAATACTAATTTTGTGCTATGGTAATAATATATTGTATTTACATATTACTTGTAAGCTGCTCTGAGTCCCCTTTGGGGTGAGAAGGGCGGCATATAAATGTCGCAAATAAATAAATAAAAGCCAAGAAATCCCCCAGAAACAGTTTTTGGATGACATGGAGAGCTGCAGGAAAGAAGGAAAGAGACAGTTTCCATCCAGTGAGAGTTAGTATCTGGATCATAGATCTAGGCCTTGGGTCTCTTTCTGAGAAGCCATTTAATGCACTAGTAACATTCAAAGAGCCAACTGCAAGGCTGCATTAAGGATGCATGATTTCGCACTTAACCCTAAAAGAGATGCAGATTTTATCATGAAGCCCCAGAATATGACTAGTACAGGCTGCTCTTTAAAAATAAGCCATCCACAGACTTCTTAACTAGAAAAAGTCAATGATGGAATTATTATTCTTTGAAATCACCCATAGCAATTTCACTTGAAGCCTAAAACAAGATGTTTTTAGTATTTCTAGATGTGCTAAAAGGAGTATTGATTTAAGTAGAAGATAGAACCAGAGCGATGCAAACAGAGTTGTCTGCACACCCTGTTGGAGTAATAAATCGTACACACTTTTAATCATTTGCTTTCAAGTCGACTTTTGACTTCTATGATATGAAAGACCAATAACATCTTATACACTGAAGCCCATGAGATCCCACATCCCATGAAATTGAACTATGAGATAGCGAACACTGTCCGTCAATGAGGAGAAATTGGTTTGTATTGGTTTTATGGTTATAATGTAAGAATTGTTGTTTAATTGTTAATTGATGTTATGGTTTTTATTGCTGTTATGTGGTGCGGGCATCGAATTGTGCCTTGCTTTTGTAAGCTGCCCTGAGTCCCCTTCAGGGTGAGAAGGGCAGGGTAGAAGCAACCGAAATAAATAATAAATAAATGAAAGAGGGAAAGAATGACTAAGTGGGTAAAGTTCTACAGTCTCCATTCCATGGAATATTACAATTTGTCTTCTTGTCAACAAATACTTTACCATAATAACAAGCTGTGCCAAATACTGTCAATGTTAAAATTATTAACACTATTTAAAATATTTTAAAACCCTTGTTAATTTCATCAAACAGCTCTGAACTCAAGTGTGGTATCGCTCTTTAAAATGATGTGCTTTTCTGAGCAGAGATGGAAGAAAATAAACTCAGAAGAAAATAAACTAGAGGAGGGTTAGTTCTGTAAATACCACTCACTGTCTGCTAAAAAGACAAAATGGGTCCAAGAGCAAATCATGCCGGAACCATTGCTAAAAGATGAGATGATGCTAAACTAAGACTACCATACTTTGTGCATATCATTGAAAAGGATTATTCATTTTTTAAAAAGCAATAATGACTAGGAAAAGAGAAAGATCACATTACAGGTTGATTGACTCAATCAATGAAACCATGATCTTGAGTTTGCAAGACTTAAGTTTGATAACAGTGTGACTTGAGAGGTCTCTCATTCATGTTGCTGCTGCTGCTGCTGCTGCTATTGTTGTTGCTGCTGCTGTTGTTGTGTACCTTCATTACGTTTCCACCTTATGATGACTCTAAAGTAAACTTATTATTGTTTTTCTTAAGGAAATTTATTCCAAGTGTCATTGCGTTTTTCTGAGGGTAAGAAAATGTGACTCCCCAAGGTCACCCAGTGAATTTCCATGTACAAATAGGGAGCTAATGAGTCATAGTATAGTGCTCAAACCACTACACCACACTGACTCTCCTCTTACTCACAGGGTCACCATAAGTGAAAGCTGATTTGAGAGCAATTACCAACAACATGCTCCCCCCATGAATTCATTCATGCTGAGGTCTCAGGTTATAATTCAGAATTTAATAGTTCATGAGAAGCTATTTACTACAGATATCTCTTTATTTACAAGTATTTGCTTGATGCTTGATGCTTGTAACTGTTTGGGTCAAAGTGCATGAGGCATTTGCCATACACTTCTGTCATTGATCAAAAAATAGCATGTGGGTTTGGAAGAATGCCAGATCAGGAGCATGCCTTGTAGGTGGGGTGTCAGCTCTTGCCTCTGCTGATGTGTGAATTCAAATTGCTATTTGCAATGAAAGCAAATTCATCAAGGCATACCTTCCCCTGTTTTAGTTCAGCCTCAAAAGAAAAGAAAAGACACTAGAAAATGAAATTAAATTTCTATGAAAACAAAGAAAAGGAGAGTTAGGCATTATCACTGCTCACAAATGAAAAGCTTTTTCTTATGTATCTTCAAATATTTTCCATCTTATGAAAAGCTTATCCTAGGGTTTTCTTGGCAAGATCTGTTCAGAGGTGGTTAATTTTTGTCTTCCCTTGAAGCTGAGAAAATGTGACTTGCCCATGGTCACTCTATGATGCTTTTAGAACTCTAAGAGACTTTTGAAAAACTCTATTCACACATACAGAAGCTAGATTAAAGGTGCTCTATCACATCTGATTTCCCATTATACTCAAGGCTTTGGGAAATGACTTTGGCATCTCACCAGACAATTAACGAATTAGCCCCAGCTACCCTAGAGACTCTGGGCTCTACCATGTCCCACTAGGATGATGAATGAAACAAGAGATGAAAGGATGAAATAAGAGCTTTGCATAAACAAATGAGGGATAAGAAAATAAATTATTTCTATTTACGGTAGCGCTCAGCACACAATATACCAAAGCTACCATGAAATGAAGGGCATGTCTTTATTGCTGTCCGAACAGAACCTTTGAATTTCTGGAAGCCACAAAATGAACAACAAAAGTATAAGAAGTTAAAATGTAAACGAGACACTCAGCAAAAATAAATCTTTTAGCACAAGTTACTGCCAAGCTAGTCATATATCCAAAGCAGGTTAAGATAAGTGTCTAATATATCAAAATGCTGTAAGGGGGCGGGGAACATTATTTTTCTGATTTTACTCTTTCAAAATCTTACATTGTTAAACTATTATTCAATGTTGCCTACACTCAAAAGGCCCCACACACCTCTTCCTCAAAGGTTACATAAATTCCTTAGACTATGGATTCCCAAACCAAGGCCTGCAGACCAGATGCAACCCTCCAAGGTCCTTTACCTGGCTCCTGCCCTAAACATTAGACTGAGGGTCACCATAAGTCTGAAATGACTTGAAGGCACACAACAACAACAACAACAACAACAACAACAAAAACAATAATCCTAATTAACTTGACTATCTCATCAGCCATAAGCAGGCCCACACTTTCCATTAAAATGATAAGTTTATGTTTATTTAAATTGGTTTTTTCCCCAAACTACTGTATAGTCCAGTTCTGAGGGACCATGAACTAGCCCTCTATTTTAAAGGTTTGAGGACCCCTGCCTAAGACTGACATTCTTTGTGGAAGAAGCTAGAAAGATACCTAATGTCTAAAAAGAGCTTTACCTGACAATCCTTCATTGAGCAGATGGTTGGACTAGATCAGTGGTTCCCAACATTTGGACTTCAGCTCCCACAATTCCTAACAGCTGCTAAACTGATTGGGATTTCTGGGAGCTGTAATCCAAAACACTAAATGTTGGGAACCACTGGACTATATGTTTAACGAAATCCCTTCCAACTCTACAATTCTTTGTCTCTTTGAGTTATACAATTAACTGGGATCTGGTGATAGCAACTAGTGTAGATAGCTTTGAATTAAAAAGTTAAGGAATTTATTCCCAAAAAAGGATGTATCCATAAGTGTCACAACACAATACAGGTAAATTCTACTGGAATATCAACTACAGGGACCAATATAAATATATCTTCTTGCCACTGTCTGAAACAGAATGCTTAACTAGATAGAGTCTTAAATTGATTAGAAAAATACTTGTGATATTATAAAGGAAATTATGGCCAAAGATGCATTTTAAAAAAGGGAGGGAGGGTGGATTTCACAACCTGTTTTGGATCTCCAATTCCCAGAAGCCCTAACCAGCTTGTCCAATGGTCAGGAATTCTAGGAGCTGAAGTCCAAACCAGCTGAAGGGCCACAGGCTATGAAGGTCTGGCCTTCAGTTCTATGCATTCTTCTCCATCCAAAGTAGCTGGATGACTAGGAAGAAGACTGACAACATCTGGATTTCACAGCTTGTCTTGCGTGAGTCTGAATTTTTTCTTCACATGCTTTTCCAAGTGATCAACAATACATAATTTGGTTTGTTAATTCAAAACACCACACAAACTTACTAACATTCATCCAGGCTTTTTCATTTAAATAATTAAAGCGCAACAAATCAGGAGTGCCTTACCAATGTAGGCATTCAAGTTTAAAGTTGCAAGAGCTGTATAGCATATATTGTGTAAATATGTTAGTGAAAATATGTACTCCTTTGCTACAGCTGGTATGAAATGCAACATTTCCTGTATTACAATGTCCAAGATACAAACAATTCTGCAAGGTTAATGTTGCAATATTCTACATTTCCTTTCCAACTAGAGTATGAATACTTTGACAATTAGGATAAGGGACATGAAGAAGTTATATTTCAAGACACTATATATTACTGAAAGACTATTTGAGTGAGCCTTTGCATTCTTACAGTCAGGATTTCATCAGAATGTAAAGAATTCTGCTAACGATTTCAAGCAGCATAAATTGTGTTCAAAGAATCTATAACCTTCACTTAACCTGTTGGGCTAAAGTCACGACAATGTTGCATAAGCTTCCACCTCAGGGTAATACCTGATCTATTGTGTGCATTTCTACATTGGACTATTAAGATATTACCAACATGCTGTTAAGTCTCAATGAATGGCAACACGAGGTGTTTCACCTTTATTCTGAGTTATTCTCTTGAAAACCTTGACAGCTGAAATGCTACCAATTGACAAGTGAACATTTGCCTGTGTCTATAATGTGAGACAGGTAAATGTTTACCTGTCAGCTAAAGGTGCCATAAATAACTGCTTGTGTCTTGAAGAGGACATGGCAAACATTTCATAAAGAGGTAACAGGCATCTTTAGATAGTACACATATTTAGAAGACTAAGTTGTTTTTATGAATCAAAACATTAAACTGATTCTCATGTAATTATTACAATTCACTTATTTGTAAGCTAACACATACACTGATGGATAGCTTCTAAATCAGCATGTTCATTCTGTTCTTGATAGTTTCTCACCCCCAGGCCTCTGCTAAAGAGGAAACTGGAGAAAATAAAAGTAAAATTAAGAATATGGCAACAAGTAAAAATCACTTACTTCCACATCAACATGATCGGGTCAAGGACTATGCCTCATTGCAATATGGTGAGTGAAGCCCAAATTACTTTCTAAATCTAAATCTATATAATTTCAGCAGGTTCAGATCAAGTGCTTCAACACCACCTATTCTAATTAATGAACAAATGAAGCACATCAAAAGCAATGTCCTAATTTCTAATGTTATCACATTAGCTCTGTTTTCAAAAATGGGAGTATCTGAACTCAGATTTCACAATCAATTTTACACCTATTTTAGTTCAAGAAGTGGTTACATTAGGAATTTTTCAGGTGATACATAGCATTTCCACACCGTACTGTACTTTTACAGTTGCATACTTCCTCTGCTACTCAACCCCAAGCTTATATCAGTTATCATCCAAAGGGATAGAGGGGTAGCCTTGAATGAAAATAGAAGGTCTAGTTCAAGCTCTCTGCCTTAAATAACCACAAAGCACTGACATTTTGGATTCTAGTTGTTAATGGAGGTGGATGCACTGAGCTGACCTGAGTTAAACTATTAACTCCAGTCTCAGCTAACACCAGACAAGGATGGGAGACTTGCCACCTCAAAGCAGAAGCTTTGCCAGTTACCTATGAGCATTGGTTACCCGTGAACACATTCTGTAAAAAAGCAGAGTGAACTGGAAAAATATAAGGTGGATTGGAAAATGACAGTTGATTCAACTATCAGCACTGAAATAACCAAGTGTTAAATGAAGTCCTTGTAGCTTTACATCAATATCTCCACTACACCTTATAATTCCATAGGCTCATATACTCGGGAAAATGCTTTCTGGAACCAGTTGATTATCCCTATCCAGAAATCCAAAATGATCCCGAAATCCAAGACTGTCTACCTGGGTTTCAGTGATACTGACAAGATTTCTTTCTGATGGTACAATGTACACAAATCTTGTTTCATGCACAAAATAATTACAAATATTTTGTATAGGCTTCATACTCACTTTATGAATGAGGTATATATGAAAATTATCATATATATTCATGTATATGTCTAGAAATTTTAATTAAAAAACCAATCCAAAAAACCTGGGTTGATTTATCCACAAGTCCATGTGACTACTATATCTTAACTCTGATAAAAAAGGAACCATCCCATTCTATTAGAAGAGTAGCAAAACGTAAGAGCTTAGTCTATCCTGTGAGAACCCCTTCTACTCTCTCCATTGTTATGCTGCTTCTGGTCTTGTTTGGATGCCTGGAAAAACATTGGAAGCACTGGCCCTGCACTGGTGCTTCCCCTTCTTTTCATAACGGTCCTCGACTTATCCATGGGTCATATCAAAATCCATTAATTGTCTTCAACTTTTGCATTAGTCAACTTATACAAAAATATATGTGGTAAATTCATTTCACATTTAGACTTCGGTCTCACCTCTCATTCACATATAGGCAAATATTCCAAGCTTCCAAAAAAAATCCAGAATCCAAACAATTTTTGATCCCAAGCATTTTGGATAAAACTGCCCTGGAATTTCTGGGTCCTCTAGTATGACTCTGTGATCAACCTTTCGTTGACCAAGCGAATAATCTTGGAAGGCATAGAGAACACAGATTAATCTGTGAAAGTTAATCCACGAAAGTGATAGATAGATGGCCCCAAAGAAAAACAGGGATGAGGTGAATATACATCTTCCTTGGGTGGTCACAAATAAAGATGTTTGTTAGTTCTAACAAACATCTTTATTTGTGACCACCCAAGGAAGATGTATATTCACCTCATCCCTGTTTTTCTTTGGGGCCATCTATCTATCACTTTCGTGGATTAACTTTCACAGATTAATCTGTGTTCTCTATGCCTTCCAAGACTAAAATTCTAAGGAAATTGTGAGATGTATTTTGCAAGTCATTCCTGATTCTTTGACTGTTTTTGGTGTTTGAAGGTCTGGGGGGGGGGGGTGTTTCTTTTGAGACATGTGCTCTCTCTCTGAGCACATGGATTGGGGTGCTTCTGCTCAATCACTGACTTGCCTGGCAGTGGAGCTAGCAGTCACTAGCTCTATGTAGCTCCTTCCAAGGTTTTTGGAGTTCAGTTGCTGAGGGCCAACAGAACACATTCATATCAATAAGAATTATAACAGTCTAAAAAGAGTGAATAAAATAACTACAGGGATGGAGGAAGAAATATCTATCATTGTCTTGCCGCAATGCCTGTCTTGTTGCCAAAAAAACACACTGACTATACTTGCAGCAAGTGGAAACTTGTGGCTCTAATGGAAGGAAAGGTCAACACACTCCAGCTACATGTTGAGACTCTTCAACACATCCGAGAACACAAAGACATCCTGGATAGAACAGAAGGCAAACTGATCTTACAGAACCAACAAGAAGAAAATGGCCATGAAAATAAAGAAGGCTTTCAGGCTGAAGGAGCTCCCTGGGGAACAGCCACCATGAGAAACAGACCATGAACCAGGGATTCGAAACTGCTACAACTAAGCAATCACTTCCCACATCTTCTGGAGGATAATAGTGTTGACAAGGTGCAAACAGGAAATCAGCAGTAAGAGATGCTGCAAGTCAAAGAAGGACCCAATCCAACCACCAGGTATAGCAAGGAGAAAGGTGTTTGTGGTAGGGGATTCGCTGCTCAGGATTTGCTTCCTGGATCCTATGTAGATCCCAAAATCAGTAGATGCTCAAGTCCATTATATACAGTTGTGTAGCAAAATGGTGTCTCTTATATGTAAAATGGCAAAATCAAGGTTCACTTTTGGGAATTTATTTGGGAAACATGTTGAAGCTGTGGATAGTTAGATCCATGGTTATGGGGGCCAACTGTATGGATTTCCTCAGTAGAAAAGGAAAAGTTTCTCCTGAGGTTCATCCTGTATAAGAAGTAACTCTTCTTCCTTCCCAGTAAGAGATATCAAAATCTCTCTACAGGCTATTACTTTTCAAATCCTCATCACTGGAGGAAATGAACACCATCAGAGATATCACTCTAAAGTCTGACCCCATTCCTGATATTCTTTACCTTCACCTAAAGCCACAACAGGTGACCTTGTTGTTTGTTGTTGTTGTTGTTGTTGCTGCTGTTGTGTGCCTTCAAGTCATTTCTGACTTAAGGTGAACATATCAGAGGTTTTCTTGTCACTACCTCTCTCCTTCACACAAGCTAGAAAATCACAATCTAAGGGAAAATAGCAGAAAGAATAAGCAGCTGGGTTGTCTCTCCTTGACTCAAATTCTGTCACAATACCATGAAGAGGGACCTCGAAAGAAGAGCCGAAAAGGAAAACAGCAATTGAGGATGAACACTATGTTGCTTTCCAATTTGGCAGCTTCTATTGTTCAGGCATTGGTAATGGGGGAGGCCCTTTTCTCCCTACCAAACCAGCTCTGATTCTGTCAGATCCATGAGAGTCAAGAATAAAATCCTCCTTAGTCCAGCCTTATCCTCACTTAGCCCCATGCGTGTCTGTGTGTTTTTTAAAGCTGCTATGGAAGCAAACAGGAAGTGCAGGGAAATTGTTTGTAGCTTGAAGTAGGGGATGGCCCTAAGGCAAGCCTGAAAGAACATTTCCTCTTTCAATACAAGTTACACACAAGATATGTTCTGTAGGATTGTTCCTAAGTTGAATTTGTATGTAAAGCGGAACAGGTATATTTTTTAAGTGTAAGTTAATATACATACATACATAATACATGCAAGCTTTGGGTAGCATAGGGTCAACACCCCTATTGTTTTTGTTTTGTTGTCTGTGTCCCTGTTCAAAGATTTCCCCTCTCTTTCTGTCCCTGTGATCATTGGATTTTGAAAAATGTGGCTTGTTGTGGAAAAAAAGGATTGGAGATAAATCTTTAAAACTTCCATAGCAGCTTTAAAAAACACATTTTCCCGATGATAACTCTTCCAGGAGTGAATTTCCTTTCCTAGGAGATTTCTCTCACTTCCTGTTGTCTCACCTCTGCTCTTTTAAGTATGAGTTGTTTGTAATGTGAGGGCTGCCTGTACCTTATGCTCTCTATTCTTCAGGTTAAAGGCAGTAGTATTGAGTCTGATGTGGAACTTGAGACAAAATTCATTAAAAAATTAAGAAATATGTTTTATTTAGTGTACAAACTTACTTTCACGAAGCTTTAGTAGCTTTATTACTGATTGAGGGATGGAGATTTGAAGTCAAGATTAATTTTATCAGTCTCAATGGGTTAAAACCTGTTCCACACATTTAGCAACTTGCTTTAAAAATCCTGTCTTCTGATCTACATAGTATGAATCTTAAGTACCCTATTTATTATTTCACCTCCCTCTTGAAATTAAAATAATGCTAACTAGAGCCAGCATGTTGTTTTTTACAAGTGTACTGGTTCCAATCTTTAAATAGCTGCTGCTATGCAAGTGTTCTTTGTTAGTACAAAAACTAAGCTGCATCTGTAAAAAGAATGGCTCAAAATATGTTGAACTCAGAAAAAGTACAGAAACTAGTGGAAAAATTTTGTTTCTAGAGTAATTCAGTGCACAATTTCATCAGAGGCCAGTACAGTAGATGTGGATCAAGAAGACCTGTGTTGAAACCATAATGCTTAGTCTGTGACTTCATGCAAGTCATTTGTTTTCCATCTTATTGTACCCCATAAGGTTGAAATGAGAAAGAACATTATGACATAGGATACTGCAATATCAGTGAGATACCATGATATGATATTGCACCATGGAGGAAAGGTGGAATACAACCACGATAAGTAAATTCACACACTACTTTGTTTACATTTGCCTTGGGCTATCACTGTAACTGTACAAGAGGAAACCTTAGGTTCCATCGTGAATTACTGCAATAGGCATCCTGGAGTTCAAATGTCTGATGAACACGTAACCAATTGCATCATTTAAAATGTCAACACTCTTGTATTTTAAAGCAAAATTTCCAAAGAGTTTCTAGTACATTCTAGTTTCTGTGCTAGTACAAGGAAATACTTTTATCAGATCCATGACTAAATCGTATTTCCTTTGTGTATCAGTCCAAAAGTATAACATTAATTTCAAGGCATGATGGATCATGATGAAGTATGGAACCTTCTCAGTTATACTGAGCTGTTAGGTAGAAACCAAAAGGAACTGAAATCTGACAAAGAAGTCAAAAATACTTTTTTTTACTCAGTGGAAAGTACACCGTAATTATCGAACTCTTCCTACTGCATATTTGGGGCTTAAAAATATTATATTCATCTTTTAAACAATAAATGTGAATAGACATGAATGAGAAGTTACTCAGCTTGATCCTGCACTAGAAATGAACACCATACAAAATCTCTTTTTTAAAAAAGTGACTAAGTGTAAAAGTATGAATTTAAAGAATGGGTTTTACTATCCATATGTTTATCATCTGCTTTCTTAAAATAATAGACATTTGTAATTCTAGATCACATGTGTCAAACTCAAGGTCCACAGGCCATATCTGCCCCCACCCCCACATCAATTTATGTGGCCATTGAGGCTTTCAATGCCAGGACAACAGAGTTACATTTAACCAGTGGTTCTCAACATGTGAGTCCCCAGGTGTTTTGGCTTACAACTCCCAGAAATCCTAGTCAGTTTACCAACTGTTAGGATTTCTGGGAGTTGAGGGCCAAAACATCTGGGGACCCACAGGTTGAGAACCACTGATTTATACAGTCTTAGAATGACATTTATAAGGCACTTTGAAGGCAACCATAAGGCAGATGTGGCCCTTGTTGAAAATGAGTCTAGATATTTACTGCTACTCCATTTGTACTAATAAAAATCCATTAAATCAGGCAATAACCGTTCCATTAAAAATAATACATCTGTATTGGTTTTCAAAGAACTATACTTGGGGGAATAAACATCTAGATTAGCTAAACATTCACACCCTGATTTCACTAGTCCACTTTTGTAAACATGTTATAAATAGACTGGGGATTATATTTCAGAGCAGTAAAACACATGGTGATTTAAAACTGTAATTTTCACTTTTATCCCAGTCCACAACAATAAAACCGAAGACCTCTAATTTAAATTTAAAGAGTTTGGTGATAGGAGAGGAGCAAACTTTGAAAATTAAAAATAACAACCTATGTGAAGAGTTGATGAAAAGCCATATTAAGATTTTCATAAAATAATAATCCCTTTGAAAGCTAAAAATCTAGACACATTTACTCAGGAGTAAGTCCCACAATCCTCAGATTGTTTTTGCATACACAAGCATAGGGTTGGGTTGCAGAGATACCAACCATTTCCCTTAAGCTCTTGTTTTCTAACCTTGCCTTTTCTTCAGAGTAAAAGAGCCATTTATTGGGAGAGAGCATAAGAAGTGTATACTTTCTCTTCAACCTCCTTGCTTCCTCTGTAATCCAACTGTTTCCTCAATTACCACTCCGGTTTTGGGGAAAGTTATAGAGAGCCATATTGGCTAACATATTTTATTCCACATAATGAAATAGATATTTTTGTGGTAGAAATGCTTGAAAAGAAACTTCTTGGAAATGAACAGATTCACACATACTTTATTCTGAATTTCATTGCTCCTTAGACTTTTACATCTATTTTGTTGTTGTGTGTCTTGAAGTCACCTCTGACTTGAAAGGCAATCCCAGCACAGGGTTTTCTTGGTGAGTTTTGTTCAGAGGGAGCTTGAGCCTTTGTCTTCCACTGAGGCTGAAAGAGTGCAACTTGTCTAAGATCACCCAGTGGGTTTCCATGGCTGAGTGGACATTCGGCCTCTACTCAATCCACTACACGAATCCTAAATTATATGACACCCATAAAAAAAACCCACTGTTGATCACTCTGCTGCTGCAGAATGGATATGTAATGCAATAAATAGGGGGGAAATTAAGAATGGATAGAGACATAAATAATATGATCATAAAGAACAAGGCACAGTCTATGTTTTCAAAATATTTTGAAAAGGAATTGTGAACTTTAGTGCTGATCCACTGATGAAACCTGTCTACTTTATTCTCACACATCCAACTCCACTGTTCATTTATACACACCTAATAACATTCGAGCTCATCCCACCTGACATCATTATTCTAAAGGCACTGACAAGCCTTTTCCCACACAACCAGGCCCTAACAGTTAGTATGCACTGCTGTTCCTGCTTAAACATATTAATACTCGTATCTGAGAGCACCAACACTATAGAAATTATACAGTTTGACACCACATTCATTATCATGGCTCAATGGCCTTATCTGCCAAAGGATGCCGCTGCTTCTCCAAAGTACAAACTCCAGAATGCCATGGCATTGAGCCATGACATTTAAAGCGGGGTTAAACTGCATTAATTCTACAGTCTAGATGCACCCTCTAACA
Organism: Anolis sagrei ordinatus; assembly: GCF_025583915.1. Lineage (NCBI taxonomy): Eukaryota > Metazoa > Chordata > Lepidosauria > Squamata > Anolidae > Anolis > Anolis sagrei. The sequence continues at coordinate 13,501,420 of NW_026845477.1, read as the reverse complement.
AACTAATTTGCTGAGCTGCAGACTGCCAAGTACAATGGAATTGTGGCCCTTTAACTGGTATCTACAGCCAAAGAGACTTTTTATAGTTACTACTTCACCTGTGAGTTATCAGCTTTGGCCACCATAAATTTTAGAGGGCAGAGGGAGCTTTAACGTAACTAGATAACATACCTACGCAATAGACATACCTATAGTCTGATGATCCAGCTTTTCCCTCTTTATGATCTTCTACGGCATTTTTTTTTTAAAAAAACCCACATGCATCAGTATACTGTCAAACTAGCTCAATTACTTAGAGCTGATAAAATTACACTTCAAGCTTCCAAGTAATAAAAACCCACTCTGGATCAATTTCTCACGTCAGAAAACAACTTCTTCAGATCACTATCTATGCAGATAAACATGTTTAAGAAAAAGCAGGTACAAGTAAATAATGTTGCTCAGAACACTTGTTATGAGACCCTATGTTACATATTTCGTAGCTCTGCTTTACTGTTTATTAATTGTTTTTAACTGTTAATTGTTTTTAACTGTTTTATGATGTTTTTGAGCATTGAATTTTGCTATTGTTAACCGCCCGAGGGCTGAGAAGAGCGGTATACAGATATAGTAAATAATAATATCAACTGGCCACTAAAGGGTGGTCTTATCAGATTCTCCTCAAGTGCTAGCCTTTCTTTAGCCCAGCAGAGTGGGGAGGATATTCCAGAGGGCTGCATTTTACTGATTCCAGTCCTTGGCATTATAATCCATTGCTCTTCTCTATGATAAAAGTATATCTATTCCATAACTTTCTCCTTTAATCAAATTGCCAGTGAAGGATGAGGTCTCTCAGAACTGGAGCCTGAAGAGGCAGTGTGCATAAATAATTGAAAGAGAGAAACCGTCAGGTTTCAAAACGCTTTAAAAAGCATTCTTCGCTATGTGTATTGACATTTTCAATAAGCCAGACACATTCTTCTGTCTACTGGTAATATTTTTCACATTATTTGGTAGAGAAAGTTTGCTAAGTTTTCCCAGAATTGTTCAGTGCTTTATTACCTGCCTTTAAATGGCAAACCTTTCACAGAGTTTTCGCAACAAGATTTGTTCAGAAGGCATTTGTTATTGCCTTTCTCAAAGGCTGAGAAAGTGCAGCCTACCCAAAATCACTCTATAATTTTCCAAGGATGAATGAGGACTTCGAACTCTAACCCGCCAATGTCATGGTCCAACACTCAAATCACAACACCACAGTTTCTCAAAGTACTTTGTGGTGAGTGATAACAAGACATCCATCACCTCAACATCTCTATCTCGAATGTCTGTCATAAACATCAGCCTTCTATCTTTCTACTTAAACTCTTAGCACTCCTTGCAGAAACATCCACATATGAACATTTCCTATTCAATTATATTATTCTTGAATAGATATATTAACACCTCCCTAGCACACCACACACACAAGTGGATATTAGTGCTACGAAACAGATAGACTACAATACAAGAGAAAGCAGAATCCCTTTATTTGAACAAGATATGCATTTACTACTACCTAACTTCAGGTATGTGGCCTAATTCTATTCTAGGATAATATTGGCAAGATGTAATTGAGAAGAGGTTTGTCTTTCTCTTTAGGCTGAGAGAGTGTCATGCACCCAACATCACTGGCCTCCTTGTCCAACAGACAGACTACAATGAACTGGCTCTGCAGTGTGGATTACAGACTACAGAAGAGTTATATTTGCAATTTCTGTTATAGAAAAATCAGTATAAAATATGTCTCTAAATGTATGCGTTCATGTCATTTCCAACTTTTGGTAACCCTAAGTCAAAGACCACGGGATTTGTGTGGCAAAATCTGTTCAAAGAAGCTTGCCTTTACAGTTTCTTTATTTTATTTATTTCCAGTATTTATATATCGCCTTTCTCACCCCTGGGGGAACTCTGAGACTGAGAGTGTGACTTGCCCAAGGTCATCAATGTGTGTCTAGGGCTGTGCGGATCTGAACTCTGATCTCCAAAGTCATAGGCCAATGCTCCAATTATACCACCCTTGTTCTACTAGATAGACTAAATCTTGAAGTGCTTCAAAGTCTGCTTCAGCAAAATGACCAATGATCTTGCATTTTACACCAGCAACAGGAATAATCTTCACCTCTTTTCAGCATTCGAAAAACTATAACACATATATCTATAAATATAAAAGGCAAAATATGTATGTTGGTTTGTACCAGAAAGGCTTGATGGAAGTGAACCAAACTTGGAACATAACCTTCATTATCCAACTTTGGGCCCAGAGATAAGAGAAACAGAAGACGCAAAAGCAGATTGGCTGTTGCTAGGTAACAAAGGGGGGGGAAAGGAAGGAGAAAAAGTGAAAGAAGAAAGAAGGAAGAAGAGTATGAGAGAAGAGAATGAAGAAAGAAAAAGAAGGGTAGAGAAAGAAAAAGGAAAGAAAGAAAAAGGGGGAGACAAAGTCTATGAGGGGAGACAAAGGGAGAAAAGGAAAATTACACTTTTTGTGAATCTATATTCAAGAACCACTGTAGAAACCTTTCCAGTTCCCATTCACTCAATTGAAATTCTACTTAATAAGTAGAGATAAAGGCTGACTTTTCCCCAGAAATAAGTAAAATTCCACTAGTATTAAGTTAAGATAAAGACAAAGGCCAAACTAAGTGTGTCACAGAATAATCTTTTAATGCATTACTGATCATGTCTTTATTAATACATATTAAATCATTCCTCAAACATAGATCCACCAACTATTACGAACTCAGCAGCAAAACATTACATATCCTTTCAATTGTTGCTTTTTTTTGTAAGTAAAAAGTAGCCAAGTATTAAGCAAGGATTTATAATATTCAATTCTGCCTTTTTAAACTTAGGACAATGTTTATATTTCTACAGCTCTTTCAAAGCAGATCACATCTTAGCTTTTGTAGAAAGAGAATTTAGTGCTTATTTTCTATTTCAAATGTTAAAAAGCAGTACTGTATATCTTTGGACATCTAAAATGCATCATTTCCAAAACAATTCATTTTATTACATTCTACAAACCTAAACTTAAACTCATATTCCAATAATTGTAAGCAGTGCTCTCCTTTGAGAGATTTCCTGATGCTGCATTATGATATCATCAATAATGTTTTGCTTAAAACATCCAAAAAAGAATTTTCTCCAAAGTTAGTAATACAGCTGATAGTGACCTAGCAATCATTATTCTTACACAAAGGGGTGCAAGGTAGCTGTTAAATCTTCAAACTGAGCTTTGCTACTATGTGTCAGGTCATAGAAATCTAAAGCAGCTATATTTATCACTCACTGCCATTAAACCAGCCGAAAGGAATTCTTTAATACTTAAAGCCAGACAGCTGATTTACAATTACACCTCTGGCTTGTTTCCACATTCACTAACTGTTGATAAAATGTTGAAAGCATGAAATATGAAGAGGGAGAAGGATGTGGAGGATGGGGGACTGTGCACAAGGCCTCATCAAGCCACAAAAGTAATACTCAGCAACCAACCTGGAATAATTTTCTACTCCAGAAGGTAGATTAGAAAGGGTTACCAGTATTGTGTGTGCACTTGTACTTGCCTCAGGAAAAAAAATAATTCATTTCTTCCTGTCTCTTAAGTGGAGTTTAAATGTGCACCGCCTTATGAAGAACTAAAGCCTTTCCCAACTAGATCCACAGAAAGGTATAAGCAAATTTTATCTCTCTTGTCACATACATATAACAATCTGACTTCTAGGAAAAGTACACTGCAGTACATTAAACTCTGTTGGCCAAAAGAAAAGGAACATTAATTCCTTTTCTTCTATCCTGAATGAAATTCTTAACTCATCAACAGAAGAGTCACTCTACTTTATCCATTACATTATTGGGTCTTCTACTTCCAGAAAAAACTGTTACCCAAAACTATAAAATGGGCCAAAAATCATTAGGCACCCTATGTTTTAATTACTTTTTGAAAATATTTTCCATGTAATGTTATTTAATTTCTTATATATCATGTATATGATGCTATTGTGTTGCAAATTAAACACAAAAAAGGTGTTACTAAATACTGAAATACTTTTTAGCTCATCCTGTATAAGCATATATGCTCCAATTTTCACAAAAAACAATGAATCTTTACTTGATACAGGGGCGCAAACATCCTTGTGTGCAGCAAAAAACATACTGGGATGTATAACAATGGAGAGCACATCATATCTCAAAAATGTGGAGTCAAATCTATACGGTCTTTTTTGCCTTTAAAAATAAAATTATTGTGAAAACACAGTGGGTAGGAGGGTGAGGAGAAAAGGTTGGAAACTCTGCTTCATTACATCTTTCAGAGTATCACCTAAACACAAAGCACAACACAGATGAGCGAGGCAGACTGCTGATTCATGACATGATTATTGTACATAAAGGATGTGTGTGAGTGTCTTTAAGTTGTTTTTAACTTACGGTAACCCCATGAACTCCAGAGTTTTCCTAGGCAAGTGAGACTAAGATGCTTTGCCATTACCCTCCTCTGACGTGTAGCCTGCGGCAGGACTTCTCAGGCTATTGATGTGGAAGGCCAGCAATTAGTTTTTTCTAGTGTTTCAGGGACTAGCAGCACATACTGGTACTTCTTTATATGGGCTACAACCGATTCTTTCTTTCTAGCGACTAAAAACCAGTGATTCCGAGATCAGCATCAGGCCCCATCTCCACTGAAACTTTAATGTACTTCGACACTCCAGCTGCAACACAACAAACTCCAACAAAACAAAGCCCTTAATGTGCATTGCTGTCCTATTGTTTGTGTAATCACCATCTTGGCCTCAAACTGGTTCCAGTATTTCTTGTGTAATCAATAGCATGCACAGCAAAACCATTTTCTTCAACGCTGTTTTGAAACTGCATTCAATGGTCAGTGTAGATGGGGCCTCATTCCAGAAACCAATACTTTGAATAGCACTGGCCTACAGCACCCGGGATTCCTTGGCATTCCTATCCAAGTACTAACTAGGCCTGACCCTGCTTGCCTTCCAAAATCAGACAGAATTGATGCCCCCAGAGTATTTTTGTGCGTACATGCATGCTTTCAAGCCAGTGCAGTGATTTGAATCTTGGACTAACATGCTGGAGACTGTGGTTTGAACCCCCACTCAAGCATGGAACCCCTGCTGGGCGACCTTGGGCAAGTCACATTTTCTCAGCCTCAGGGAATGGCAAAGACTTCCCAAATAAAAGTTCATTTGACTTCAAGCTGCCATAAACAGGAAACAACTTGAAGGCAAACAACACATACATGCCTTCAAGTCGCCTGTCAACTTATAGCCACCACCATGAATTTCATAGAATTTTTTTAAGGCAAGGGATCCTAAGAGGTGGTTCTCCCAGTCTCCTGAATAATCCACAGAGGGATGTTTACTCTAACCAGCCAGTATCTGACTGGCAACAGAAAAGAGTCAACAGCCAAACAGGAAGCCAGAACTGAAAACACACTTAAAGACGTATCTCTACCCAGGTCTTACATCTGACCCAAGTAACCCTTCTTTCTTCTCAGTAAGAGGTGTCAAAATCTGCTTCAACTCCCTACAGGCTATTGCTTTTCAAATCCTCATCACTGGAAGAAATGAATACCATCACACATATCACTCTGGAGTCTGACCCCTTTCCTGATATTCTTTACCTTCACCTAAAGCGACAACATGTGACCTTGTTGTTGTTCTTCTTGTTGTTTCTGATGCTGTTGTGTGCTCTCAAGTCATTTCTGACTTAAAGTGACCATCTCAGGGGTTTTCTTGGCACTACCTCTCCCCTGCATACAAGCTAGAAAATAGCAATCTAAGGGATAATAGCAGAAAGAATGAGCAAGAGAGGAAATTACAGGAGAGAAGATTCTACCTGAACATTAGGAAGAACTTCCTGATCGTAAGTAGTGTTCTGCAGTGGAAGCTCCTTCTCTGGAGGCACTTAAACAGAGGCTGCATGGCCATCTGTTGTGTGTGCTTTGATTATGCTTCTCATAGAATGGCAGGAGGTTGGACTGGATGGCCCATGTGGCCTCTTCCATATCTATTATTCTATGGTTGCAACACAGAAGCTTTTTATTGAACAGACTGGAAATCATTAGCTTCATCATTATAATACTTGAGCAGTGAGGAGAGGAGCATATGAAATAAAATAATTATTATTTTACTGACACAAAAACACAGTATGACACAGCAAATGAGATGTATATGCTGGATTTAATATCACAAAATCACAAGTCGAACACTTCCCAAGTGTTTAGGACTGTGTGATTTTTATTATTATTATTATTATTATTATTATTATTATTATTATTATTATTAGGCAAATAGAGTCTCTTGATTTCAATAAAACAGCCAGAAAAGGAATGATCAGCCATGTGCTGCCTGTTGTGAGACAGTATATTACAGAAATAGAAATGTGAGCAAAATGAGTTGTAGCTTTGCTGGGAATCAAGAGAAGCCAGAGAGAAAACATCGAATCAATTAAAAAGCCACTGAAATAAAGGTAATATACTGTCAGGAGAGAGGGGTAACCAATAAAATGATGATGATTAGCATAATAATAATAATAATAATAATAATAATAATAATAATAATAATAATAATAATTGTGAGACCATATTACAAAGGAAACTGAAATTGGAACAGAATGAGTCGAAGCTTGGATGGGAATTCATCCTCTTTAAAGACAAACATGAATTTTAAGGCATGTCCTTTGTTTAATCTCTGTTTTAAAATGTATTTCATAAAGATACATTTTGGCATGTAACTTTTATGAAGGTAAGTTTTAGCGTGTATGTATGTGTAGTGTTTTTGCTGTCTTTGTGTATTTCAATTGTTTTGTAACCTGCCATGAGAGGAGAGGCGGGTAAGAAATTAAATTATTATTATTATTATTATTATTATTGAAAGGCAAACATCCCATTAAATCAAAAGCTACTGCAATAAAGATAATATGCTGTGAAGAGAGGCAACCAATAATTATTATTGATACAGTATTATCATTATAATAATAATTGTGAGACCATATTTTTTTATTTATTTACGCTATTTCTACTCCTCCTTTCTCGAACCCAAAGGTGACTCAGGGTGGCTTTACAATATAAGCATCAATTCAATGCCATTAAAACAATTTAAAATAGAATTATAATATACATACATTAAAACCTTAAAAGCATATAAAACCATTACCTTCACTATTGGCCTCGTCATCCAAAAACATTGTCCAAACCGTTCCAGTATTCGATTTCACCTAGTTCCATGTTTATCTATTGCACTAGGTCCCCAAAGGCTTGTTCAAAAAGCCATGTTTTCACTTTTCTGCAGAAGGTCAGAAGGGAAGGGGCTGATCTAATATCCCCAAGGGAGGGCATTCCATAGCTGAAGGGCCACCACTGAGAAGGCCCTGTCTCTCATCCCTGCCAGTTGTGCCTAAGAAGAAGGTGGAACTGAGAGCAGGTCCTCCCCAGATGATCTTAAACTCCTAGATCGTTGTATTGTCGAAAGCTTTCATGGCCAGAATCACTGAGTTGTTGTAGGTTGTTCGGGCTGTCTGGTTATGTTCTAGAAACATTCTCTCTTGACATTTCACCTGCATCTGTGGCAAGCATCCTCAGAGGTTGTGAGATTTGTTAGAAACTAAGAAAATTGGGTTGGTCCTAGATGGTTCATAGGGAGAGACACAAAGGAAACAGAATAAAGGTAATATGCTGTGAGGAGAGAGGTAACCCAGCTATTATTATAACTACTGGGCAGGGAATCCACAGAAGAGTAAGCATCCAATCAATTCAAAAGCTACTGTAATGAAGGTAACATGACAGTCTGGATGAGGGCAAACAAACTGAAACTGAATCCAGACAAGACAGAGGTACTCCTGGTCAGTCGTAAGGCCGAACAGGGCATAAGGTTACAGCCTGTGCTGGACTAGGTTACACTCCCCCAGAAGGTGCAGGTTCGCAGCTTGGGTGTGATCTTGGACTCATCACTGAGCCTGGAAGCCCAGGTTTCGGCGGTGACCAGGGAAGCATTTGCACAGTTAAAACTTTTGCACCAGCTGCACCCATACATTGGGAAGTCTGACTTGACCACAGTAGTCCACGCTCTGGTTACATCCCATATAGACTACTGCAACGCACTCTACATGGGGTTGCCTTTGAAGACTGTCCAAAAACTTCATTTGGTCCAATGGACGGCAGCCAGATTGCTAACAGGAGTGACGCTCAGGGAGCATACAACCCCTCTGTTGTGCCAGCTCCACTGGCTGCCAGTCTGCAACTGGGCACAATTCAAAGTGCTCTCTTTAGCCTATAAAGCCCTAAACCAGGGGTCCTCAAACTAAGGCCTGGGGGCCGGATATGGCCCTCCAAGGTCATTTACCCGGCCCTCGCTCAGGGTCAACCTAAGTCTGAAATGACTTGAAAGCACACAACAGCAACAACAACAATCCTAGCTGATCAGCCAAAAGCAGGCCCACACTCCCCATTGAAATACTAATAAATTTATATTTGTTAACATTTTTCTTCATTTTAATTATTGTATTATTTATAAGTAGTTTTTTTGCCCTGCAGATAAGATATGTGAAGTGTGCATAGGAATTCATGTTTTTCCAAATTATAATCCGGCCCTCCAACAGTTTGAGGGACTGTGACCTGGCCCTGTTTAAAAGGTTTGTGGACCCCTGCCCTAAACGGTTCTGGCCCAACTTACCTGTCCAACCGCATTTCCCCTTATGAACCTCCTAAGACTTTAAGATCATCTGGGGAGGCCCTGCTTTCTATCCCACAAGCATGGCTGGCGGGAACGAGAGACAGGCCCTTCTCAGTGATGGCCCCTCAGCTGTGGAACGCCCTCCCTTAGGGATATTAGATCAGCCCCTTCCCTCCAGACCTTCTGCAGAAAAGTGAAAACATGGCTTTTTGAACAAGTGCAATAGATAAACATAGAACTAGGTGAAATCGAATACTGGAACAGCTTAGACAATGTTTTTGGATGACGAGGCTAATTGTGGAGGTAGTGCTTTTATATGTTTTAAAGGTTTTAATGTATATATATGTGTGTGTGGAATGCCCTCACTAGGGATAATAGATCGACCCCCTTCCTTTTAATATTTCGGAAGAAAGTTAAGACTTGGCTTTTTGAGCAAATGGACTGACTGGGCGAATGTAATTAGACAATGGTTTTAACAAGGAGACTCGAATGACATATGTGTTTTATTGATTTTATCATGATTTTATATTATCTTAATTGTTTTACAGTATTTTATGCTTTGATGTTGATTGTAAACCACCCTATGAGCTGAGACACAGGGTGGTTTACAATTGTTTATTTATTTGCTATATAAATATAGCAAATAAATAAACAAACAAAATGTTGCGAGAATAGAGAGAGACAAGCAATCATAGAATCATAAAATCAAAGGGTTGGAAGAGACCTCATGGGCCATCCAGTCCAACCCCATTCTGCCAAGAAGCAGGAATATTGCATTCAAATCACCCCTGACAGATGGCCATCCAGCCTCTGTTTAAAAGCTTCCAAAGAAGGAGCCTCCACCACACTCCGGGGCAGAGAGTTCCACTGCTGAAAGGCTCTCACAGTCAGGAAGTTCTTCCTCATGTTCAGATGGAATCTCCTTTCTTGTAGTTTGAAGCCATTGTTCCGTCCTAGTCTCCAGGGAAGCAGAAAACAAGCTTGCTCCCTCCTCCCTGTGGCTTCCTCTCACATATTTATACATGGCTATCATATCTCCTCTCAGCCTTCTCTTCTTCAGGCTAAACATGCCCAGCTCTTTAAGCCACTCCTCATAGGGCTTGTTCTCCAGACCCTTGATCATTTTAGTCGCCCTCCTCTGGACACATTCCAGTTTGTCAATATCTCTCTTGAATTGTGGTGCCCAGAACTGGACACAATATTCCAGGTGTGGTCTAACCAGAGCAGAATAGAGGGGTAGCGTGACTTCCCTAGATCTAGACACTATACTCCTATTGATGCAGATCTCAGCGGTGGCCCCGCGGCTAGGGAATGACCTCCCTAGAGATAATAGATCGGTCCCCTTCCTTTTAACATTTTGGAAGAAAATTAAGACTTGGCTTTCTGAGCAAGCGATTACAAATACAGCGTAACGGAAATAGGAAAGTGGACTGACTGGGCGAATGTAATTGGACAATGGTTTTAACAAGGAGACTCGAATGACATATGTTTTTATTGATTTTATCATGATTTTATATTATCTTAATTGTTTTACAGTATTTTTATGCTTCGATGTTGATGCTATGAGCTGAGAGAGGCGGTATATAAATATAGCAAATAAATAAACAAATAAAATGTTGCGAGAATAGAGAGAGACAAGCAATCATAGAATCATAGAATCAAAGGGTTGGAAGAGACCTCATGGGCCATCCAGTCCAACCCCATTCTGCCAAGAAGCAGGAATATTGCATTCAAATCACCCCTGACAGATGGCCATCCAGCCTCTGTTTAAAAGCTTCCAAAGAAGGAGCCTCCACCACACTCCGGGGCAGAGAGTTCCACTGCTGAACGGCTCTCACAGTCAGGAAGTACTTCCACGTATTCAGGTGGAATCTCCTCTCTTGTAGTTTGAAGCCATTGTTCCGCATCCTAGTCTCCAAGGAAGCAGAAAAACAAGCTTGCTCCCTCCTCCCTGTGGCTTCCTCTCACATATTTATACATGGCTCTCATCATATCTCCTCCCAGCCTTCTCTTCTTCAGGCTAAACATGCCCAGCTCCTTAAGCCGCTCCTCATAGGGCTTGTTCTCCACACCCTTGATCATTTTAGTCACCCTCCTCTGGACACATTATTCCAATAACCAAAACGGAATAGAGGAGTAGCATGACTTCCCTAGATCTAGACACTATGCTCCTATTGATGCAGGCCAAAATCCCATTGGCTTTTTTTGCCACCACATCACACTGTTGGCTCATGTTTAACTTGTCCACGAGGACTCCAAGATCTTTTTCACATGTACTGCTCTCGAGCCAGGCACCAACCCCCCCATTCTATATCTTTGCATTTCGTTTTTTCTGCCAAAGTGGAGTATCTTGCATTTGTCACTGTTGAACTTCATTTTGTTAGTTTTGGCCAATCATCTCTCTAATCTGTCAAGATTGTTTTGAATCCTGCTCCTGTCCTCTGGAGTACTTTGAAGCCGTTGTTCCTTGTCCTAGTCTCCAGGGAAGCAGAAAACAAGCTTGCTCCCTCCTCCCTGTGACTTCCTCTCACATATTTATACATGGCTCTCATCATATCCCCTCTCAGCCTTCTCTTCTTCAGGCTAAACATGCCCAGCTCCTCATAGGGCTTGTTCTCCAAACCCTTGATCTGCTCCCTCCTCCCTGTGGCTTTTTCTCACATATTTATACATGGCTATCATATCTCCTCTCAGCCTTCTCTTCTCCAGGCTAAACATGCCCAGCTCCTTAAGCCGCTCCTCATGGGGCTTGTTCTCCACACCCTTGATCATTTTAGTCGCCCTCCTCTGGACATGAACATGCTGAGGGTGATTCTGTGGCCTTCGCCTTTTCAGGAGAAGTGAGGCCTTCCTCGCTTAGGACCCACGCTTCCCTCTCTCTCCACACAGATAATCCCACACCTCATAACCTGAGCTGCTGCTGCTGCTGCTGCTGGGCCTCCCCTCTTGCCAGGGGCCGCTTCCCAAACTCGGACGGCTTTCCAAAGAAGAGAAAAGGAAGGAAGGCACTCACCGCGAGAAGAAGAAATGTCACCACAGCGAGGGGAAGGCCGCTGGGCTCGGCTCGAGCGCCCCTTTGCGTCACTTCCGGAAGCGTCCGCGTCAGCGGCGCTTGGGAGGGGGAGATGTCGCGCAAGTCGGGCTCTACCACGCATGCGTCCCCCGCAGCCCGCGCCCCCTAGAGGCTCCAGAGTGTTAGCTTAATAGGGCGGGAGAAAATAGATGACGTAATCGCCGCCAAGCCCCGCCCCCTCCTTCTCCCAGCGGAACTCTGGGGATTGTAGTTCAGGGAAAACCTACTGATCCCTAATCCATCTAAAACACAGACATGTGCCTTTCATCTCAAGAACAGAGAAGCATCCCGAGCTCTGAGGATCACCTGGGAAGGAATCCCACTGGAGCATTGCAACGCATCCACATACCTGGGAGTCACTTTGAACCGTGCTCTGACCTACAAGAAGCACTGCCTGAACATCAAGCAAAAAGTGGGTGCTAGAAACAATATCATACGAAAGCTGACTGGCACAACCTGGGGATCACAACCAGATACAGTGAAGACATCTGCCCTTGCGCTATGCTACTCTGCTGCTGAGTACACATGCCCAGTGTGGAACACATCTCACCACGCTAAAACAGTGGATGTGGCTCTTAATGAGACATGCAGCATTATCACAGGGTGTCTGCGCCCTACACCACTGGAGAAATTACACTGCTTAGCTGGTATTGCACCACCTGACATCCGCCGGGAAGTAGCAGCCAATAGTGAAAGGACCAAGGCAGAGACATCTCCAGCTCATCCCCTGTTTGGGTATCAGCCAGCACGTCAACGACTTAAATCCAGGCATAGTTTTCTAAGATCTACAGAGACACTCGCTGGAACACCTCAGCAAGCGAGAGTCCAAAAGTGGCAGGCTCAAACCCAGAACCTCAACCAATGGCTGATACCAAATGAGAGACTCCCCCCTGGGCACACAGAGGACTGGGCGACTTGGAAGGCGCTGAACAGACTGCACTCTGGCACCATGAGATGCAGAGCCAACCTTCAGAAATGGGGCTGCAAAGTGGCGGGGGACGAGAGACAGGGCCTTCTCTGTGGTGGCCCCTCGGCTGTGGAACGCCCTTCCCATGGACGTTAGATCAGCCCCTTCGTTAATGGTGTTTCGAAGAAAACTAAAAACCTGGCTGTTTGAACAGGCATTCAGATAAACAGTGCAATGTACACGACGAATATAGGATATAGGAATATAGGAACGGAATTATGGATGACGAATTGGATCACGATTTGTAATGTGTTGGTATTAATGTGTTATTACCATGTATATTATGTTGTTAATGGTTTTTAAAATTTTGTATGTTGTTGGATTGACTTTTGCTCTTGTTGTGAACCGCGTTGAGTTGCCTACGGGCTGAGAAACTGTGGTATACAAGCAAAGTAAATAAATAAATAAATAAATGCGAGTGTGGAGAGGAGCAAACCACTGACCACCTGCTGCAATGCAACCTGAGCCCTGCCACATGCACCATGGAGGACCTTCTTGCGGCAACACCAGAAGCACTCCAAGTGGCCAGATACTGGTCAAAGGACATTTAATCAACTACCAAACTCACAAGTTGTGTATTTTTCTGTTTGCTTTGTTCTGTTAGAAATGTAATATAATGGACTGGTTGCTCTGACACGACAAATAAATTGCGCGTTGCGATGGCAGCTGGGAGTGGAAGAATGGCGCTACAAAGTGTAGTGTAGACAGGATACTCAGGAAGGTTGTAAGTTCCATATGGAAGTGATTTATCATGACAATTGATGTGTCACCCATTGGAAAAGGTTCAAAAAATATTACAAAACTGGGAGGGTGCTGGCATTTCGTTTCTAAAATGCAGTTAGGGAAAAATCGTTACTATAACGACAGTAACAACATTTCGTTACTTTTTCAGTTATGGTAATTACGCAAGTGGGGAAACTTCTGGAGCTCCTTTTGTCATGAATGACTTTTCAATGACTTTGAAGCATAGGTTCTTTTTATTGCAATTTCCAGTGTGAGAGGGTATGTCAGATTACAGAACTTTTATACAAGGAATGATATTGGACAGGCATGTAGATGGGGGGGGGGCGCTTTGGGGGCTTCAGCGCCCCCCCCCCCCCACCTGCTGATTTAAAAAAATGGCACCAGTTTCCCATGTTGTTGTTGTTCATTCGTTCAGTAGTCTCCGACTCTTCGTGACCTCATGGACCAGCCCACGCCAGAGCTCCCTGTCGGCCGTTACCACCCCCAGCTCCCTCAAGGTCAGTCCAGTCACTTCAAGGATGCCATCCATCCATCTTGCCCTTGGTCGGCCCCTCTTCCGTTTGCCTTCCACTTTCCCCAGCATAATTGTCTTCTCTAGGCTTTCCTGTCTCCTCATGATGTGGCCAAAGTACTTCAACTTTGTCTCTAGTATCTTTCCCTCCAGTGAGCAGTCGGGCTTTATTTCCTGAGAATGGACTGGTTGGATCTTCTCGCAGTCCAAGGCACTCTCAGCACTTTCCTCCAACACCACAGCTCAAAAGCATCGATCTTCCTTCGCTCAGCCTTCCCTAAGGTCCAGCTCTCACATCCGTAGGTTACTACAGGGAATACCATGGCCTTGACTAGGCGGATCTTTGTTGCAAGTCTGATGTCTCTACTCTTCACTATTTTATCGAGACTGGACATTGCTCTCCTCCCAAGAAGTAAGCGTCTTCTGATTTCCTGGCTACAGTCTGCATCTGCAGTAATCTTTTGCACCTAGAAATACAAAGTCTGTCACGGCCTCCACGGTTTCTCCCTCTATTTTCCAGTTGTCAATCATTCTTGTTGCCATAATTTGGTTTTTTTGACGTTTAGCTGCAACCCGGCTTTTGCGCTTTCTTCTTTCACCTTGATTAGAAGGCTCCTCAGCTCCTCCTCGCTTTCGGCCATCAGAGTGGTGTCATCTGCATATCTGAGGTTGTTAATGTTTCTTCCAGCAATTTTCACCCCAGCTCTGCATTCATCCAGCCCCGCACATCGCATGATGTGTTCTGCATACAAGTTAAAAAGGTTGGGTGAGAGGATGCAGCCTTGCCGTACGCCTTTCCCAATCTTGAACCAGTCTGTTGTTCCATGGTCAGTTCTTACTGTTGCTACTTGGTCCTTACAGATTCCTCAGGAGAGAGACAAGGTGATTTGGTATGCCCATACCACCAAGAACTTGCCACAATTTATTATGATCCACACAGTCAAAGGCTTTAGAATAGTCAATGAAGCAGAAGTAGATGTTTTTCTGAAACTCCCTGCCTTTCTCCATTATCCAGCGGACATTGGCAATTTGGTCTCTCGTTCCTCTGCCTTTTCTAAACCCAGCTTGAACATCTGGCAACTCTCGCTCCATGTATTGCTGGAGTCTTCCTTGCAGGATCTTGAGCATTACCTTACTGGCATGAGAAATAAGGGCCACTGTACGGAAGTTTGAGCAGTCTTTCGCATTTCCCTTTTTTGGTATGGGGATATAAGTTGATTTTTTCCAGTCTGATGGCCATTCTTGCGTTTTCCATATTTGCTGGCAAATGGCATGCATCACCTTGACAGCATCATCTTTTAAGATTTTAAACAGTTCAGCTGGGATCCCGTCATCTCCTGCTGCCTTGTTGTTAGCAATGCTTCTTAAGGCCCATTCAACCTCACTCCTCAGGATGCCTGGTTCTAATTCATTCACCACACCGTCAAAACTATCCTCAATATTATTATCCTTCCTATACAGATCTTCTGTATAGTCTCGCCACCTTCTCTTGATCTCTTCAGCTTCTGTTAGGTCCCTGCCATCTTTGTTTCTTATCATACCAATTTTTGCCTGAAATTTACCTCCAATGTTTCTAATTTTCTGGAAGTGGTCTCTTGTCCTTCCTATTCTGTTGTCTTCTTCCACTTCCATGCATTGCTTATTTAAAAATAGTTCCTTATCTCTTCTGGCTAACCTCTGGAATTGCGCATTTAACTGGGCATATCTCCCCTTATCACTGTTTCCTTTTGCTTGCTAACAAGTTAAACATGAGCCAACAATGTGATGTGGCGGCAAAAAAAGCCAATGGGATTTTGGCCTGCATTAATAGGAGCATAGTGTCTAGATCTAGGGAAGTCATGCTACCCCTCTATTCCGCTTTGGTTAGACCACACCTGGAATATTGTGTCCAATTCTGGGCACCACAATTCAAGAGAGATATTGACAAGCTGGAATGTGTCCAGAGGAGGGCGACTAAAGTGATCAAGGGTCTCGAGAACAAGCCCTATGAGGAGCGGCTTAAGGAGCTGGGCATGTTTAGCCTGAAGAAGAGAAGGCTGAGAGGAGATATGATGAGAGCCATGTATAAATATGTGAGAGGAAGCCACAGGGAGGAGGGAGCAAGCTTGTTTTCTGCTTCCCTGGAGACTAGGACGCGGAACAATGGCTTCAAACTACAAGAGAGGAGATTCCATCTGAACATGAGGAAGAACTTCCTGACTGTGAGAGCCATTCAGCAGTGGAACTCTGCCCCGGAGTGTGGTGGAGGCTCCTTCTTTGGAAGCTTTTAAACAGAGGCTGGATGGCCATCTGTCAGGGGTGATTTGAATGCAATATTCCTGCTTCTTGGCAGAATGGGGTTGGACTGGATGATGGCCCATGAGGTCTCTTCCAACTCTTTGATTCTATGGAGCTCCTTTTATCATGAACGACTTTTTAATAGCTTTAGAAGCATAGGTTTTTATTGCAATTTCCAGTGTGAAAGGGTATGTGATCAGGGGTGACCCCTCCCCTTCCAGGGCTCTGTAAAAGTCCAAAATCAGGGAATTCATAGTTTTGCCAAGGACATCAGGCTGAATTGATCCCATAATCACCTATCTCTCCTCATGTTTTTATTAATGGGCTCCGACTACTCGGTGCTCTATATTGTCGAAGGCTTTCATGGCCGGAATCACTGGGTTGTTCGTTTTTTTGTTTTTTTTTTTGGGGGGGGGTATATAATAATAAATAATAATAAGCTTCATTTATACCCCGCCACCATCTCCCCTTGGAGCGGTCCACATGGGGGCAAGCCCGAACAACATATTACATCAAGAATAAACCAAAACATAAACAAGCAACATCATCAAAATTACATGGAAAAAATACAGTAACAAAATAATATTACAATAAACAAAAAACACAGTCACAGTAACAGTGGGCGGGCCACATGTACAAGATATGGCCATGTTCTAGAGGCATTCTCTCCTGACATTTCTCCTGCATCTATGGCAGGCATTCTCAGAGGTTGTGAGGTCAGTGCTCCCCTGAACTTCTATGCACCCCCCCCCCCCCATGAACTCTTGAGTTCTTATGAACTTTCATGAACTTTATAGGAACTTTTATAAACTCTTGCCAAACTTTATGATTTTTTATGGACTTGGGGTGGGGGGGGGGCTGACATGAGTTCCCCTTAGACCAGTGTTTCTCAACCTGGGGTTGGAACCCCTGGGGGGGGGGGTGTCGTGTCAGGAGCGACTTGAGAAACTGCAAGTCGCTTCTGGTGTGACAGAATTGGCCGTCTGCAAGGACGTTGCCCAGGGGATGCAAGGATGTTTTGATCTTTTACCATCCTTGTGGGAGGCTTCTGTCATGTCCCCGCACGAGGAGCTGGAGCTGACAGAGGGAGCTCATCCGTGCTCTCCCTGGATTCGAACCTGCGACCTGTGGGTCTTCAGTCCTGCCGACACAAGGGTCATAAGGGGGTGTCAGAGGGGTCACCAAAGATCATCAGAAATAACACCATTTTATGTCGGTCATGGGGATTCTGTGTGGGAAGTTTGGCCCAACTCTATCATTGGTGGGGTTCAGAATGTTCTTTGATTGTAAGTGAACTATAAATCCCAGCAACTACAATTCCTAAATATCAAGGTCTATTTTCCCCAAACTCCACCAGTGTTCATATTTGGGCATATTGAGGATCCATACTAAGTTTGGTCCAGATCAATCATGGTTTGAGTCTCTGGATGTAGGTGAACGACAACTCCAAAACTCAAGGTCAGTGGTCTCCAAACCCTTCCAGTATTTTTTCTTGGTCA
The DNA here is from genome assembly GCF_025583915.1 of Anolis sagrei ordinatus. NCBI lineage: Eukaryota > Metazoa > Chordata > Lepidosauria > Squamata > Anolidae > Anolis > Anolis sagrei. The sequence continues at coordinate 13,483,641 of NW_026845477.1, read as the reverse complement.
TGGGAGTTCTGTGTACTGTTTGTTTCAATTCCATCGTTGGTGGAGTTCTGAATACTCTTTGATTGTAGGTGAATTATAAATCCCAGCCACTATAATTCCAAATAGCAAAATCAACCCCCCAACCCCAACAGTATTCAAATATGGACATACTGGGCATTTGTGCCAAATTTGGTCCCGTGAATTAAAATACATCCTGCGTATCAGCTATTTACATTACAATGCACAACAGTAACAAAACTACAGTTATGAAATAGCAAAGAAAATAATTTTTTGGTTGGGGATCACCACAACATGAGGAACTGCATTAAGGGGTCGCGGCATTAGGAAGGTTGGGAAACACTGCCTTAGACCCTGCATGATTCCCCCTTTTTCCTATGAACTCTGTGCATGCTCCCTTGCCCCATTACTCATTCCCTATAAGTATGTATGCCTATATAAGAAAATATGAAGGAAAGCAACCTTTTCATGAACCAGCAACCTATGGCTCTTCGAGTTTCCAAACGTCCTGAGCCAATAATCCCCTAACAAAGGATTTCACCAAGCCATCTGCATGGACAATAAGTAAATGGCTCTGTCTGACAGGACCTCGGAGGGCTAATAGCCAGACCATCTGGAATGATGGGGTCTATGGACACTTTGGATCACGCAACACAAAGGACATCTCTCCATCTGCAAAGAACCAGGGATTTGTCATCCACCTCCCTGTTGTGTCACATCCTGATCTCTCGAAACTAGCATCTACATCAGTGAACTCCATATTGCAGGACAGTGTGATAAAGGACCTAACCTCTCGGGGCTAGATAAGAATGTTAATTCAAGGAATCAAACAATAACTCAGGCTCGGCTTGAGAGCTAGTGTTTATAGGTTAAGACCAGCTTGAGAGCTGGTGTTAACCTATAAAGCCCTAAACGACTCCGGCCCTGTTTACCTCTCCGAACGTATTCTCCCCTATGA